>OX359264.1:31852201-32434701 GCA_947179155.2 Hedera helix | reverse complement strand
TTTCACATGTAGAATTTTATAAATGTCAAACTCACTATCACTTACATAACATACTTGATACTAATAAAACTGACCGGTCTGAATTACACGAACTGGTTAAGGAATCTAAGAATTGTTCTCATAGCTGAAAAGCTTTCTTATGTCCTAGATTCACCTATCCATGCAAATGTTGTAGAAGTAGCCTCTGAGGAAGAATTTGCTACTTTTAAGAAGTGGCAAGATGATGCTACCGTAGCTCAATGCATCATGCTCGCATCTATGAGTAACGAGCTTTAACGTCAGCATGAAAAGATGAATGTTCCTACTCTACTGTTGCACCTCAAACAGTTGTATGGTGAGCAAAGTACGACTGTTAGATATTAGATAACTAAGGAGCTATTTCGATCTCGGATAAATGAGGGCACTACCGTTGAGACTCGTGTCCTAAAGATAATTAATATGATTGAAAAATTTGGACAGTTAGAGTTATTGATGGACAAAGAGTTTAGCCAAGATTTGATCTTGCAGTCACTCCCGGACACCTTCTCGCAATTTGTTATGAAATTTCACGTGAATAAGTTGAATGTTAGCTTGCATGAATTACTTAACATGTTAAAAACTACGGAAGGTCACTTCCCATCCAAGAAAAACCAAGTCTTGTTGGTAGATGATTCTTCTAAGAAGAGGAATAGGCCCGGGTTCTTCAGAAAGGAAGAAAAACAAGAAGGCTACTAAGGGAAAGGTGAAGAGAAAGGATAATAAGAAATTTGATCCTGAAAGTAAACGAATATACTTCCATTACAACAAGTTTACTGGAAGAGGGACTATAAGGATTATCTTGCAGATCTTAAGTAAAAAAAGCTTGGAGATGCTTCAACTTCATATCACGGTTTGTTCATGATTGAAATAAATATTTTTGTAAGTTAAAGTTCTACTTGGATATTAGATACTAGTTGTAGTTCTTATATATGTAATACTATGCAGGGATTAAGTAGAAGTAGAAAGCTAAACAAAGATAAAGTCATCCTACTCATGGGGAATGGAGCAAAGGTTATTGCATTAGCCGTAGGAACTTATTGTTTAGCCTACAGACAAGTCTATTTATTTAAATAATTGTTATTATGTTCCAGCACTTATTAGAAATATTATTTCTATTCCTATATTGGACAATGATGATTTTCATATTATAATAAAGAATAACAGTTGTTTTATTTATAATGCTAATATTTTTTATGGTAGTGGTAAATTGAATAATGGACTTTACTTACTTGACTTGCCTGAAAATATATTACAAATTGAACAAACTAAAAAAAGAAAAGGACATAATGTAAATTATACATTTATGTGGCACCGTAGACTCGATCATATTAATGAAACAAGATTAAACAAGATGCATAAAGATGAACTTTTAGAGCTATTGGATTATGAATCCTATCCAACTTGCAAATCTTGTATCATGAAAAAAATGACAAAATCTTCTTTTAGTGGGAAAGGGGAAATAGTTACAGAGTTGTTAGAGTTGGTACATATAGATGTTTGTGGACCTATGACAATGCAAGCACGAGAAGGGTATTCATATGTTATTACTTCCACTGACGATCATTCTAAATTTGGATATGTTTATTTGATGAAATACAAATCCGAATTGTTTGAAAAGTTAAGAGAATTCATAAGTGAAGTACACAAACAAACTAGCAAGAGTATTAAGATTCTTCGATCGGATCGAGGAGGTGAATACCTAAGCTATGAGTTTTTCAATTATCTTAAAGAAATTGGTAGAGTCTCACAGTAGACTCTGTAATGTCCTAGAATTTCCACGTCATTGTTAATTTAATTTCTAACGAGTTAGTTTTACGAGATTATTTAAATCTTTTTATGTGATTAATTAATTACGTGATTAAATGATTATGTGATTTATTACTAGAATTAATTAAAGGGGGTCACTAATATGTTATTAAATTAGTGAACAAACCCTAAAGTTTTAATATCAAAATAATTGATAATTTTCCTATTAATTAAATTGAATATAATGAGTTAATTAAATATAATAAATTAATTAATATGATTATTAATTAATGCAAATAAGGTAAAATATTAATAATAATATTTATTAGTCCATTTAGTAATTTAATACTAATGGGTTAGAGTATTTAATTATTTATTCAATCTAATTATTTAATTAATCATGGATTGAATAATTAATGTGTAAATTATTAAATTAGCCCAACATGGATCAATTAGTAGTCCAAGTGAAAAATAATAAAATTTGGCAAACTAGTAGCCCAAACAATTTAATAGGAGCTCAATTGGTATTTTAAATAAAGCCCAAAGCTTGAGCCCATTTGGAATTTAATTATGTAAATTGTTACTTATTTAAAAAGTAAGCATATGACAATTATTTTGGGACAAGGAAGATGCATCAGCCGTGTGTGCTAGGAGAGAGAGGATGAATTGATATTTTTTTTATTTTATTTTTCCTTTATTTAAATCATGGTTACTCGTTTTATTTTTTAAGTACATGGGCACCATCCCTCTTTTCACCAACTAAGTCATTGGCTAGCTTTCTTATGTAAGTATCCTTGCTACCCTCATAATGGTATTTTAATAGATATAGATTTTATATCTATCCAAATTGTAAGTATACTTACAATTTAGGAACTTGTGTTAGTCATTTCTTCTTCTTCCACTTTGCAAGCTAGAGAGCATTTGAGAGTGTAGAAAAATATATTTGAGAGCAAAAATACCAAGAGAATGAGTTCTTGGTTCATGTCATCTTCTTTCACCACCTATTTTGGAAGAAAAAGGAGAATAGCCATTAAATCAAGGTAATGATTATTCTAAATCTAGTTTTTGTTTTTTTAAATTAAATAAACTAACATGTGAGTATAAATATGTTAATATAGTTAATAAGGTAATATTTATGTCATGCTTGAGTTTAATATGCTTAGTTTGTCTTTTGGTATATTTTGTATGCTAAAAAATATGTGTTTAGTAGTGTGTAAACAAGTCTTGGAATTTATGACAAATTTTTTTTTTATAAACCTTAGGTTTAATGTTCTAATATTATAGAACATTAAATCATGAGAAAAAACAAAGTTTGAATCACTCAAAATGGAGTTATACACAAAAAGTTATGATTTGTGGAAGTTTATGTGATGTAAAAAAATTTATAAAAAAAATTATCTTAAATCATGAAAAATTAAATTTTCATGTTATAAATTGATATTAAGTTATTGGTAATTTTTTTGATTTTTATGGAGGATTTAAAGCTTACTTGATGGTATAATTTTTATTAAAGTGTGTTTTGCCTAGCACTGTTCACATTCTGCAAAAGAAGAAAAAAAAAGAGGAACAAGCCGCGCAACGCGCGCCGGCTTGTTAACAGTGAGACGCGGAGCCAAACAACGTTGTTTTGCTCAGAAACAATTTTTACTCCGCGCGTTATGCGCGGAAGCCGTTTGCCGGTTATTCAAAACGACACCGTTTTGGGCTGTTAATTTTGTAATGCGCGCAATGCGCGGTAGAATATTGTCCGGCGAAATTACTAAACTGCCCCTCCATTCGTTTTTCGGCGAAAGTACTAATTTGCCCTCGAATCAATTTTCCGGCTTATTTACAGAAATGTCATTCGGGTTAATTTTAATTAATTTAAATATTTGAAAACTAATTTAAAATTATAACAAAAATAATAATAATACAAAAATGATATTGGGAAGGATATTTTTCATTAAGTTTAATACTTAAATATTTTAAATATTAATCTAGTTAGCTAAATCATGGTTAAGTTAAATAAATTTATTATTTATTTATTATTTAAAATGTTAATAATAAATAAAGGTGATAAATTAGCAATTATTATTTAATTCCTATTAAATAATAATTAAAGAGAGATAACAATTTATAAATTAATTATTTATTACTTAAATATTATTAGATCATAAATAAGGATAATTAAGTAATTAATTATTATTTATTTAGCAGTAAATAACGATTAATGGAAATTAAGTTATTAGATTAATAATTTATTATTTAATTTAAATAATAAATAAGGATGAATTGATTATTATTTAACCTTAAATAATAATTAAAATTAATTATTATTTAATTGACATTAAATAATAATTAAAGATGATTAAAATTAGTAAACTATTATTTAATTTCCTTAAAATTAAATAATAGGTAAGGTTAATTACTTAGTTAATTATTAGTTGATTAATATTAAATTAAAGAAGGTTAAAATTAAATCAATAATTATTTATTATTTAATTACTATTAAATAATAAGTAAGTACAATTAGTTATTATTTATTTAATAACTAAAATTAATTAATTAATTTCTATTTAATCAAGATTAAATAGCAATTAAATAGAGATTGAGTTAATAAAATAATTTGAATTTAATTATGCTTTAATTAAACAATTGTAATAAGTTGTTTAAGGGTTTAATACGTGTCCAACACTTAAGAAAAATATTTTCTAACTTATTAAATTATTAACCTAAAATGATTAAGGGTCTATAAGGTTAATAATATTATTTTTACTGATGTAAATTATGTGTTAGTACTTATATGATAAATAAGTTCCTGAGTGAGCGTGTAGTTGTGCAAATACGTCGTACTAATTATTAGACCAACTTTATTAATGTTAGGTCTTTCAAAGTCAGTTAGTTAAAGCTAGACATTAATTGTAGCTGAGCAGATAGGCAAGTTCCTTATCTCTAAACTCATTTCATTGAGCAAATTATTTATTTAAGCTTGAACTGTTATTTTAAAGCATGCTTTGAGTGGTTTAATTACTTTACAACTATTCCACATCGATATTGTTGTTATTCACACTTGGTGCACTCGATATTGTACAGTCATTGACTTGTACTTATTTATTGTTCTACTGTTTAAAGAACTGTTCAAATTAGGTCTAAGCCATTGTTCGGCTAGACATTTATGTTAAAGATTTTAAAAGCTATCCAAATCATTAAAGATGCGGATTTTTTGACTATTATGAACACTCATTTATTATAGGGGAGTACCCTGTATCTAATAGCAGGTACAAAAATACAGAAATTAAATGTTATGCATACACATATTGTACTGAGACTGACCCCCTCGGGTACATATTTCTGGTAGTAACCATTGGGTCAACCTGCTATTGACTCCAGTGAATATTTATAGTTCATAGTCTATTTGACTATCTTAATTCTAAAAGCAAATCATTATTCCTACTTATGTTATTCATATTATTGAATTGTTCAACTATTCCCTTTCGTTCATGATATATTGTTTCTTGTTGTTATTTAAACTTGTTGAGCAAACTAGTTGCTCACCCTTGATATATCATGAAACCTTATTGCAGTGCAACCCGAGACTTCGGGGAAGAACAAGGTTAAGGGAAAGATGAAGTGATAGACTTCAGGATGCAGCCGTGTAGTTAATTAAATTACTTGTTATGTAATATAAACCCTAAGTACTTTATTAAGGGTATTTGTGTACTTTTGTGTAAGGTTATCGTATATTGGGACTAATAACACCTTTTGAATGAACAACATATGTTTATTATTCCGCATTTAGTTATTGTATGTTATTTAGAGGTGATGACCGGATCCGGGTATTTGGAACCCGAATTTGGGGGCGTCACAGACTCCACCAACAACATCATAATTAAATGGTGTGTCTGAAAGGAGAAATTGAATCTTGTTGAACATAGTTCATTCCTTGATGAGTTTTACTGATTTTCCAGTTTTCTTTGGGGTTATGCCCTAAAAACTAATACACACCAACTTAATAAGGTACCTTCAAAATTCATCCTAAAGACCCCATATGAAGTATGGACGGGAGGAAACCAAATCTTAATTATGTTAGGATTTTGGGTTATCTAGCTTATATCAAAAGGTTTGAACATGATAAGCTAGAGACAATATCTGATAAATGTAAATTTATGGGATACCCTAAAGAATCTGCAGGGTATTATTTCTATAATCTTATTGATCAAAAGGTATTTGTTGGAAAACATACTACATTCTTGGAAAAGGAGTTTATCCTCGAAGGGGTCAGTGGGAGTAAAATAGACCTTGAAAAAGTTCAAGAACTGTAAAACACTAAGGGTCAAAGTGAGGTACCTAACCAAGTTACACAACCTACTATACCGCAACCTATTAGTAAATATGAAAGAGTACCGAAGATACCTGAAAGGTATAGATTCATCATATAAAATGATAATGATGAGGTAGGCATCATAGATGGTGATGATCTATTGACTTATGAAGAGGCAATGAGTATTAAAGATTAAAAAAAATGGCTAACAGCCATGAAATTCGAGATGGACTCATGTATGAGAACCAAGTATGGACTTTGGTTACTCCACTAGAGGACATTAAGCCCATTAGGTGTAAATGAATCTTTAAAAGAAAGACTAGAGCAGATGGCAAGATGTAGATCTATAAGGCCCAACTAGTTATAAAAAGGTTTCAAACAAAGGTAATGTGTTGACTATGATGAAACATTTTCACCAGTAGCTATGCTAAAGTCCATTCAAATTTTATTTGTGATTTCAGCTTATTATGACTACGAAATCAGGCAAATGGACATGAAAATGACATTCCTTAATGGGAGACTAGAAGAGGATGTATGTATGATACAATTGAAGGGTTTTGTTTCAGAAGTTATAACAAATTAAGTCTACAAGCTACGACGATCCATTTATGGATTGAAGCAAGCTTCTCCAAGATGGAACATCTGTTTTAATGAGATAATCAAAGAATTTAATTTTATCAAAAATGAGGATGAACCATGTATGTACAAGAAGGTTAATGAGAGTGATGTGATATTCCAAATATTATATGTTGATGATATATTATAGATAGGGAATGGCGTTTCAATACTACGATCGATCAAGATATAGTTATCTATAAACTTCTCCGTGAAAGACTTAGGAGAAACATCCTACATTTTGGGAATAAAGATCTATAGAGATAGATCTAAAAGGATGCTCGGCTTGTCTCAAGGAATGTACATTGATTCGATGCTAAAGAAGTTTAATATGGAAGATTTCAAGAGAGGGTTCATGCCGATGGGTCATGGAATACATCTCTCTAAGAAATAGGCTCCAAAGACACTTGAAGAGAGAGACCGTATGAGTAAGATTCCCTATGCCTCGGCGATATAATTTATCATGTACGAGATGATATGTACTACACCTGATATTACTCATGCACTTAGTGTAACAAGCAGCTATCAGTCAAATCTATGAGAAGAACACTAGAAGGTAGTATAAAATATCTTAAAGTACTTAAGAAGAACTAAGGATGTATTTCTTGTCTATGGTGGGTCTTGTAAGACCCCGAATTTTATGAAATATAAAATTTAATTTTTCTTCATATATATTTTTTTTTCTGAAACAGTAAGTGGTTTAATTAATAAAGTTAAAAGTTAAGGATGTTATGTGCAAATTTTATTTTGTCGGACAATATTCGCTTGGTCGGGGAATATTCGTGTCGTACGACGGCGCCGAAATAACAAATTATTGGTGGACCCCACAACGGAATATTTGTCGGATATAGAAAACGACAGAAATAACCTTTTTAAATAAAAATAGTCAACGGAACTGTTAAAATACCGGTGATAAAAGAATAGTAGCATACGGTAGTTATTGGTATTTTCTGTAGCACTCGGTACTCTACAGTAACACACGGTATTGCATAGTGTCTCATATTATTGGTCTGATAATTGACACCGTAACTGTTACGCATCATTTCATCGATAATTGTCACTGCATAATATTTTATATTATCAATTCAATAATTGTTGTTACACAGTATTTTGCATTATTGATTTAATAATTGTCATTACACTGTATTTTATATCATTGAGTCAATAATTGTTGCTGCACTGTTTTTAAAATTATTGAACCTAATAATTGTCACAGTAACATATGCACAGTAATTCACGTTATTGAATCAATAATTGTCATGACACAGTAATGTATTTTTCTTTTACATACTTTCTGTATTATTGTTATCTCTATTACGGTATTATTTAAACAGTTGTATTTCATTAATTAATTGACTTGATATCTAAGAGCTAACTATACTGTATTTATAACAATTAGTCATAATAATTGAATTGATAAAGTTATTTGTTTATAATATAAAGTTAGGTGATTATTAGGTGATATGAAAGGAATGGTGTAGATTAAAGTGTGAATTATTGTTGAATAATTGAATTGATTTGTTTATAATATAAAGTTAGGTGATTATTAGGTGATATGAAATGAATGGTGTAGATTAAAGTGTGAATTATTGTTGAATAATTAAATTGATTTGTTTATAATATAAAGTTAGGTGATTATTAGGTGATATGAAATGAATGGTGTAGATTAAAGATAATATAATATTTGAAATGGATGGTGTAGATTAAAAGATGATCTTTAAATGAATGGTTTAGATTAAATGAATGATAAGATTTTTGGCTATAAATAGAAGCCTTAACTTAAGGATTTTTCATAAACTTCCTTACTTGTTCTTTCTTTCTCTCTCTAAATACTTCTTTGTGTAAGTTCTCTTTAAGTGTTCTTAAGTCATTCCTAGTTTTGAAATCTTTTACATTCTCCTTTGAATTCCCGAGTGGAATTTTCTTATGTACAGTAACTCTTTCGAAAAATCATAGTAAATTCATTATTTGTCAGAATTTAATGAATTAAAAGCCTGTCTCTTCAGTTTTTCGTCCTCTACAACTTTGAAGAAGGAAGAAAAGTCATCTGAAATCATCTTCATGCCTTAAAATACTAAAAACCGTAACATATTCTGATTTTCGTCACTATTTTCAGTCTTAGTTTTGAAAATTCATAACTCATTCATATTAACTCCGAATTGAGTGATTCTTGAGTCTATGCCGCCTATCTTTACGAGAGTAACATTATTTTAAAAACATAAAGAGATTTTAAAAACTCTAGAAGACTCAAAAGTCAGATTCTTTACTGCTACAAACAAGGAAGGAATTGTTCGGCTATAAACTTGTTTCACAATATCAAGGTAAGGAATATCATTCTTTTCATACTCTTAAATTTACTACTCGTAAGGAATGTCATCTTCTTTCATCTTCTATTATTAAAACTTACTACGGTAAGGGATGTCATTTTCTTTCATACTCTTAAAATTACTACTCGTAAGGAATATCATTTTTTTTCCACACTTTTAAACTTACTACGGTAAGGGACGTCATTTTCTTTCATACTCTTAAAATTACTACTCGTAAGGGATACCATCTTTTTCATCTTCCATTATTCAAACGTACTATGGTAAGGGATTATCGTTATTTGATTCTCGATAATAATATTGTTTCTTCCTTACTCATAAGACGTGCATTTTATTTCCATGTATTAAATTGTGGGAATAACCTTACGGAGCGGATTGCCGCCTGTTGGTGAATAACCTTTCGTATTCATTCATTATTAATCTCTGAGAATAACCTTACGGAGCGGATTGCCGCCTGTTTGGTGAATAACTCTTTGTACTCAAATCCTATTAAATTGTGGGAATAACCTTACGGAGCGGATTGCCGCCTGTTGGTGAATAACCTTTCGTATTCATTCATTATTAATCTCTGAGAATAACCTTACGGAGCGGATTGCCGCCTGTTTGGTGAATAACTCTTTGTACTCAAATTCTATTAAATTGTGGGAATAACCTTACGGAGCGGATTGCCGCCTGTTGGTGAATAACCCTTTGTATTAATTTCCTTCACCTTTTGTTAATCAAACCTGCTACGGTAAGGGATATTATTTTCTTTCATACTCCTAAATCGAAATTTATTATGGAACTATTGCTTCTATAATTCCTGAAAATATTATATGTTCCATAATAGTTGAACTTCATTATTTCAACTGAACCTTCCTATTTACGTGAACCTTTCTATTGAATTGTAACCGTTATTCTGAACTGTGGATCTTGAATATCATTTTTAAATTTCACTCCACATCATGTTGACAATTTGGACATTATTTGAATCTGTACAAAAGTAAACTTCCGATACTTATTGTTATCCTATTTCTTCTGTTCATCATTTATATCATTCTAATCATCCAAAAATCAAGCTGTTGTGAATATCTGTGGCCGGGGGCACAGATGTGATATATTTGTTGAACAGATGATAGGTTAAAGGCGATATAATAGGTTAAAGGCGATACATCTGTTCGGTGTCTTTTATGGCACGTGGTGAATGTTCTCTTTGGCCCGTAGTGCAAAGATGAACTGTTGTTTGGTATGATTATGACCAAAGGCTGAATCTGGTATAATCATGACCGTTGGTGCTATATTGAATATCTTTGGCCCGTAGTACAAAGATGAACTGTTGATGTGCATGATTATGATCAGGAACTGTGAATTTGTATTATCTTGACTAATGATATTTCAGATGATAAAAGTTGATGATGTTTTTCCTAAAAAGAGAACCGAGTGGACATTATAGTCTGCATTATTCTTCTAATAGATTACTCATTCCGCTGCTATTATTGATCTGAACGTTGTTTAAGAATTTAACTGCAGTTTTTGATATAAACCTTGTAGTCTATTGTATTCTATCAAGAACTCAACTGTTGAAGACTAATGATAATTTATTCGTCATTATCTTAGTCATGATATTCTTTACTGGGCTATTTGAGCTCACCCTTTCTTTTGTTCCATTGTTTTTCAACAGGAGATGAAAACATAACAGGGTCTAGCCGGGGAATGGAGTGAGGGTTCGAGGAATAGTTATCATAGTCTTCACGTTTTGTAAAATAGTGTGGCAATAATAGTGAAGACTTAGTTGTGTATTATTATACACTGTATTGTTGTACGTTGTGCTTTGTTGTAATAATTTTGTTGTAGTATTTTGACGACTCAAGTTTGGGCTGTGTGGGCCCAGATTTGGGGGCGTCACAGTTGGCATCAGAGCTTGGGGATATGGTCTTTAATGGAGATCTGGGGTAGAACTAGGAGGGGAGAGACGAATAGAATCAGTCACTAGTATGTCCTACCTAAATTAGATTTTGTTATCTAACGAATCGATTTGAATGTAGGAACAGGAAGTGATGAGTCAGTTTGTTTGAACTAACAATTATTTTGTGACCACAGTTTAGTATGACATCTGAAAATCAGGAGGATAACTATGAAATGCCCGGTACGTCAATTTCGGGGACGAAATTTCATAAGGAGGGGAGGTTGTAAGACCCCGAATTTTATGAAATATAAAATTTAATTTTTCTTCATATATATTTTTTTTTCTGAAACAGTAAGTGGTTTAATTAATAAAGTTAAAAGTTAAGGATGTTATGTGCAAATTTTATTTTGTCGGACAATATTCGCTTGGTCGGGGAATATTCGTGTCGTACGACGGCGCCGAAATAACAAATTATTGGTGGACCCCACAACGGAATATTTGTCGGATATAGAAAACGACAGAAATAACCTTTTTAAATAAAAATAGTCAACGGAACTGTTAAAATACCGGTGATAAAAGAATAGTAGCATACGGTAGTTATTGGTATTTTCTGTAGCACTCGGTACTCTACAGTAACACACGGTATTGCATAGTGTCTCATATTATTGGTCTGATAATTGACACCGTAACTGTTACGCATCATTTCATCGATAATTGTCACTGCATAATATTTTATATTATCAATTCAATAATTGTTGTTACACAGTATTTTGCATTATTGATTTAATAATTGTCATTATACTGTATTTTATATCATTGAGTCAATAATTGTTGCTGCACTGTTTTTAAAATTATTGAACCTAATAATTGTCACAGTAACATATGCACAGTAATTCACGTTATTGAATCAATAATTGTCATGACACAGTAATGTATTTTTCTTTTACATACTTTCTGTATTATTGTTATCTCTATTACGGTATTATTTAAACAGTTGTATTTCATTAATTAATTGACTTGATATCTAAGAGCTAACTATACTGTATTTATAACAATTAGTCATAATAATTGAATTGATAAAGTTATTTGTTTATAATATAAAGTTAGGTGATTATTAGGTGATATGAAATGAATGGTGTAGATTAAAGTGTGAATTATTGTTGAATAATTGAATTGATTTGTTTATAATATAAAGTTAGGTGATTATTAGGTGATATGAAATGAATGGTGTAGATTAAAGTGTGAATTATTGTTGAATAATTGAATTGATTTGTTTATAATATAAAGTTAGGTGATTATTAGGTGATATGAAATGAATGGTATAGATTAAAGATAATATAATATTTGAAATGGATGGTGTAGATTAAAAGATGATCTTTAAATGAATGGTTTAGATTAAATGAATGATAAGATTTTTGGCTATAAATAGAAGCCTTAACTTAAGGATTTTTCATAAACTTCCTTACTTGTTCTTTCTTTCTCTCTCTAAATACTTCTTTGTGTAAGTTCTCTTTAAGTGTTCTTAAGTCATTCCTAGTTTTGAAATCTTTTACATTCTCCTTTGAATTCCCGAGTGGAATTTTCTTATGTACAGTAACTCTTTCGAAAAATCATAGTAAATTCATTATTTGTCAGAATTTAATGAATTAAAAGCCTGTCTCTTCAGTTTTTCGTCCTCTACAACTTTGAAGAAGGAAGAAAAGTCATCTGAAATTATCTTCATGCCTTAAAATACTAAAAACCGTAACTTATTCTGATTTTCGTCACTATTTTCAGTCTTAGTTTTGAAAATTCATAACTCATTCATATTAACTCCGAATTGAGTTATTCTTGAGTCTATGCCGCCTATCTTTACGAGAGTAACATTATTTTAAAAACATAAAGAGATTTTAAAAACTCTAGAAGACTCAAAAGTCAGATTCTTTACTGCTACAAACAAGGAAGGAATTGTTCGGCTATAAACTTGTTTCACAATATCAAGGTAAGGAATATCATTCTTTTCATACTCTTAAATTTACTACTCGTAAGGAATGTCATCTTCTTTCATCTTCTATTATTAAAACTTACTACGGTAAGGGATACTGTACATTTTATATTTCATAAAATTCGGGGTCTTACAATTTTTATAGGAAATTGACATAATCATTAGATACAATGACTATTACTTAGTCTTTATATAAGACTCTAACTTTAATTATTAACTCTTAAGATATCCGATAAACGAACCCTTAAGTTTTGGACAAAAACCCTAGCCCAAACATAGTTGGACATGTTGGGTATGCTTAACCAACTTACACATTCACTATACGTTCATCGTACGACCTACTTTATGAAATATAAAATGTACAGTATCCCTTACCGTAGTAAGTTTTAATAATAGAAGATGAAAGAAGATGACATTCCTTACGAGTAGTAAATTTAAGAGTATGAAAAGAATGATATTCCTTACCTTGATATTGTGAAACAAGTTTATAGCCGAACAATTCCTTCCTTGTTTGTAGCAGTAAAGAATCTGACTTTTGAGTCTTCTAGAGTTTTTAAAATCTCTTTATGTTTTTAAAATAATGTTACTCTCGTAAAGATAGGCGGCATAGACTCAAGAATCACTCAATTCGGAGTTAATATGAATGAGTTATGAATTTTCAAAACTAAGACTGAAAATAGTGACGAAAATCAGAATAGGTTACGGTTTTTAGTATTTTAAGGCATGAAGATGATTTCAGATGACTTTTCTTCCTTCTTCAAAGTTGTAGAGGACGAAAAACTGAAGAGACAGGCTTTTAATTCATTAAATTCTGACAAATAATGAATTTACTATGATTTTTCGAAAGAGTTACTGTACATAAGAAAATTCCACTCGGGAATTCAAAGGAGAATGTAAAAGATTTCAAAACTAGGAATGACTTAAGAACACTTAAAGAGAACTTACACAAAGAAGTATTTAGAGAGAGAAAGAAAGAACAAGTAAGGAAGTTTATGAAAAATCCTTAAGTTAAGGCTTCTATTTATAGCCAAAAATCTTATCATTCATTTAATCTAAACCATTCATTTAAAGATCATCTTTTAATCTACACCATCCATTTCAAATATTATATTATCTTTAATCTACACCATTCATTTCATATCACCTAATAATCACCTAACTTTATATTATAAACAAATCAATTCAATTATTCAACAATAATTCACACTTTAATCTACACCATTCATTTCATATCACCTAATAATCACCTAACTTTATATTATAAACAAATCAATTCAATTATTCAACAATAATTCACACTTTAATCTACACCATTCCTTTCATATCACCTAATAATCACCTAACTTTATATTATAAACAAATAACTTTATCAATTCAATTATTATGACTAATTGTTATAAATACAGTATAGTTAGCTCTTAGATATCAAGTCAATTAATTAATGAAATACAACTGTTTAAATAATACCGTAATAGAGATAACAATAATACAGAAAGTATGTAAAAGAAAAATACATTACTGTGTCATGACAATTATTGATTCAATAACGTGAATTACTGTGCATATGTTACTGTGACAATTATTAGGTTCAATAATTTTAAAAACAGTGCAGCAACAATTATTGACTCAATGATATAAAATACAGTGTAATGACAATTATTAAATCAATAATGCAAAATACTGTGTAACAACAATTATTGAATTGATAATATAAAATATTATGCAGTGACAATTATCGATGAAATGATGCGTAACAGTTACGGTGTCAATTATCAGACCAATAATATGAGACACTATGCAATACCGTGTGTTACTGTAGAGTACCGAGTGCTACAGAAAATACCAATAACTACCGTATGCTACTATTCTTTTATCACCGGTATTTTAACAGTTCCGTTGACTATTTTTATTTAAAAAGGTTATTTCTGTCGTTTTCTATATCCGACAAATATTCCGTTGTGGGGTCCACCAATAATTTGTTATTTCGGCGCCGTCGTACGACACGAATATTCCCCGACCAAGCGAATATTGTCCGACAAAATAAAATTTGCACATAACATCCTTAACTTTTAACTTTATTAATTAAACCACTTACTGTTTCAGAAAAAAAAATATATATGAAGAAAAATTAAATTTTATATTTCATAAAATTCGGGGTCTTACAACCTCCCCTCCTTATGAAATTTCGTCCCCGAAATTGACGTACCGGGCATTTCATAGTTATCCTCCTGATTTTCAGATGTCATACTAAACTGTGGTCACAAAATAATTGTTAGTTCAAACAAACTGACTCATCACTTCCTGTTCCTACATTCAAATCGATTCGTTAGATAACAAAATCTAATTTAGGTAGGACATACTAGTGACTGATTCTATTCGTCTCTCCCCTCCTAGTTCTACCCCAGATCTCCATTAAAGACCATATCCCCAAGCTCTGATGCCAACTGTGACGCCCCCAAATCTGGGCCCACACAGCCCAAACTTGAGTCGTCAAAAGACTACAACAAAATTATTACAACAAAGCACAACGTACAACAATACAGTGTATAATAATACACAACTAAGTCTTCACTATTATTGCCACACTATTTTACAAAACGTGAAGACTATGATAACTATTCCTCGGACCCTCACTCCATTCCCCGGCTAGACCCTGTTATGTTTTCATCTCCTGTTGAAAAACAATGGAACAAAAGAAAGGGTGAGCTCAAATAGCCCAGTAAAGAATATCATGACTAAGATAATGACGAATAAATTATCATTAGTCTTCAACAGTTGAGTTCTTGATAGAATACAATAGACTACAAGGTTTATATCAAAAACTGCAGTTAAATTCTTAAACAACGTTCAGATCAATAATAGCAGCGGAATGAGTAATCTATTAGAAGAATAATGCAGACTATAATGTCCACTCGGTTCTCTTTTTAGGAAAAACATCATCAACTTTTATCATCTGAAATATCATTAGTCAAGATAATACAAATTCACAGTTCCTGATCATAATCATGCACATCAACAGTTCATCTTTGTACTACGGGCCAAAGATATTCAATATAGCACCAACGGTCATGATTATACCAGATTCAGCCTTTGGTCATAATCATACCAAACAACAGTTCATCTTTGCACTACGGGCCAAAGAGAACATTCACCACGTGCCATAAAAGACACCGAACAGATGTATCGCCTTTAACCTATTATATCGCCTTTAACCTATCATCTGTTCAACAAATATATCACATCTGTGCCCCCGGCCACAGATATTCACAACAGCTTGATTTTTGGATGATTAGAATGATATAAATGATGAACAGAATAAATAGGATAACAATAAGTATCGGAAGTTTACTTTGTACAGATTCAAATAATGTCCAAATTGTCAACATGATGTGGAGTGAAATTTAAAAATGATATTCAAGGTCCACAGTTCAGAATAACGGTTACAATTCAATAGAAAGGTTCACGTAAATAGGAAGGTTCAGTTGAAATAATGAAGTTCAACTATTATGGAACATATAATATTTTCAGGAATTATAGAAGCAATAGTTCCATAATAAATTTTGATTTAGGAGTATGAAAGAAAATAATATCCCTTACCGTAGCAGGTTTGATTAACAAAAGGTGAAGGAAATTAATACAAAGGGTTATTCACCAACAGGCGGCAATCCGCTCCGTAAGGTTATTCCCACAATTTAATAGAATTTGAGTACAAAGAGTTATTCACCAAACAGGCGGCAATCCGCTCCGTAAGGTTATTCTCAGAGATTAATAATGAATGAATACGAAAGGTTATTCACCAACAGGCGGCAATCCGCTCCGTAAGGTTATTCCCACAATTTAATACATGGAAATAAAAGGCACGTCTTATGAGTAAGGAAGAAACAATATTATTATCGAGAATCAAATAATGATAATCCCTTACCATAGTACGTTTGAATAATGGAAGATGAAAAAGATGGTATCCCTTACCGTAGTAAGTTTTAATAATAGAAGATGAAAGAAGATGACATTCCTTACGAGTAGTAAATTTAAGAGTATGAAAAGAATGATATTCCTTACCTTGATATTGTGAAACAAGTTTATAGCCGAACAATTCCTTCCTTGTTTGTAGCAGTAAAGAATCTGACTTTTGAGTCTTCTAGAGTTTTTAAAATCTCTTTATGTTTTTAAAATAATGTTACTCTCGTAAAGATAGGCGGCATAGACTCAAGAATCACTCAATTCGGAGTTAATATGAATGAGTTATGAATTTTCAAAACTAAGACTGAAAATAGTGACGAAAATCAGAATAGGTTACGGTTTTTAGTATTTTAAGGCATGAAGATGATTTCAGATGACTTTTCTTCCTTCTTCAAAGTTGTAGAGGACGAAAAACTGAAGAGACGGGCTTTTAATTCATTAAATTCTGACAAATAATGAATTTACTATGATTTTTCGAAAGAGTTACTGTACATAAGAAAATTCCACTCGGGAATTCAAAGGAGAATGTAAAAGATTTCAAAACTAGGAATGACTTAAGAACACTTAAAGAGAACTTACACAAAGAAGTATTTAGAGAGAGAAAGAAAGAACAAGTAAGGAAGTTTATGAAAAATCCTTAAGTTAAGGCTTCTATTTATAGCCAAAAATCTTATCATTCATTTAATCTAAACCATTCATTTAAAGATCATCTTTTAATCTACACCATCCATTTCAAATATTATATTATCTTTAATCTACACCATTCATTTCATATCACCTAATAATCACCTAACTTTATATTATAAACAAATCAATTCAATTATTCAACAATAATTCACACTTTAATCTACACCATTCATTTCATATCACCTAATAATCACCTAACTTTATATTATAAACAAATCAATTCAATTATTCAACAATAATTCACACTTTAATCTACACCATTCCTTTCATATCACCTAATAATCACCTAACTTTATATTATAAACAAATAACTTTATCAATTCAATTATTATGACTAATTGTTATAAATACAGTATAGTTAGCTCTTAGATATCAAGTCAATTAATTAATGAAATACAACTGTTTAAATAATACCGTAATAGAGATAACAATAATACAGAAAGTATGTAAAAGAAAAATACATTACTGTGTCATGACAATTATTGATTCAATAACGTGAATTACTGTGCATATGTTACTGTGACAATTATTAGGTTCAATAATTTTAAAAACAGTGCAGCAACAATTATTGACTCAATGATATAAAATACAGTGTAATGACAATTATTAAATCAATAATGCAAAATACTGTGTAACAACAATTATTGAATTGATAATATAAAATATTATGCAGTGACAATTATCGATGAAATGATGCGTAACAGTTACGGTGTCAATTATCAGACCAATAATATGAGACACTATGCAATACCGTGTGTTACTGTAGAGTACCGAGTGCTACAGAAAATACCAATAACTACCGTATGCTACTATTCTTTTATCACCGGTATTTTAACAGTTCCGTTGACTATTTTTATTTAAAAAGGTTATTTCTGTCGTTTTCTATATCCGACAAATATTCCGTTGTGGGGTCCACCAATAATTTGTTATTTCGGCGCCGTCGTACGACACGAATATTCCCCGACCAAGCGAATATTGTCCGACAAAATAAAATTTGCACATAACATCCTTAACTTTTAACTTTATTAATTAAACCACTTACTGTTTCAGAAAAAAAAATATATATGAAGAAAAATTAAATTTTATATTTCATAAAATTCGGGGTCTTACACAGTATTTTGCATTATTGATTCAATAATTGTCATTACACTGTATTTCATATCATCGAGTCAATAATTGTTGGTGCACTGTAGTTTAAAATTATTGAATCTAATAATTGTCACAGTAGCAAATACACTATAATTTATATTATTAAATTAATAAAAATATGTAACGTGTTTCTTACATTATTGTGGTAACATTATTTTATATGTTGGACTCACAGGAAGAATAAATAAATAAATAAATAAATAAATAAAAAATAAAATAATTAATTTTACTATTTGAAATAGTAACGTGAATAGTGACGTGAATAGTAACGTGAATAGTAACATGTGGGACCCATGTGGGGCCCACATGAGAAATGAATTGCAAAGTTGCTGAATTTTTTTGGCGTGGGCGGCTGCTGAATTCTTAGGTTGGCGTGCAGCACGCCAACCCACCTACCGCGCATAGTAACATTTTTCTCCTATAAATAGCTTGCTCAGCTGAATAGAAAAATCACACCTAAAACATAAAATTTTTCTATAAGAATTTTATAAGTTTTCTCTGAGAATAGTAAGGTTATTTTGAGAGTTTGAAAGCCAAAAGGAGTGCAGGAATTTTTCAAGTTGATCAACCTCATTTAAATCAATATCCAGTCACGTGTTAAGGTAAGGGGTATCACTCTTTTCATCATCATAAATGGATATTATTTTCTTTCTTACTTGAAGGGATTATCATTCTTTGATTCTCGAAAATAATATCGTTTCTTTCTTGTGCCATTTATTTCCATGTATTATATTGTGGGAATAACCTTACGGCGCGGTTTACCGCCTGTTGGTGAATAACCTTTTGTATTCATTCCTTATTAATCTTTGAGAATAACCTTACGGTGCGGATTATCGCCTGTTTGGTGAACAACTCTTCATATTCAAATTGATGGGAATAACCTTACGGAGCGGATTATCGCCTGTTTGGTGAATAACTCTTCGTATTCAAATTGATGGGAATAACCTTACGGCGCGGATTACCGCCTGTTGGTGAATAACCCTTTTTATTTGTCTAGTGTGAAAATAATTTGTCTACACGAATTATCACATGACACTTTTATTCCATATTCGTAAGTGATATCATTTTCCTTTATACTCATAAGGGATACCATCTTTTTCATCTTCCATTATTCAAACTTACTATGGTAAGGGATATTAATTCCCTTCACCTTTTGTTAATCAAACCTGCTACGGTAAGGGATATTAATTTCTTTCATACACCTAAATCGAAACTTGTTATGGAACTATTGCTTCTATAATTCCTGAAAATATTATATGTTCCATAATAGTTGAATTTCATTATTTCAACTGAACCTTCCTATTTTCTGAACATTTCTATTGAACTGTAATCGTTATTCTGAACTGTGGATCTTGAATATCATTTTTAAATTTCACTCCACATCATGTTGGCAATTTGGACATTATTTGAATCTGCACAAAGTAAACTTCCGATACTTATTGTTTATCCTGTTCTTCTGTTCATCAGTTGTATCACTGTTATTTGTATTAATCATCAAGAATCAAGCTTTTGTGAATATCTGTGGCCGGGGGCACAGATGTGATATAATTGTTGAACAGATGATAGGTTAAATGCGATATACTAGGTTAAAGGCGATACATATGTTCAGTGTCTTTTATGGCACGTGGTGAATGTTCTCTTTGGCCCGTAGTGCAAAGATGAACTGTTGATTGGTATGATTATGACCAAAGGCTGAATCTGGTATAATCATGACCATTGGTGTTATATTGAATGTCTTTGGCCCGTAGTGCAAAGATGAACTGTTGATCTGCATGATTATGACCAGGAACTGTGAAGTTGTATTATCTTGACTAATGGTATTTCAGATGATAAAAGTTGATGATATTTTTACTAAAAAGAGAAGCGAGTGGACATTATAGTCTGCATTATTCTTCTAATAGATTGCTCATTCCGCTGCTATTATTGATCTGAACATTGTTTAAGAATTTAACTACAGTTTTTGATATAAACCTTGTAGTCTATTGTATTCTATCAAGAACTCAACTGTTGAAGGCTAATGATAATTTATTCTTCATTATCTTAGTCATGATATTTCTTACTGGGCTATTTGAGCTCACCCTTTCTTTTGTTCCATTGTTTTTCAACAGGAGATGAAAACGTAACAGGGTCTAGCCGGGGGATGGAGTGAGAGTCTGAGGAATAGCTGTCGTAGTCTTCACGAGTTGTAAAATAGTGTGGCAATAATAGTGAAGACTTAGTTGTGTATTATTATACACTGTATTGTTGTACGTTGTGCTTTGTTGTAATAATTTTGTTGTAGTCTTTTGACGACTCAAGTTTGGGCTATGTGGGCCTAGATTTGGGGGTGTCACAAATAATATTTTAATCATTCATTAATATTATTAACCATTTAATATTATTTTAATCACACATTAATGTTATTAACCATTTAATAATATTTTAATCACTTATTAATATTATTAACCATTTAATAATATTTTAATCACATATTAATATTATTAACTATTTAATAATATTTTAATCAATTATTAATATTATTATCCATTTAATAATATTTTAATCATTTACTAATGTTATTCATCATTTAATAACTTTTTAATCATATACTAATATTATTGATCATTTAATAATATTTTAAATACACATCAAATAATACCAATAATTAACTTTTTAATTGTGTTAACTTTATTCTTTATTTTAAACATTTAGTTATCAATTAATCATTAATGGATTTCATATATATTGGTTTAATAACCAAACACATTTATTTTACACTTATTTCAACTTAATTTTTCAAAGAAAACTCGACCCGGACCAACCCGACCAGACCCCGACCGACCCGACCCAACCCGGAGCACAAAAATCTGCTTTGGCAGTGGCGTCGGGCGCAGCTGCGCCCGATCCGAGCGCAGGTGCGCTCGGCCCCTTTTTCAGAGAGTCAACTTTTTGACTGCTCGACCCTCCGACGCTCCGATAGCTATAACTTCTTTATTTTAAAATATTTTGGGGTGATTATTGAGTTCATTCTCATCAGACTTTCTCCCTCTACAATTTCTCTTAAGATCACAAATCCAAATTCCAAATGGAAGTGGACTAAAAATTGCTCACAAGGACAAAGTGAAAACTAAAATCACAAATTCTTGGTTTTAATGGTTCAAACTTGAATAAAATAAAATCTACACATCCAAATGACACAAACTAAGTGTTGTTGTCTTCCTAACTTATTGTTTTACAATATTTCATGGTTTGATCACATTTTTGAAAATGTTTTGACAAAAATTTAAAATCGAATCATCTAGGTTTTACCGGTAAATCGCAATATGGAATTTTCTTCCATTTATTTGCGTAACACACATACCAATACATGTATTAAATATACTAAACCATGAATCTACCTATATATCATAGATTTAGACTTCTACATCATCAAAATAACTTTTGATCGGTTAAAAATATATTTTGACCGTTTAAAACTTATATAAATTATAAAAATGCACTAAGGAAGAGTTAGAACACTTTTCAACCTCTTGGATTTGAATGTTCTTCTTCTCGATCTTCTTGATCTACCCAATATTCCAATATTCACTAACACTTTGGAGAACATAGATGAATCTCTCAAATGTGCTCTCCCTTCTCTCTAGAACCTCTCTCTATAAGTTAGTAAAATGAAATAAATGAGCAAACTCTCTATAATGCACTAGGAGAGTCTTATATATAGGACAATTCTAATCCTACTTAAGCCTCCTAAGAAACCAACACTAGTCAATTAGAGGTCTTAAACATGCTTACTATTTCTTTGAATGACAACCTTGATTGACCAAGTGATTGACCCACATCAAGATGCTTACAAACTATAGGTTGAGTAAAACAAAAGCAACTTTCTCCAACACTTAACCAAAGTGTGGTTAAGGCCCTTACTCTTGTATCCTATGATAACTCAACTATCAACCATGGTTCAAGCTCATCAATTAAATATACACACATCTTCCACCAAATAACCCAAGTAGTGTTAATTCTCTACAATCAATTATACATATATATTCAATATATTTATATAATTACTAATACTTAACTCTAGCATTGGTTAAGGTTTTATTTTTATTACCACTTAGGGTTAACAAGTAACCCAGCAATGGTTAGTTCTCTACAACATAAATTCATAAGAATTGACCATCTTCATTGATTAGGGTTGGTGAACCACCCCTTGGTTAATTCATTTAACCAACATTGGTCAACTCTCTATCAATTCATATACTTAAAACATATATATCTCTACATATTCACCAATAACCTTGTATTTAAATTACATCATAGCTTGAATTGACCAATTTAAATTGAATACAAGCAACATATATTTTTACTCAATCTTCAAGTGGGATCCCATGTTTGGTCAACACTCCACCATTTTTTCTTTATTATTATTATTATTATATATATATATATATATATATATATATATATATATATATATATATATAATACTTGCAATTTCTACTAACCATTAACCAAGGTATGGTTAATTCTCTACAACATGCAACTAATGGTTATCTACCAATTCTACCTTGGTGAATTATATACTTACATAATTGTATCTATAATATTCTTCCTACAACTAACCCATGCATAGTTAAATATTTAATTTATTTACTACCTAGGGTTACTCAATTAACTCATCCATAGTTAATTCTCATTATCACATTCATTCGCCTAGCAATTAACCAATGTTTGGTTAATACTCTCTATTGTTTATCAACTAGGGTTATTCAATTAACCCTACATTAGTTAATTCTCTACACTTAACAATACTTGAATTTATTCTCCCAACATTTGACTTTTAAATTTAGACTCAATATTTGGGCTACTAGTTTATTTTGCATTGGGCTCCTTTATTTAATTATGGGTATTTTACAGTAATATACAACAATTAGTAATAAATTACAAGATTAATGTATAAATAAAATAATTACAAAAAAAGTACAATAAGAAGAAATTAATTACACCACATATCTTTAAAATCCTGAAAACAAGGAGAAACTGCCATATTTACCAGTTACCAAAACAAAATCAATAATTCAAAATAAAAATAAAACCACCTTCCTCACCGGGCACCCCTTCCATCAAACCAGAAAAAAAGATGACCATTATCACCACCCTGAGAAAAAAATGAAGAAGAATACCATGATGGGGAAAGGCGTAGATGGGGCGGCGGAAGTCGGACGATTATTGGGGCAAAAAGAATCAGTGATTATCATCGATGAAGTTGATGGTGAGTTCACGGATGGCTTTAGGGAGGGGTGGGAAACGGTGGACGGCGACGACTGTGTCGTCGTGATGGAAATGAGTTGAGAAAGAAGGGGTAACCAACCCATAATACAAAAATACAAAGGTAACTAAACCTTAATACAAAGGTAACCAACCTTAATATAAATGTAACCAAACTTTAATACAGATGTAACCAACCTTTAAAACACATGTAACAAATCCTTAATACACAGGTAACCAAAACTTAATACAAAAGGTATCCAACCTTAAAATAAAAGGTAACTAACCTTTAATACAAAGGTAACCAAACCTTAATACAAAGATAATCAACCCTTAATAAAACGGTAACCAAACATTAATAAGAGGTAATCAACCCTTAATATAGAGGTAACCAAACCTTAATACAGAGGTAACCAACCTTAATACAGAGGTAACCAAACCTTAATACAGAGGTAATCAACCTTAATACAGAGGTAACCAACATTTAATACAAAGGTAATCAAAAATAGTTACTACACATTCAAGAATTTGTTACCTATATATTAGTGTTTGGTTACCTAGATTTAGTGCGCGAAAAAATTAGTTACTATACATTCAAGAATTGGTTACCTCTATACTAGTGTTTAGTTATCTATATTTATTGCACGAAAAAATTAGTTACTACACATTCAGGAATTGGTTACTTCCATACTAGTATTTGGTTACCTAGATTTACTTCACGAAAAAACTAGTTACTACACCTTCAGAAATTGGTTACCTTCATACTAGTGTTTGGTTATCTCTATACTATTGTTTGGTTACCTAAATTTACTGAACGAAAAAACTGATTACTACACATTCAGAAAATACGGCTTTGTCCTCATCTGTCGACCTCACAAAATTATATATGACACCAGAAGATTTAATACCATCTATCAATTATCTATCACCAACCACTACCAACAACTCATCCACCGCCACTTACCACCATACACCATAGCCACACACCACAAACTCAGATTAACAAAGACAAAATAAAAGGAATAAGAAGACTAGTATTTGATTACCTAGATTTACTGCACGAAAAAACTAGTTACTACACATTCAGGAATTGGTTACCTCTATTTTATTGTTTGGTTACCTAAATTTACTGAACGAAAAAAATTAACCACTACCAACACCTCATCCACCGCCACTTACCACCATAAACTACCGCCACACACCACAAACTCAGATTAAACAAAGACAAAATAAAAAGAGGAAGAAGAAGAAAAAGATCGGAAGTCCCTTGATTTTGGTCTGAAGATTTTCGACGGTGTTCTAACAGAACGGAATCATCGTGGCTTGATGAAGTCTCCTCTGTGACTTTTAGCAATAGGCATGGTGACTGGTATAATAGATTTCAGAGGAGAGAGATGAACTAGTTTAAATATGGATATAGATTTGAATTTTGAAATGTGCAATCAATTAGAAAAATGGTCCACATAAGCAACCCATTAAAATAACTAACTAAATTAAAGGGATAAGAATGCACTAATTTGTAAATTAAATATTAAAGATGTACTAATTTTGTAGATATTTTATTTATTCACTTTTATTGTAATTTTTTCTAAAAATATACTAGAAAATGTAATTGTTTCTTTAATTATTTGAGCTACCCAACACAACTCACACATCTTTATAACTTGGGCTAGGTAATTAATTTAATTGGACTACCACCACATTATATACAATATTTGCCAACATAATTTAATTGGACTTAAATTAATTACCTCTTTATAATTATCAACAAGACTTACAACAATTAAAATATTTGCTTGTCTAAATCCATTATAATACTCTATTCAACAATTCTATAATTAAGTTAATTACTTAATTAATTACTTCTTATTATCGCCATCTTAGGCAATCTTTTTAGCTTTTCTATAACTTTAACTCATAACTAATATAATTAATCTAATTAATTATATTTCATGACTTTCCTTCTTACTTCATATTTAAACTAATTAATTTATTAGCTTAATTGAGTATTAATTTACCCATATTCATATTTGGCTAACAAGCACACTTTAGGTATATATGTATATCAATATAACCACCTTCACTTCTCAATTAAATTTATTTTCTTAATAAATTCTCTACATGCATCATTACAATATTCCCTCATTTAATTTCTAACAAATAAATTATGTTAAGAAAAATGTTCACTCATTTTCTACACATCTCCAACTCTAGGTTTTAAACCATAACCTTTAATTAGTTATTCAAAATCTTATCTACAAATCTTGTAAATATCTGGGATATTACAGTGGAAGAGTTCTAGCAAGGAAAGAACAAGAAATCTAGAAGGTTCAAAAGTTTTCTAACTTTAAAATTAGTTCTAATTTACTTTGTTATAGTATGTTTTGTCATGTTGATTGTGAAAGTTTTCTTTGTGATAGAGCTATGGTAAGATCGAAGGTATAAGGATGGAGATTTAATGGTGAATATGTGTATTTATGTGTCCATGTATGCTCAATGTATTTTCTATGCTCAAAATATATTTTCTATGGTCAATATGTAGTTTACATGGTCAAAATATAATCTATGTTTTCTCGATCCTAGTCCCTGGATCGCAACCTTTGTTTTTTCTTTCTGTTACAAATATCATAAAACTCAACATTCAATTTTTAATATTATTTATATTCACACAATATTCTTTATTCTATAATTCATGATTAAATATATCTTTCTCTTTATCATAACAAAAATCTTGAATTATTACCATATACCATTTAACTTTATTTGTCTACTTTGGATCCAAATTACATTTATATACAACACGTATATATAAACTTTACCAATATATCCACATTAAAGTATTATATCAAAAATATATAACAATTACGTTTACAACCTTCTATAGCAAAATCCATCTCTAAGACAATCCGATATTTCTGAAATTTGTTTCTTTACCTGCAAAAGTTTATATTTGTGAGGACCCCAAATTCGGGTTCCTTTAACCTCGGATCCGGTTAAACACTAGTACTACTTTTCTTTATTGTTCATGAATTACAACAATATTATAATTGCTAAATAATCATTTATTTACAATTTTTACATCATCTCTTTCTATTCCAGAATCGCAATCTTTAAAATCCTATTACCACTTTGAGATCATATGTATAATGACTCAATCACACCATTCTATTATCCTTATACATAAAGGACAACGTCTGAAAATGATATTAAAAATAATATGTAAATGTTCTCTTAACATTTTAAGTTTGCTAATCTATAGCACAACAAAACATAAACTCTTCATATATACTTACACAAGTAAATGAATTAATTTACCCCAAGGTTTTACTACGAAAGCACCTACGCTTCAATCTTGATGACTCGTTAGTCAATCTTCATCTTTGCCTCTACCGAAGTAATCGACTTCTTCAAGCTACTCTGTAATGTTTTGTTTTAAGCAAGGGTGAGCACGACGGCTCAGCAAGTCTAACAGTTTCACATAACACGTAAAACAGTTCAATCATGCTTCATGCTTCATGCATACTATGCTTTGCAGTACATACATATCTCAAGCATAACATGCCTCGCATTTAATTTACGCTTCATGTCTAGTATCTATCATGACATACAGTGCAATGAGAACAATTGTCTTAAATCAACTACCACATATCAACAGTTCAAGTCAACTTGTTTCACAAAGGCACATTAAAACATCTTTGCACATAACTACGTATGAGCACCTCACAGTTTAATAATAAACTTATAAATCATGCACATAATGCAACACATTCTAAAAACTTGTCTGATTCGCTTCTACCATTTACGCTTATTTGCGTCTTTCGTTCAACCTACAATTTATATAGGAAATTGAAATAATCATTAGATATAATGACTATTACTTAGCCTTTATATAAGACGCTAACTTTAAATTATTAACTCTTAAGATGTCCGACAAACGAACCCTTAAGTTCCGGACAAAAACACTATACGATCTTCGTACAACCCGCTTTTAATAAGTTGTCTAAATTAGTCACAAATGACTATTTACATTGGTTTAATTCAATTAAACTTTCTTCTTAATGATTTGGACATTTAATAATGTACCAAATACCTCAAAATATTATATATCTTTGATAATATATAACTACATTCAAATATTATTAACTATTTCATAATATTTTAATCCCTTATTAATATTATTAACCATTTAATAATATTTTTAATCTCTTACTAATATTATTCACCATTTGATAATATTTTAATCTATTATTAATATTATTAACCATTTAATAATATTTTAATCACTCATTAATATTATTAACCATTTAATAATATTTTAATCACTCATTAATATTATTAACCATTTAATAATATTTTAATCACTCATTAATATTATTAACCATTTAATAATATTTTAATCACTTATTAATATTATTAACCAGTTAATAATATTTTAATCACTTATTAATATTAATAACCATTTAATAATATTTTAATCACTTAGTAATGTCATTAATTATTTAATAACATTTTCATCATATACTAATATTAATACTCATTTCATAACATTTTAGTTACTTACATATTTAATCCTTTAACAATCCTCAAATCATTTAATGATTATTTAAATAATAATCTCTTAATTAATTAACCCCATTTATTATTTAATATTCATTAAATAACAAATGGTCATTTTATTCACTTTATCTCCCTTTAATTATTATTTAATATCCTTTAAATAATAATTAACTAATTATCCTTATTTATTAAAATAATAAATAATTACCTTATTAACTTCATCTTTCTTTAATTACCATTTAATATCCTTTAAATAATAATTAATTAGCTCTTTATTATTTAATATTAATTAACTATTTATTATTCAATATTAATTAAATAATAAATAATTATTTTATTAACTTCATATCCTTCTTTATTTATTATATAATAATAAATAATTAGTTATTGTATTTATTTACTTTAATTATTATTTACTATCAATTAAATAATAATTAATTTTAATAATAGCTTTTATTTACTCTATTTATTATTTATTATAAATAATAAATAATTATTAAACTTGGGTCCCAAATTAATTATATTAATTTTAAAGCAATTTTATCCATGTTGGACTTAAAAGACCCAAACCGACCCGACCCGAATGGCCCGACCCGACTCGGAAAGAAAAACTCACTGGTCGTGAACAGTGTCAAGGGCCCCGACCCTCCTTTATAGTGCAAAACAAGGGCCCCGGCCCTTGTGTTACAGAATCTTCAGAAATGCCATTTTCAGATTTTCAACTTTTGCTCATTTGATTAAAAATTGCATAATTTCTTCATTTTAAAACATTTTGGGGTGATTCTTGAGTCCATTCTCATTAGAATTTTCCCCTATACAACTTCTCTATGCTTAAAATCGTTCACAAGGAAAAAGTGAAAACTAACTTCACAATCCTTTGTTTTAAAAACCATATCTTAACCATAACAACTCATATGAACATTATACCAACTAGGTTTTGTTCTTAACTTATATATTTACCATATCAAAGAAGAAAATCTCATACACAATCTCTAGCTTTCAAAATGAAAGGCTATAAATCACAACCCCAACTACGGTTTACCGGTAAAAATCTATATGAACATTTCTACCATTTTTAAGCATACCGCTCATACCAAAACACGATTTAACTATATGAAATCATGAATTTACCTATATATCATAGATTTTGACTTCTAGACCATCAAAATAACTTTTGATCGGTTAAAAATATATTTTAACCGTTCAAATCATATCTAGACTACAAACATGAACTAAATAAAGTTTAGAGCACTTTTTAACCTCTTAGACATGGATGCTCTCCTTCCTCTTGACATGGTTTTGGCTTGTGACTCCACCTTGATCATTCTTTAGTAATTTTCCTTAGTGGATCATCAATCTCCCAAAGCTTGCTTGCTTTTCTCTAGAATACTCTCTCTTTTCTCTCTAGGAGTTCTTGAAAAATAACTAACAAACATAACAAGAGGGTGATGGATGCTATATATAGACCCTCCCTAATCACCATCAACCTTCACTAATTAACTAGTGTTGGTGAATTTAAGGGTTAATCAAGCTTACTATAGCTTGAATGACCAATTGAGTGACATTTTGATTGACCATTTGAATGACTAGGGTTGGTGGGGAGTTGTTGAGCAACTTTGCACTCCAAATTCACCAACAAGCAACCTTTCTATCCTTGTGGGCCCCAAAATTCGGGATTTCTCTTTTTATTACACCAATTTAGCTTTATTTTTATATCATATATCATTATATAAGTATCCATATATATATACACCAATATATATATATTGATCACAACTTTGACTACCATTTGGGCTCCAAATTGGACTATAGGATTTAAATATATTGGGTTCATCCATTTAATTTGGTTGGGCTCAATTTAATTATTACATTGGGCTAATATTAAATACCCTATGTTACATTTAATTAAAACAAGCATTGGGCTTGATTAATTATTACATGAATCAATGTTTAAATTAAATTACATGGACTACTATGTTAATTTATTTAACTTAGTTTAATACCTCAATTGGACTTTTAATATAATCCAATTGGACTTGCCTTAAATTATTTTACCACATTGGGTTACTCAATTAACTTATCCATAGTTAATTATCATAACTATATTTACTTAATTAGCAATTAACCAACGTTTGGTTAATGCTCTCTCTTATCTACCAACTAGGGTTATTCAATTAACCCTACATTGATTAATTCTCTATACTAAATAATATTTCTCAACACTTTGACTAACATTGGACTTTTAAATGTATGGGCTACATAGTTTATCTTTCATTGGGCTCTCTTATTTAAGTACCCACCTTCATGTAAATATTCCCATATTGGGATAACACATATAATCCTTTTGGGCTAGTCCACTAGTAGTAATTAAATTACTTGGACTCTATACCACAACTTAATAATTAAGTTAATTACTTAATCAATTAACTTCTTAATATTGTCATTCTAGACAATCATTCTAGCTTTACAAAAACTTAAAACCTTAACTAATATAATTAACTTAATTAATTATATTTTATGTCTTTCATTCTTACTCCATTTTTAAACTATTTAATTTATTAGTTTAATTGAGTACTTAATTTACTTCACACATCATCTTGTTTGACTAACAAACTCAACTCTAAGTATATATATTAATATAATCACCTTCACTTTTCAATTTAATTTATTTTTTTAATAAATTCTCTACAAGCATCGTTAAAATATTCCTACATTTAATTTTCTAACAAATACCTTATGTTAAAAAAAATGTTCACCCATTTTCTATACATCTTACTTCTCAAATTCTAGGTTTTAAACCTTAACCTTTAATAAAATCAATTAAGATATTATTTAAAATCTTGAAAATATCTGGGATATTACATTCACCCCTTCTTATAAGAATTTCGTCCCCGAAATTATCTCATACTCATTTCTAACAAATTTTCATCTCTGAGTATATATCTTCACTCATCACTTTCTATGACCACCATTTTATAGGAAGTTCATACTTTTCACAATTCCAGAACAATGGAATATCTTGCAGAAGAATAAATTGAAAATCAATATCTTACAAAAGAATAAATTGAAAATCAAAATATTCATTAAAACTTTCATACTATTCTGAGGGGTCATAAAGACTGTGAACATACTGTGAGAATGTTTATCAATCACAAAGACTGAAAACATACCACAATGGTTTCGTACGCTAGGTGATCAGCCTATCGTACTCTAGCGCTGTGCACAACGACTTCTCTCGGGGTCGAACTCTTTGGATTTACCAACCCATATCAGCATGCCACCACTGTTGGGTGCCCCCTCGCAGGTTCTTTATTCATGGCTCTGACATATCCCCCATTATGGAGTTGTTCACCTCAGACTTCCTACAAAATTTCGCTCCAGCATAAGTTGGATTGGAAAATAAAACTTGAGTCATTTCTGACCAAAAAGTGTTCAGTCAAAATAAATGACACAGACTCACATCATTGAACTGTTCGTATATTACGATTCAAAAATCATTTCAGATTAGTTAAAGTACTAAAATTCATTTATAGGACTTCATGATACCGCACCGTTGCAACAATGCGTTGAGGATTCCGTCTTTTTCATCTCTGCACCATGGCTTTAATGGCGTGTGTTGATTTTATAAATACATTTTGATATTTTCAAATCAATTTGTCTAGCCGAAATAATTAGCATAGACTCTTCTTTAAACGTTTCAAAATACTAAAAATCATTTTGACTTTGTCATATTACATCATACCATAGTGGGCTTAAAAATACATCCAACACTAGGTTACTCTGTATTGATGACTCCATCGTTTATCATGTCATCACCAGTAATGATGGACTTCTCCACACCTCGTGTTACTGCGACTTAATAATGAAACAAGAAAATTCATTTGTCTTTTCAAAAGCACAACAGTGCGAATTTAGCACGATTTTAAGAATTTCAAAGTCTAGCATAGCTAGAAGATTTGGAATATCCTAAAACCTCAAAACACCTCAAATTCCTCCACATTCTTTTCCAGCTTAATAACTATATCTAGTATAGCTTTAATCTTGCTACTTAACTCTACCCGTACTCACTGTTCATCAAACTTACCACACATTAGGAGTTCAGGTACTTGCCACAATCATATGGGTTGGGGAACTTATCCTAGTCAGACCAACATCGTCCATTCGCTGAGGGGTTCCACCATACGATTATGAGTCATGAACTTACCATCAGTATGAGTTTTAAGAACGCGTACTTATCTTAATTTTCTCTACCTATCCAATATATTATAAGAAAAGAATCACCTTCTCACCATATATACACTGAATAGCGTGACACCAGGTTCAAATCGATTATCACTATAGGAAGCTAAGTGGTTGTCAAACCAAACACAATCTCCTGCCCATACAAGAAATTGGTCAACTCGGCCACTAATCAATATAAGAAGTCAAGCGGTCGGTAAACCAAGAACAAATACATCAGTTTCCCAACTGTTCAACACTGTAAGGAAACACATGCCACCAGTGCATATCCTTCTTCTTCGATACACACTGATCGTGTAAGTTTCGCAGCAGCATCTCCCAAATTGGTTCGCTGACATATTATAGCCCCCGCCCATACAAGGGTTCGTTCAACTTAACCACTATATTAATATAGGAAGCTAAGCAGTTCTAAAATCAAGCACAAATTCCCTGCCCATACAAGGAATCGTACAACTCAGCTACTAATATGAGTCCTCAATTAAAAACCCACAAACCACTAATTTTTCTTAACTGAATACGAATTCTCTCCATTCATATTTTTGCACATCTGCCTCATTACGAGTTCACCTCCTTAGATCATTTCATGACCTTATTAACATTTTCTTTATGCTTCTCAAAATCTTATTATAAGATATCTTCCATCATTTCTTCAAATTAGGTACAACATGACCCTTTTTATTTCTCTTATATCTTCTCAAATCCATCATTGGATAATCTTCTATATATGAATTTTTCAAATTCATCTTTTATTACTTAAACTCTTCCGGAGCTTATTCATTTATCATTTTACTTATCTTCTACTACGGTTATAGCCTAAGGTACTCTTACCTAAGGTTTATAACCTATCAGCTCTGATACCAACTTGTGACGACCCCAAATCCGGGTTCCTTTAACCTTGGATCCGGTTAAACACTAGTACTACTTTTCTTTATTGTTCATGAATTACAACAATATTATAATTGCTAAATAATCATTTATTTACAATTTTTACATCATCTCTTTCTATTCCAGAATCGCAATCTTTAAAATCCTATTACCACTTTGAGATCATATGCATAATGACTCAATCACACCATTCTATTATCCTTATACATAAAGGACAACGTCTGAAAATGATATTAAAAATAATATGTAAATGTTCTCTTAACATTTTAAGTTTGCTAATCTATAGCACAACAAAACATAAACTCTTCATATATACTTACACAAGTAAATGAATTAATTTACCCCAAGGTTTTACTACGAAAGCACCTACGCTTCAATCTTGATGACTCGTTAGTCAATCTTCATCGTTGCCTCTACCGAAGTAATCGGCTTCTTCAAGCTACTCTGTAATGTTTTGTTTTAAGCAAGGGTGAGCACGACGGCTCAGCAAGTCTAACAATTTCACATAACACGTAAAACAGTTCAATCATGCTTCATGCTTCATGCATACTATGCTTTGCAGTACATACATATCTCAAGCATAACATGCCTCGCATTTAATTTACGCTTCATGTCTAGTATCTATCATGACATACAGTGCAATGAGAACAATTGTCTTAAATCAACTACAACATATCAACAGTTCAAGTCAACTTGTTTCACAAAGGCACATTAAAACATCTTTGCACATAACTACGTATGAGCACCTCACAGTTTAATAATAAACTTATAAATCATGCACATAATGCAATACATTCTGAAAAAAGTGTCTGATTCGCTTCTACCATTTACGCTTATTTGCGTCTTTCGTTCAACCTACAATTTATATAAGAAATTGAAATAATCATTAGATATAATGACTATTACTTAGCCTTTATATAAGACGCTAACTTTAAATTATTAACTCTTAAGATGTCCGACAAACGAACCCTTAAGTTCCGGACAAAAACACTATACGATCTTTGTACAACCCGCTTTTAATAAGTTGTTTAAATTAGTCACAAATGACTATTTACATTGGTTTAATTCAATTAAACTTTCTTCTTAATGATTTGGACATTTAATAATGTACCAAATACCTCAAAATATTATCTATCTTTGATAATATATAACTACATTCAAATATTATTAACCATTTAATAATATTTTAATCCTTTATTAATATTATTAACCATTTAATAATATTTTTAATCTCTTACTAATATTATTCACCATTTGATAATATTTTAATCTATTATTAATATTATTAACTATTTAATAATATTTTAATCACTCATTAATATTATTAACCATTTAATAATATTTTAATCACTGATTAATATTATTAACCATTTAATAATATTTTAATCACTCATTAATATTATTAACCATTTAATAATATTTTAATCACTTATTAATATTATTAACCATTTAATAATATTTTAACCACTTATTAATATTAATAACCATTTAATAATATTTTAATCACTTAGTAATGTCATTAATTATTTAATAACATTTTCATCATATACTAATGTTAATACTCATTTCATAACATTTTAGTTACTTACATATTTAATCCTTTAACAATCCTCAAATCATTTAATGATTATTTAAATAATAATCTCTTAATTAATTAACCTCATTTATTATTTAATATTCATTAAATAACAAATGCTCATTTTATTCACTTTATCTCCCTTTAATTATTATTTAATATCCTTTAAATAATAATTAAATAATTATCCTTATTTATTAAAATAATAAATAATTACCTTATTAACTTTATCTTTCTTTAATTACCATTTAATATCCTTTAAATAATAATTAATTAGCTATTTATTATTTAATATTAATTAACTATTTATTATTCAATATTAATTAAATAATAAATAATTATTTTATTAACTTCATATCCTTCTTTATTTATTATATAATAATAAATAATTAGTTATTGTATTTATTTACTTTAATTATTATTTACTATCAATTAAATAATAATTAATTATAATAATAGCTTTTATTTACTCTATTTATTATTTATTATAAATAATAAATAATTATTAAACTTGGGTCTCAAATTAATTATATTAATTTTTAAGCAATTTTATCTATTTTGGACTTAAAAGACCCGGACCGACCCGACCCGAATGGCCCGACCCGACCCTGAAAGAAAAACTCACTGGCCGTGAACAGTGTCAAGGGCCCCGGCCTTTGTGTTGCAGAATCTTCAGAAATGCTATTTTCAGATTTTTCAACTTTTCATCCTTTGATTAAAACTTGCATAACTTCTTCATTTTAAAATAATTTGGGGTGATTCTTGAGTCCATTCTCATTAGAATTTTCCCCTATACAACTTCTCTATGCTTAAAATCGCTCACAAGGAAAAAGTGAAAACTAACTTCACAATCCTTGGTTTTAAAAATCATACCTTAACCATAACAACTCATATGAACATTATACCAACTAGGTTTTGTTCTTAACTTATATATTTACCATATCAAAGAAGAAAATCTCATACACAATCTCTAGCTTAAAAATTGAAAGGCTATAAATCACAACCCCAACTACGGTTTACCCGTAAAAATCTATATGAACATTTCTACCATTTTTAAGCATACCGCTCATACCAAAACACGATTGAACTATATGAAATCATGAATCTACCTATATATCATAGATTTAGACTTCTAGACCATCAAAATAACTTTTGATCGGTTAAAAATATATTTTAACCATTCAAATCATATCTAGACTACAAACATGAACTAAATAAAGTTTAGAGCATTTTTTAACCTCTTAGACATGGATGCTCTCCTTCCTCTTGACATGGTCTTGGCTTGTGACTCCACCTTGATCATTCTCTAGTAATTTTCCTTAGTGGATCATCAATCTCCCAAAGCTTGCTTGCTTTTTTCTAGAATACTCTCTCTTTTCTCTCTAGGAGTTCTTGAAAAATAACTAACAAACATAACAAAAAGGTGATGGATGCTATATATAGACCCTCCCTAATCACCATCAACCTTCACTAATCAACTAGTGTTGGTGAATTTAAGGGTTAATCAAGCTTACTATAGCTTGAATGACCAATTGAGTGACATTTTGATTGACCATTTGAATGACTAGGGTTGGTGGGGAGTTGTTGAGCAACTTTGCACTCCAAATTCACCAACAAGCAACCTTTCTATCCTTGTGGGCCCCAAAATTCGGGATTTCTCTTTTTATTACACCAATTTAGCTTTATTTTTATATCCTATATCATTATATAAGTATCCATATATATATACACCAATATATATATTGATCACAACTTTGACTAACATTTGGGCTCCAAATTGGACTCTAGGATTTAAATATATTGGGCTCATCCATTTAATTTGGTTGGGCTCAATTTAATTATTACATTGGGCTAATATTAAATACCCTATGTTACATTTAATTAAAACAAGCATTGAGCTTGATTAATTATTACATGAATCAATGTTTAAATTAAATTACATGGACTACTAGGTTAATTTATTTAACTTAGTTTGATACCTCAATTGAACTTTGAATATAAACCAATTAGACTAGCCTTAAATTATTTTACCACATTGGGTTACTCAATTAACTTATCCATAGGTAATTATCATCACCATATTTACTTACCTAGCAATTAACCAACGTTTGTTTAATGCTCTCTCTTATCTACCAACTAGGGTTATTCAATTAACCCTACATTGATTAATTCTCTATACTAAATAATATTTCTCAACACTTTGACCAACATTGGACTTTTAAATGTTTGGGTTACATAGTTTACCTTTCATTGGGCTCTCTTATTTAAGTACCCACCTTCATGTAAATATTCCCATATTGGGATAACACATATAATCCTTTTGGGCTAGTCCACTAGTAGTAATTAAATTACTTGGACTCTATACCACAACTTAATAATTAAGTTAATTACCTAATCAATTAACTTCTTAATATTGTCATTCTAGACAATCATTCTAGCTTTACAATAACTTTAAACCTTAACTAATATAATTAAATTAATTAATTATATTTTATGTCTTTCCTTCTTACTCCATTTTTAAACTAATTAATTTATTAGTTTAATTGAGTACTTAATTTACTTCACACATCATCTTGTTTGACTAACAAACTCAACTCTAGGTATATATATTAATATAATCACCTTCACTTTTCAATTGAATTTATTTTTTTAATAAATTTTCTACAAGCATCGTTAAAATATTCCCACATTTAATTTTCTAACAAATACCTTATGTTAAAAAAAATGTTCACCCATTTTCTACACATCTTACTTCTCAAATTCTAGGTTTTAAACATTAACCTTTAATAAAATCAATTAAGATATTATTTAAAATCTTGAAAATATCTGGGATATTACAATATTAAGCAAGTAATGAGCACAACGGCTCAGCAAGTTCAACAGTTAACACCTTTCATGATTCACGTAGCACATAACTTAATATGTTATGTGTGTGTCATGCATCATGCGCTGTGCTTCTACTCAAGCATTATGTCTCACATATATTCATATTGTTACACAAAATACACATCGTTGTCATATTATCCACATATCACATAACACATAATTTATATGCATTTGAACAAGAATTAACATATCATAACATATAAACATTTAATTTCAAAGTACTGAAGAACTTGTCTTGATTGTGGAACTAATGATTACCTATTCTATAATATTTTTCGTACAACCTATGATCATAAAATAATCAAATAATAATTATTTATCTCCTCATGATATTAATTTAATCAATTAATATCATCTATAATGTAATTCACTCTACCCGACGATTTATTTTAGGGTATCGGGTCAATTATCAATATAATATGGTTAATTATATTAACCTCGTCCTTTAATATTAATATAACTTAATATCAAACACATTCAATACGGACAACCAGGCTCATCAGATGAAATTTAGCATATTTGGTTGTCCGAATCTTTATTTAACCATTTTTTTTTCTAAATTGTAACTTTACTAGATTAATATTTAAATATTAATCTTCAATATTTAATATTTATTCAAAATATTAAATTTTATGCCCAAATATCATTTCTATATTTTTAATATTTTTCTATAATTTTTTATAATTTTTAAACATTTATTTAATTAAAAATCACTTCCTGGGGGTATTTTGGTAATTTTTGCGACGTTAGGGACACATTTGGAATTTCACGGAAAGCTCAGGGGCATAACCGTAAATTGCCGAGGCTAAAGGACACGCTGGTCCTTTCTGGAAAAAGATCGGGACAAAATCGTAATTTCACCCCTAAAACTGCGGCCGCGCATTGCGCGAACCAACCCTGGTCGTCCCAAAACGACGTCGTTCCCTGCCCTGTTCCGGAAAATGGTCTCCACGCATGGCGCGACTCCCTTTTCCGCCTCCAAAACGGCGCCGTTTTTACCTCAGCGTCGGTAGCCCCTTTTTTTTTTTTTTTTTTTTCCTTCTTCTTCCCAGCGACTGTAACTAGCAAACACCAATTAAAATAATTTTTGTACCTCAATTTCACCACAAAATACTTCTAAAAATCATATAATTCACCAATATACTCCCAAAAATTATTTAGAACAATTCTTCAAATTATTTTCTAATTTTCCAACAATTATTTTAACACCAAATTATTGAAATATAAATCAAACAAAATATTTTTTATACCTTTGCAAGCTTTATTTTCTTTCCTTAAAGGCATCAAATATTTCTCCTTTTTTTGGTGGCCATGGTGGTTGCCGGTGGTGGGTTCGGGTGGTAAGAAAATGGAGAGGGAGAGTACTTTATTATTTTTTTCCTTTTCTTGCTATCCTTTTTCTTTATTCATTTCCTTTTATAATCAAAAGTATCTTAATAAATTTTGAACACCAATTCAATTCCGCCGACTTATGCATGCAACCGACTTTGGCTTATTTCAGATAAGCCACGCAAAAGAAATCATGCATAATTAATATTTTCAATACATTACGTAATTATCTCGTATAATAATTATTTTACATAATGTATGTAAAATAATTATTTTAATGTACCAAAATTCATAACATGATTTATCATTAATATTTATATCCTTTTCGGGTACTTTATTTGACAAATTTTGTACACGTATAACAACATGCATGTAATTAAATGAGGTAATTTATACCTCCAAAATTCATAAAATAATTTATATAACATATAAAAATTATTTTTTATAATTTTTCACTTCGTTACTTGGACAACATGTTACCTAACATGTTCACGTTTTCGAAATATTATCCCTCATAAAAGTCATAATAATTCCATTATACATAAATATGATTTTTAATAAATTAAAACCTTCCTTTTTCCTTATTTATTTTTCATTTCTTTACTATTTACATTAACTTCTTTATATATAAATTATATAATTTAATTTTATATAATTTATATATTTACATTCTCCTTTCTTAAATAATTTCTTAAATTACTCCATAATTATCAATTAATTATATAACCAAAATTATACATTTATTAACTCTCTCAATAATTTAATCCTCTTATATAAATTATATAATAATTCTTATATAATTTATATAATTATTCTTCCATTACTCTTTTACTTTAATTTCCTTATATAAATTATATACTTTATTAGTATATAATTTATAAAATTACTTCACCCCCTTAATAATTTTTAAACTTCCTCCATAATTCTTGATAAAATCTGAAATCAATACATACAATTTCACTAACTCCCTCATTACCTTTTCATTATTTCTCGAATTAATTTAATTATTAATCCCTTTATTTTCATAATTAATAGAATTTATAATTATTACTTAAACATGTACATATATATATATATATATATATATATATATATATATATATATATATATATATATATATATATATATATATATCTAATTTCTATATCTCACATTACCACATAACAATATTTAAATAATAATTTATGCACCTCTATAATTATTTAATTGTACAATTTTATTGTACCATTACATATAATTTCTTTTATTCTTCATAAATTATTTTTAAATAATTTATTTACTTTTCAATTATTTTAATTCAACAAAATTCATCACCATCTTTGTACAGATTTAATTAACTAATTAAATCCCTTCACATACCTTAAATCACATAAAATATCACAAATAATTTGAACAACCTTGATAATTTTATCAATTAAATTCTTATTTAGTTTTTATTAAATAATCCCGAAAATTCGGGTTCTCACATTCTTCCCCCCTTAACCGGATTCCGTCCTCGGAATCATAATTACCGTAATAATCATACGTATTCTATTTATAACACCTTGCTATATCTTTATCTTGATGAATAACAACTAACTCACTAATAACTGTAACTTACCTCTTTAATACCCATAATTCACATCTTTAATGGATGATATCATAATGATCCTAACAGTCAGCATACTCAACTCTTAATTCAATTCACAATTTCTTTGATTTCTCATTCTTTGAAAATTTCTTTTCTTTAATCACACTTATCCTTATTTAATCAACTTATTTCATATCTTCTATTACACCTCATTTATACTCTGTACATTCAGCCTTCTCTTTTTAATTCATATCCATAATTCTGCTTCACATTCCATAAATCATTCCTTAATACTTTTATCATTCAACACTAGGTTTTAAATACTAACCTTTACTGAATTCATCATAATCCTTATTTGGAATTATTTTAAAAATCCTGGGTATTACAGTTGGTGCGGACTCTTATGGTAAGACTGAGTAGAACAACCCTTATGATGGGGTATTCTCTATTGAAAACATGATCTTTGTGCACACTATAACTGAATGTTATGCATATACATTAGATACAAGAGGTATGATCCCCTCAAGTGTCCAATTTGAGTGTTTATAGTTTTATAATTGTTAAATACTCCTGAGGCAGTCGGATATGCGCTGGTAAGCCCCCTTACTTATGAGATATTCAGTTCAGAGCTAAAAAGTTCTCACGTATGTGCTTGGTTCTTTTTGACTAACTCAGTAGTAAATATTTTACAAATTCTTTTATCGAATATAGTACGTATGTTGTATGCTTTCACAATTATTGTATATTGTTGAAGTTCCAAAATAGTAATTCTTTTTCATTCACGGTATATCTTCATCGCTTGTTTAAACTTGTTGAGAAAATTTGTTGCTAACCCTTGCTATATCATGAACTATTTTTTAGTGAAGCCCGAATGTTCTAAGAAAGACAAAGGCAAAAGAAAAGCAACCGAGTAGATTGTGTAGAAGCAAGTTTATTGTTATTATATGTCATATGTAACTCTTTTGTGTATTGAGATGATGTATGCATTTGAGGTTAGTGGAACCTGGGATAATGGTACATTTTGTAATGAATTTATTTATATTTTTCACGAGTTTTTGAAAGTTAAGTTGATGAATGTTGTCTAAGTATTGAATCGTGAGTACTGAACCCGAGGTTCAAGAGACCTGGATTTGAAGGCCTCACAACTATTCATGGGGAAAATGCTTTTTATTTCAAACAATAACATTATTATAAGGTATAAATACCACGGAACTAATAAAAATTATTCCGAAGGAAAACGCAAAAAAAAAAAAAAAAACAATTCACGCAGAAACAGTCTTCCATTTTTGAATTTTCATATTCCTGAATAATGTTTATACGGAGAATAAATACATTCTCATCAATAAAATTACTACCGAATTTTGAATACGGGACGAATACGAAAAAAAATGCGAAGAATAATACAAGTATAATGCAAGGTATAATACGAGAACTGTACAAAAAATTATATGAGATAAATACGAGGTATAATATAAGTAGAATACAAATATTATACGATGTATTATACGAAAAAAATATATGCATAAATACTTATGTATTATACTAATTAACTAATTAGTTGAAATTAAACTAGTATGTAACTAGTAATGTAACTATAAAGAAATCAACCAATCACATTCAAGTATTATTAATTATTAAGGAAATCAAACTGGTTATCCATGTGAATTATTTTTCGACCAATCATGCGAAAGAATGATGCAGGCATGATGACACCTAGGGGACATCACTAGAAGTGGGCGGCAAAATGGAGGACCAAGGTGCTGTAATGTCCTAGAATTTTCATGTCATTATTAATTAAATTATTAATTTAATTTCTAACTAGTTAGTTTTACATGGTTATTTAAATCTTTTTGTGTGATTAATTAATTACGTGATTAAATGATTATGTGATTAATTGCTAGGGTTAATTAAAGAGGGTTACTAACGTGTTAATTAAATTAGTGAACAAATCCTAAAGTTTTAATATCAAAATAATTGTTAAGTTTTCTATTAATTAAATATTCAATTAAATTGAATATAATGAGTTAATTAAATTTGGTAAATTAATTAATATAATTATTAATTAATGTGAACAATGTGAAATATTAATAATAATATTTATTAGTCTATTTAGTAATTTAACATTAATGTACTAGAGTATTTAATTAATTAATCAATTCAATTATATATTATTTAATTATGGATTGGATAATTAATGTGTAACAAAATTAATAACCAATCATTTGGGTTATATTAATTAGTCCAATGATAAATTAAATGAACTTGACTAAATAATAGTCCAAGTCATTTAATAGGAGTCCATTGGATATTAAATGTAGTCCAAAGTATAAGTCCACTTGAAATTAATTGTGTAACTTATTATTTATTAAAAAAGTGAGCATGTGACATTTTTTTTGGACAAAAAGTGTGCCATTAGCCGTGTATGGTAAGAGTGAGGGGGAAATGATATTTTTTTTTTGTATTTTTATTTTATTCTTTCATTTATTTAATTAGGTTGCTTGTTTTGATTTTTGTGAGTCCTTTTTATACCAACTCCTCACCAACTAAGTCATTGGCCTAGCTTTCTTGTGTAAGCTTCCATCTAGGGGCATGATGACTTATAGATATAATATTTGTATCTAAAAAATTTACAAGTATACTTGCATTTGTAGACAATTGCATTTCATTATTTTCTTCCAAGTCCAAAAGAGAGAGTTTGAGAGATAAGAAATTGTGAGCAAAATATTGGGAGAATAGGAGAAGGAGTTTGGATTGTTCATGCCTTTAAGCCTTATTAACTATTTTGGAAGAAAAAGAAAAATAACCACTAAAACAAGGTAATGGTTATTTTAAATCTAGTTTTGTTTTTAAATTAAATAAATCAACATGTTAGTATAAGCATGTTAATATAGTTATTAATGTGTAGTAGTTGTATTTCTGTCATACTTGAGTTTAATATGCTTGGTTTGTATTTTGGTATAATTTGTATGCTAAAAATATGTGTTTGATAGTGTGTAAATAAGTCTTGGAAATAATGACAAAAAATATTTGTATAAAACTTAGATTTAATGTTCTAATATTATAGAATATTAAATCATGAGAAAAATAAGGTTTGAATCTCTCAAAATGGAGTTATACATAAAAAATTATGATTTGTATTAGTTTATGTGATAAAATAATTTTTATAAAAAATATGGAATTAAATCATGGGTACTTAAATTTTCATGTTATAAATTAATATTTAGTGATAGGTAATTATTTTGGATTTTTATTGAGTGGTTAAAGCTTACTTGAAGGTATAAATTTCATTTGGGTGGTGTATTGCCATTACTGTTGTAACAACCCGAAATCCTAACCTTGTTTAATTATCCGATTATCTCAGGATATTATCATTATTATCTTTAAAACCTTATTAACCGGGATTCCGTGCGTTAAACTTTAACCTTTGACCTTTAACTTTAATTGACCGTAATTTGGTCCATATTTTTTATTTTTTTTTAAAAACTTATTTAATTTACATTCCTTAAACCTGTCTCAGGATCGCAACGTTTACTTATCCTTCATTAAACTTAGGTCAAACATTAATAATTTGTGACCTATTATAGTCATATATATATGATGTCATAATCTGAAATAAAATTTCGCCATGAACTTTTCGTACATAGCTCTGGTTACTTACACCTGTTTGTACCTGTTCCTATTCATATATATATTTACATATTTCTGTACTACACATACAAGTTTATCACATGTATCACTTTTCCACTTTCCTTGGACAATATATACATACACTTTTTATCCACCGATAATACAAATTAGCAAATTATACATTCCTTTCTACCATCTAGGTTTAATATTTAAAATCGGTTATTACATAACTTGCATATATGCAAATTTGCATACATTTGATTTACATGAATATCTCATAGAAACAATTTACAAATCTCTTCACGCATCTCCATGCATTCACACTTTTTACCTTAGCATCACCGGAACCTCCGGCCTTCTTGTATTCTACCTGAAATGTTAGTTCATGGCAAGGGTGAGCATAAAGCTCAGCAAGTAATTCAGATAGCACATTTCATGCTCACAATTTATTTATGCGTTATGCTTCTCTACTTAATCATGTTATACATGAATGCCACATATTACACTTAACAGTTAAAACATATAGTTGCACGTAAGGCACATTTCAAATATTCCACTAACACGCAGTTCACCTAGAACATAGCACCTTATAGTCTGAACACTTGCCTGGAATGCATTTATTTAGCTTAACCTTTTACCACCTCGTTTGGCCGTTCAATCCTTCTTTGCCTCGGTTCGCTTATTCCAAACTCTTATCTGTTCACATTGAACTTACATGTTATTATAATATCATAAAACTTTATAATATTGGTCAAACTTAACTTATAATTACACGACCCTTCGTCTCTAATCATTTCACATATGATGTACTATACCCTATGTAGGTTAATAAGACATCCTAACTTGCTATCAACCTTTTTCATATTCATCACACGCTTTGACTTAGCTTAAGGCATATGATGTTATGCCGTATATCGTTTCATTATACCTTGACATCCTTTATATAGCCCATTTGTATTTATTTAAGGTTTACATAACCCATTCTTATCATTTTGTATCAAAACATAGCGTTTCGGACACTTTAAAAATTTTCTGGGCACTGTTCACTGCGCCCCGGCGCCAAGTTTCTTCTTCCCCATCTCGCTAACCGCGAGAAGCTCTCGGCCGATGAACAGTGACACTGCGCCCTGGCGCAGTGTCAAGGCCAAATTACTGCGCCCCGGCGCAGTCCCTGGTTCAGCAGAATCTGATTTTCCTCCCTGCTTTGCTGATTTTTAACTCTTAACCCACATTTCCAATTGACACCAAATTTGGTACACTTCTAGACCTTGCTACATAGTATTTTAATAAATTTTCATTTGCCTCATTTGGCCTTTCTAAATCATAGATATACTAGCTTGTAGGAGGGCTATTCAACTTGTTTCTATACTTAGGAAATTTCAGAATTTTCAAAATCAACTTTTGCAATTCTTGTGATTTTTGGCCATTTGATTTAAAACATCAATTCAACACTTGAAATAGCTCACATAACCTATATGTGACATGTCTAAACTTTCAAAACCGAAAAACTTCGCACGAGGCGACTTTTGTCCGTTAAAATCCATTTTGATTCGAAACGATCGATTCCGATCGTTCGAATCGCCAAAACACTAAATTTTCATTCCGTTAACTTCCAAACTAACCTAGACACGTGTATTAACATAAATATGAGTCATTTGACTCCATTTCATCTTTAATTTCTCAAAATTGCCAAAAATCACCTTTTGGTTAGATTTTCATAAAAGTTTCTAAACTTTTTAAACTTCAATTTAGACTCAACTTGATACATAATTCACCAAGCACCACATAGGTTATCATAAACATATTTAACGACTTTACACGTCTCTATAACTTCTAACTGCACATTCAAGTGCACTTTACGGATTATTACGTTAACTACACAAAAAGTATAGCCTAATATTTAATCTTTTCATACTAAACAAGCTTCTCAACCACTTGAGCATTCTTGTATGCCATCTAACAAAATAATTTGCATGAATTCAACATGTTTAACACCTCACACTAGATTTTCATCACAACCATCAACCTATTACACATAATCATTTTTAAATCATGACTCTATATTACACTTTCTTCACAAAACATGCTTTGCTTCCATTTATAATTCTTTTAAGCTTTCTTTTATGAAATTTCTCATACTTCATACATATTTAACTTTTCTAACTAGGTTTATCACATTTAAAAACAAATAATACATGATCCTCCATGAATCATGTTTTTTAGCTTTGAATTGGTGCATAAATAGTGCACAACCTTTGCTTTACTAGCTTGAACACTTAGGGTTTCAACATAAACCAAACATAAAACACATAACTTCACATAATCTTTACATCTAGCCCTTAATTCATGCATGGCTATCCTTATTCTTGAATTTAATCCTATAAACATAACTTCTTGAAACTAGAACATGGTTGTACCTTCATGGATTTCCAACTCTTTCACATAGATGGCTTCCATATGATGAGCTCTTCCTCTTTTCTTCTTGCTTCAAAGCCAACCAAGCATCAAAGCTCATATAATCAAGCTTTCTCTCCAACCCTAGCTTCCTCTCTCCTTTCTCTCTTTCTCTCTTATGCTAGAACCTTCGAATGCTGAAAAATGAAATGAACTAGCCAAGTATGCTTGCAATATAATTATATACATATATATAGAAGTGCTCCAACAACTAACCATGCATGGTTAGGGTCACTAATGTCATTTCTCATGACTAAGTAAGGGCGTAATGGTCATTAGACCAAGTTGGGACACCATGGTCATTACATGACTTGACAAGGGCATTTTGGTCATTTCTCTAAAATCTAGAGATTTAACTTCCTTAAAATTCCTAAATTGCTTATTATTCATTCAAATGAATTCCTTTTTTTTTATTTTATTTTTTATCTAAATTTGTTTCATCATGCTTGAACTTTATTCCATCATTAAATACATTATAATTGGCTTGTCCCAATTCACTTGTCACACCTTGAAGCTTAAATTTCATAACTCAATAACAATAATTCATCATAATTGTCAATTTTCATATATTCATTCTTAATTATCTACGAACCATTTTTGGTTCCATATTCAATAAAATTCCCATTTCCGATATCTCAATAATCGCATTACTCATATTTTTCCATAAACCACTTCTCCGATAAGTGAACCTCGACCGGATTACCAAAATCCATCGTCCTTTATCATTTAAACTCGTAATACTATAATTACGACTTTAACGTCCATTCACCTATTTACATAATACACGTGCTAATTTACACCATATTTAAAATCTATATTCTTCCTGCACATTCACAGGGGTGTTACTTTCCGTATTTACAAATCGAATTATCGGTTATCTTACGACCGTCAATTAATATAAATTTCATAATAACTTTCAAATATTCATATATCATTCCTTTAATATTCCGTCTATTCCTAATATGACAATTAAGTCAAACTGTTTCTTCTTTTCTGCACATTCTGCCTTACCTTAACTTTTCATTTCTGAACCCTCGCCCCTGCAGGCTTATTCATTAGTCTCATTATTAATTCTCATAACTTACAATTAATTTACATACTATTTCCTCATCCCCTTGTACTTTTCATTCTATATTCGATCACATACCTTAATATACACATATTCATACATTCAAACTATTACATGCTGACATATCACAGCGTCTTACACTAATTCCTTTCAATTCACCTTTTGTAGGTATTAACATCAATTCATTCGTTCTTAATCCATTACACTATCATTAAATTCTCAAAACTCCTTTTTCATTATAATTTCTCATTTCCATAATTTTCTAACTTAAATTCATATTTCTATATTCGACCACATAGGTCTCTCTTTAATATTTCAACCACACAAGTTCTTTCTAACACATTGATCACGTAATAATTCAATTTAATCACATAATAATCATATTTAATCATTTTAACTAGGTTTTATTTTATAACCTTCACTTAATTATCCATAATCCTTATTTCAAATTTCTGTAAAATCTTGGGGTGTCACAACTGTAGCTAATATGTTTAGCAAAAAAAAAAAAAGAGCTGGTCGTGCATTGCATGTAATATCCCAGATAATTTCAAGATTTTAAATAATATCTTAATTGATTTTATTAAAGGTTAAGGTTTAAACCTAGAAGGTGAGAAGGAAGATGTGTAGAAAATGGGTAAACATTTTTTTTTAACATAAATTATTTGTTAGAAATTAAATGTGAGAATATTTTAATGATGCAGATAGATAATTTATTTAAGAAAGAAATTCAATTGAGAAGTGAAGGTGAATATATTAATATTTATATATATACACCTATAGTTGAGTTGTTAGTCAAACAAGATGATGTGTGAAGTAAATTAAATACTTAATAAAACTAATAAATTAATTAGTTTTAGTATGGATTAAAAAGAAAAGTCATGTAATATAATTAATTGAATTAATTATATAAGTTATGAATTAAGGTTATGAGTAACAAGTAGGGAAGTGGAATATTGCCTAGAAGGACAATATTAAGAAATTAATTAATTAAGTAATTTACTTAATTAATAAGTTGTTATAGATGCAAGCCCAATATGGAAATATTTGCATGAAATGGGTAATTAAATAAGAGAGCCAATAAAAAGTAAGTTATGTAGCCCAAACCATTAAAAGTCAAATGATGGTCAATGGTTGGGAGAAGCATTTCAAGTATTGATTGAGTGTAGAGAATTAACTAGTGTCTAGTTAATTGAATAACCCTAGTTGGTTGACAAGAGAGATAACATTAACCAATCATTGGTTAATTGCTAGATAAATAAATGTGGGGTTAAGAATTAACCGTGGATGGGTTAATTAAGTAACCCAGTGTGGTAGAATTAATTATAGCAAATCTAATTGGATTATATTATAAGTCCAATTGAGGTATTAAACTAGGTCAAATTAATTTAACCTAGTAGTCCATATAATTTAATTTGAACATGGATTTATGTAATAATTAACCAAGCCCAATGCTTGTTTAATTAAATGTAACATAGGGTATTTAATATTAGCTCAATGTAGTAATTAAATTGAGCCCAAACAAATTTAATTGACGAGCCCAATAGAAATATTAAATTGATCCAATGTGGAGCCCAAATAGTAGTCAAAGTTATGGTCAATATATATACATTGGTATATATATATATTGATACTTATATAATGATATAGGATATAAAAATAAAGCCAAATTGGTGTAATATTAGAGCAAATCCCGAATTTTGGGGCCCACTTGGTGAAAAGAGTGTAGATTTTGCTTGCTTGTTGCTTTATTTACACTTAAAAGGAAGCCTAGACTCAAGCTTGATAGATGTCACATTTTAGTCAATCAACCAAGTCCATTCCCTTAAATCAAGCTAAGTTTTGATGGTTGCAAGTAATGTTAGTCAAAGTGTATAGATATATAATATATATGTATAATGTAGAGATTTAACCATATGTTGGTTAAGTGATGGGAAAAGGTGTGGTCAAAACTAATGTTAAATGAGATAAGAACTAACCTAAGATTAGTTGCTAGCAAAATTAAACCACATTGGGTTAAGTCTCTACAATAGATAGAGAGAGTGAGAGTGAAGGAGACTTAGATCATTTCATTTGTTTCTTTTCTTTTTCATTTCTCCAAGTAGAAGAGAGGAGAGCTAGAGAGAAAAGAGAGAAGCCATGGAAGAGAAGCAAGATTCTTGATGCTTGGATGATTGGATGAAGAAGAAGCAAGGTTTAAAGATGGAGGTCTCATCAAGAGGAATCTATCTATGTAAGAAGATTGATCATCCAAGCCTTTTCAAAGTTCTAACAAAGAGGATAATCAACAAAAGGTATAAAACATTCTAGCTTGGTATTGTTCTTTGGGTACTATGTAATTTCTTTGGTAGAAAACTAATTTTCAAAATCTAAAAAGGTAGAAACATGCTAGATTGATATATCTAGGGTTACATGGGTTTAATATGAATTTTTGGGTGTATTTATGTGGAAAGATTACATCAAAATCATCAAATAAGTTTTTACCGACGAAAACCAAGTAACCAAAATCATGGCAGCCACTCCCGAAATTTCTGGGCATGATCCGTAAGTCGGATTCATGATCCGTCAATTTTGGTTGATAGATCCATGAAATATGAAGATTCTCCAAGTTGAATGACTAAAATCCGATTTAAAATGAGCAAGATATGGATTTTCTACCAAAACACCCCATTATTTTAGGGCTGTGCACAACAGTCCGGTTTGGAGCCAATTTTCGTGACCAAAACAAATCCAAATTTGATGTTTGATGACAGAAAAATATAGTTCGGGAAGTTACGAATCCATCGATACCAAATAGGCCTCAATCGGACTTGTGGATTTCATTTTATTCAAGTTCCCGTCGGAGACCCCAAGTCTGAAAAATTCAAAAAGTAATCTGCCTATTTTTTTAAAAAAACCGGCCGGTTCGGTTTTTTTCGGTTTTTCATGATTTCTAGGTAGGGCCGGTTCGGGCATTTTTAGGCCGGTTCTTGGGTTGGTTCCAAAAGAGAAAATGCTTATAATTTTATAAAAAAAATTATCAAAATTTAAAATCCGAATTTTTTTGTAATTTGGTATTTATTAGAATTAATGGTGGATTAAAACTTACTAAATTGCTAATAATTATGGGAAAATTATTTTTAATTTCAGAAAAATAATATTTGACCTATTGGCATGCTAGTTAAGTGTTATAAAATAAAATTTGAAATTATTGGAGTGATTCACTATATATTAGCTATTTATTAGTGTATAAATAGGCTAATAATCTAATTAAATATTATTTAATAAATATTAAATAATATATGAAGTTATGTAATTAATTAATTATGATTTAATGAATATTAAATAATAATTAAAGGATGTTAAGATGAATAAGTTAGTTATTTATTATTTAATTGCACTTAAATAATAAGTAAAGTTAAATAAATAATTAATTATTATTTAAATTAATATTAAATAATAATTAAAGAATATTAAAGTTAGAAAGCTAATTATTTATTATTTAATTAATATTAAATAATAAGTAAGGTTAATTAAGTAATTAATTATTATTTAATTAATATTAAATAATAATTAAAGGATAATTAAGGTTAATAAACTAATTATTTATTATTTAATTAATATTAAATAATAAGTAAGGTTAATTAATTAATTAATTATTATTTAATTAATATTAAATAATGAGTTCGGATAATTAGTTAATTAATTATTATTTAATTCATATTAAATAATAATTAAATGGTAATTAAGTTGAATAAATTATTACTTAATCGAATGAAGATTATTAAGTAACTAAAATATATTGATAATATTATTGACTAACTATTAAATGATAATAGTTAAGAATTAAATCATTATTCAATAATTAATAATGATATGTAATTAATTTAAAATATTATTAAAGGATTAATAATATTATTTAGCATTTAATTAACTATTAAATAATAATAGTTAAGAGTTAAATCATTATTAAATAAATAATAATGATAAATAAAGATTTAGAATATTATTAAAGAATTAATAATATTGTTTAACAAGTAATTAACTATTGGGTAATAATAGTTAAGGGTTGAATCGTTATTAAATAATTACTAATGATACGTGAGGATTTCAAATATTATTAAATGATTGATAATATTGATGAACAATTAAATTATTATTAAAATGATTGATAATAATGAGAAGTCAATTAAAATATTATTAAAGGATAATAATATTAGCAAGCAATTAAATTATTATTAAAAGATTAATAATAATGATTAAGGTAAACTATTATTAAAAATAAATTAATAATAGTAATGATTATTTAAAGTGTTATTTAACAATTAAATAACATTATAAGTTATTACTAATTGATAGTAAAATTTAAAATATTATCGAAGGTGGGTAATATTATGATAAGTTGTCGAGATAAATGATGTGATTAAGTTAAACCAAGGGTATGGTCCATTAGTGATTAATTGGTGGATCGACCTAAATAAATATAGGGTCCAGGCATTAATGCAGTGACATTAAAAAATGTCAGAACTGAATAGTTTAGAACAAAAGATTTTTGGTGTTGAATATGAAACACCGAGTCAAGTCAAAGAGAGACTAAAATATGAAATTAACCCTATTAAATAAAGGGGACGATAAGAAGAAATAAATATCTTTAAAATAAGATTTAGCATTGAGTCAAACTTTGACTGATACTGTGCACCGTTGATCTCACATACCGTGTAGGTGGTGCAAGGAACGTGAAAGATTAACGTAAGCTGGTTATACAAGTCCAGGCAAGTTTTTCAGAACGTGTTGCATTATGTGCATAATTTATAAGTTTGTTATTAAACTGTGATGTGCTCATACGTGATTATGTGCAAAGATGTGTTAATGTGCTTTTGTGAAATAAGTTGATTTGAACTATTGACATGCAGTAGTTGATTTAAGACAATTGTTCTACATTAAACTATATGTCATGATAGAGGCTAGGCATGAAGCATATATTAAATGCGAGGCATGATATGCATGAGAAATGTATGTACTGCAAAGCATAAGATGCATAAAGCATGAAGCATGATTGAACTGTTTTTACGTGTTATGTGAAACTGTTAGACTTGCTGAGCCGTCGTGCTCACCCTTGCTTAAAACAAAACATTACAGAGTAGCTTGAGGAAGCCGATTACTCCGGTAGAGGCAAAGATGAAGATTGACTAACGAGTCATCAAGATTGAAGCATAGGTGCTTTTGTAGTAAAACCTTGCGGTAGACTAATTCATTCACTTGTGTAGGTAGATATGAAGAGTTTATGTTTTGTTGTGCTATAGATTAGCAAACTTAAATTGTTAAGAGAACATTTACAGATTATTTGAATATCATTTTTCAGACGTTGTCCTTTATGAATAAGGATAATAGGATGGTGTGATTGAGTCATTATACATATGATCTCAAATTGATTGTAATAGAATGTCGTATCATGTATGATATGAAGACATACTAGGAATGTATAAAGATTGCGATTCTGGAATAGAAAGAGATGTTATATAATTGTAAATAAATGATTATTTAGCAATTATAATATTGTTGTAATTCATGAACAATAAGGAAAAGTAGTACTAGTGTTGAACCGGATCCGAGGTTAAAGGAAACCGGATTTGGGGTCGTCACATTGCACGCCAGCAGTTTTAGCCGAAAGAGGAGATCAAACGACGTCATTTAGAGCATGAAACAATAACCCGCCCGTTATGCTCGAAAGTCGTTTCTGGGTTCTTCAAAGCGGCACCGTTTTGGGGTCTGGTTTGTGTTAAGCTCGCGCAATGCGCATGAACTAACTTCTGACGAAATTACAAAATTGTCCCTCCGTTCGATTTTCAGTATAATTATAAAATTGCCCTCGATCCGATTTTTTAGATTATTTACAGAATTGCCATTCTGTATATTTTTTAATGAATTTAAATGTTTAAAAATTAATTTAAAATTTTAATAAAATAATAATAATACAAAAGTGATATTTGGGATTATATTTTTCATTTTGATTAATATTTAAATATTTTAAATGTTAATCTAGTTAGCTAAATTTTTGGTTAAGTTACATAAATACAAATTTTATTAATTATTTATTATTTAATTAAAAATTTAATTTTAAATAAGGATAAATAAATTGATTATTATTTGACATTAAATAATAATTAAATTAAATTAGATAAATAATTAATTATTAATTTAATTGACATTAAATAATAATTAAAGAGGCTTAAAATTAATAAACTATTATTTAACTTCTTTAAATTAAATAATAAGTGAGGATAATTACTTAGTTAATTGTTAGTTGATTTATATTAACTAATAAGATTTTAGAAGTCATTAATTATTATTTAATTAATAAATAATAATTAAAGATAAATAAATTTAATTATTTAATTATTTATATTAAATAATAAATAAGGATAATTAAGTAATTAATTATTATTAAATAATAATTAAAGAAATGTAAGGTTAATTAATTAATTAATTAATTAATTATTATTTAATTAAGATTAAATAATAATTACATAAGATTATAATAAAGTAAAATAATTAATTATTATCTAATTAATCTTATGTAATAATTAAGAAGCATTAAAATAAATAAACTAATTATTAAGTAAGATTAATTAGTTATTATTTATAATTAAATAATAACTAAAGGTAGTTAATTAATTACTATTTAGCTAATAAAAATAGTAATTAATTAAAGAAAGTGTTAATTAAATATAAATTATTTAATATTCACCAATTAAACAATTATATTAAATTGTTTAAAGATTCCTTAAGTGTTTAATACCTAGGATGAATACTTCTACATTATTAAATCATTAACCTAAGTGTGATTACACGTCTATAGGGTTAATGTTAGTATGTCAAATGATGTGAATTATGTGTTAGACTTATTTGTTAGATAAGTTCGTAGTAAGCGTACAAACGTGCCAACATACGCCGTACTAATTGTTAGACCGACTTGATTAATGTTAGATCCTTCAAAATCATTTAATTAAAGCTAGTTTGTTGTAGCTGAGCAGACAGACAAGTTCCTTATCTCTAAACTCATTTCATTGAGCAAGCTATTTATTTAAGCTTGAACTGTAATTCCAAGTATGCTTTGAGTGGTTTAATTACTTTACAATTATTCCATATCGATGTGTTGTTATTCACACTTGGTGCACTTGATCTTCTACAATCTTTGACTTGTACCTTATTTAATATTTTATTGTTTAAAGAACTGTTTAAAGTAGGTCTAAGCCATTGTTCAGCTAGACATTTATGTTAAAGATTTTAAAAGCTATCCAAATCATTGAAGATGCGGATTCTTGGACTATTATGAACACCTCCCTATTATAGGGGAGTACCCTATATCTAATATCAGGTACAAAATACGAAAATTAAATGTTATGCATACACATATTGTACGATAGGTTGATCCCCTCAAGTACATATTTATGGTAGTAACCATTGGGTCATGTAATATCCCAGATATTTACAAGAATTGTAAATAAGATTTAAAATAATCAATTAAAGGTTATGGTTTAAAACCTAGAGTTTGAGAAGTGAGATGTGTAGAATTTGGGTGAACATTTTTTTTTAACATAATTTATTTGTTAGAAATTAAATGTGGGAATATTGTAATGATGCATATAGAGAATTTATTAAGGAAGTAAATTCATTTGAGAAGTGAAGACGGTTATAATGATATATATATACACAGTTATATATTCCTAGAGTCGTGTTTGTTAGCCAAATAAGAAGATGAGTAAATTAATACTTAATAAAACTAATAAATTAATTAGTTTAAATATGATGTAAGAAGGAAAGTCATGAAATATAATTTTTTATGTTAATTATATTAGTTATGAGTTAAAGTTATATAAAAACTAGAAAGTTGTTGATTAAGTAATTAACTTAATTATTAAGTTGGGGTATAGAGTCCAAGTAATTTAATTACTACTAGTGGACTAGCCCAAAAAGATTATAGATGTTAGCCCAATATGAGAATATTGGTATGAAGTGGGTAATTAAATAATAAGCCCAAATGTTATGTTGATTAATAGTCCAAGAGGTAATTAATATAAGTCCAATTAATTAATGTTCGCAAGTATTGTATATAATTGGGTGATAGTCCAATTAAATAAATTATCTAGCCCAAGTTATGGAAGATGTGTGAATTGTGTTGGGTAGCCCAAGTAATTAAATAAGAGAGCCCAATGCAAAGTAGTCCATGTAGCCCAAACACATTAAAGTAAAATGAAGGTCAATGTGTTGGGAGAATATTTTTAAAGTATTGATTGAGCGTAGAGAATTAACTAATGTAAGGTTAATTGAATAACCCTAGTTGGTAGACAAGAGAGAGAGCATTAACCAAACGTTGGTTAATTGCTAGGCAAGTAAATATGGTGATGAGAATTAACTATGGATAAGTTAATTGAGTAACCCAATATGGTAGAATAATTTAAGGCAAGTCTAATTGGATTATATTTTTAAATCCAAATGAAGTATTAATCTAGGTTAAATTAATTAACCTAGTAGTCCATGTAATTAATTAAACCTTGATTCATGTAATAATTAATCAAGCCCAATGCTTGTTTTAATTAAATGTAACATAGGGTATTTAATGTTAGCCCAATGTAATAATTTAATTGAGTCCAAACCAATTAATTAGATGAACCCAATATATTAAATCATATAGTCCAATGTGGAGCCCAAATGGTAGTCAAAGTTGGGATCAATGTATATATATTGGTGTATATAAATATGGATACTTATATAATGATATAGGATATAAAAATAAAGCCAAATTGGTGTATTTATAAAGTAAATCCCGAATTTTGGGGCCCACATGGATTTGAAGGTTGCTTGTTGGTTGATTTTGGGTACAAAGTTAGTTCAACAACTCCCCACCAACCCTAGTCAATCAAATGATCATTCAAAAGGTCTATCAATTGGTCATTCAAGCTATAGTAAGCTTGATTAACCCTTAATTTCACCAATGCTAGTAGATTAGTGGAAGTTGATGGAGATTAAGGTGGTTCTATAAATAGAATGCATCACCAATGAGTTAGGTTGTTAGTCATTTTGCTAGAGCAACAAGAGAGAAAAGAGAGAGCTCCCAAGAGAGAAAGAGAGGAAACTCTTGTGAGACGATGATCCACCAAGGAGATTGCTACATGATAGTCAATGAAGAGTCACAAGCCAATATCATAACAAAAGGAAGAAGAGCATCCGTGTCCAAGAGGTTAAAAAGTGTTCTAAACTTTCTTTAGTTCATTTTTATAGTCTATATATGTTTTAATCGGTCAAAAAGTATTTTTAACCGATCAAAAGTTATTTTGATACTCTAGAAGTCTAAATTTATGATATATAGGTAGATTCATGGTTTAGTATGTTTAAAACAAGTATTGGTATGGGTGTTATGCAAATAAATGGAAGAAAATTCCATATTGCAATTTTTACCGGTAAACCCTAGTTACGATTTATAGTCTTTCATTTTGAAAGCTAGAGGTTGTGTATGAGATTTTCTTCTTTGATATGGTAAATATATAAGTTAAGAACAAAACCTAGTTGGTATAATGTTCATATGAGTTGTTATGGTTAAGATGTGATTTTTAAAACTAAGGATTGTGAAGTTAGTTTTCACTTTTCCTTTGTGAGCCATTTTGAGTATAGTTTCGTTTGGAATTTGGATTTGTGATCTAGAGAGAAGTTGTAGAGGGGGAAATTCTAATGAGAATGGACTCAAGAATCACTCCAAAATATTTTGTAATGAAGGAGTTATGGCAGTTTAATCAAAGGAGCAAAAGTTGAAAAATCTGAAAAATGACATTTTAGCAAAAGTTGAAAGTGAAAGAAAGAATAAGCAAGGAAGTTTATGAAAAATTCTTAAGTTAAGGCCTTTATTTATAACCAAAAATCTTATCATAATCCAAGATTTCCTAATTTATTCTAAACCGTATATTTCAAGATAATGTTTAATTTATACCACACATTTCATCTTTTAAAATTTCTGTAGTCTAAACCATTCATTTTATTATCATCTTTAATCTACATCATTCATTTTAAATTCTATAATTATTACATTATCTTTAATCTATACAATTCATTTCATATTTCCTTTAATCCATACAATTCATTTAATAAAAAAATTAACTTTATATATAAAATAACTAACTTTATAAATAAATCATTTAACTTTATATATAAAATAACTAACTTTACATTTAAATCAATTAACTTTATATATAAAATAACTAACTTTATATATAAATCAATTAACTTTATATATAAAATAAATATCTTTATATAATATATCATAATAAAATAATTTACTTTACATAATTTATATAAAGTAAATAATTTTATATAATTTATTATAATAAAACAAATAACTTTATCAATTCAATTATTAAACAATAATTCACAATTATTCATTATTATAACCAATTGTTGTAAATGCAGTGTAGTTGACTTTCTGAGTTAGATACTCACAATACAAGTAAAAATACCAACTAATAATATAATACAATAGTAAAATCAACATCATAATAGTGATAACAATAATACAAAAAATAAATAAAAGAAAAAACACGTTACTGTGTAATGACAATTATTGTGTATATACTACTATGACAATTATCAGTTCAATAATATGAATTATTGTGCATGTGAAAATTATTAGTTCAATAAAGTCAATATTGTATAATAGCCACTTTATCTGTTCAATAATATGAAACACTATGCAATACCGTGTGCTACTGTGCAATACTGTATGTTACTGTTTAATACCGTGTTAATTCATATTCCACCAAATATTTTAATAGTTAAAAGTGATAGTACCGTTGACCATTTTTATTTAAAAAGTTTACTTATGTCGTTTTCTATATCCGACAATATTTTATTGTGGGGTCCATCAATGTTTAGTTATTTTGGCACCATCGTACGAATTGAATATTTCCCGACTAAACGAAAATTCCCTGACAAAACGAATATTTTTTGAGAAGATAAAATTTGCATAAAACAAAATTTTGTTTTAAACCTTATCTTTTGTCAATTTATCCACTTACCGTTTCAAAAGAAAATATATAAAGAAAAATTAAATTTGTATTTCATAAAAGTTGGGGTTTTACAAACTCTCCTCCTTACGAAATTTCTTCCCTAAAATAGATGTACCTGATATTTCGAAGAGATAAGAATACTTAGATTTTATTTCAGATTCTAGCTCCTATGTCATTTCCTCAGTATCTTAGTTCTTCTATAAAATCTTGACTTGAGGTTTAACCTTTGAGAGTAGAATCTGTTTCTTCTTATCTAAAATCTTAATAAGTACCTCATTGTACATTAAATCCTCTATTATAACATCTGGCTCTAACTCAATGATGTGATTTGGACCCTTCACATATTTACGTAGCATGGATATGTGAAAAACGTTATAAATACGGGACATGCTTGGTGGTAGGGCAAGTCTGTAGGCCACGACTCCTACTCGGTCTAGAATTTCAAATATGCCAATAAATCGAGGGTTGAGCTTTTCTCTCTTTCTGAATCTTGTAACTCTTTTCCATGGAGAAACACGTAAAAATATATGGTCTCCAATATTGAATCTCTCGTCCTTTCGATGAAGATCATCATAACTCTTTTGTTGTTCTTGTGCCTTTTGTATTCATTATCAAATTATTTGAATCTTTTATGTTGTTAAGCGTACCAACTCGGATCCAAACAATTTTTGTGACGACCCCGAATCCGGGTCTCTCGAACCTCGAATCCGGTTCAACACTAGTACTACATTTTCTTTATTGCTCATGAATTACAACAATATTATAATTGCTAAATAATCATTTATTTACAATTTTACATCATCTCTTTCTATTCCAGAATCGCAATCTTTATACATTCCTAGTCTGTCTTAATATCATACATGATACGACATTCTATTACAATCAATTTGAGTATTTAATACTCATATAACATACCAACTAAGTCTTATACTACACAATCATTTACCTGTCCAATTCGGACTGATATCTACAACAGACATTTAGATCTTCAGTGAAAGTAATATGCTTTCCTGTTCCTTGATCTTTATCGAGAACCTCAAATAATTTGCACTATCTGAAAATGTTGGTTTAGGCAAGAGTGAGCACGACGGCTCAGCAAGTTCAACAGTTACACATAACACATAACACATTACATGTTTCACATATTATACATGCTCTGCATTTTATTCTTACATCATGCATGTCATCTTATAAATGCTTCATACTTCTTATGCATCACATACAATAAACAACTAGCATCTAGCAAATCATGCTTCATATCGGTACATATTTCACATGTAATCATATCTCATGTTATTTATATATCACAAATATCATCAAAATATCTTCATGTTAATAATATAACATCAAATTGTAGCATATTAATGCACATAGGAGCAAGTTCTGAAAAACTTGTCTGGTTCGCTTCTATCATTTACGCTTATTTTGCGTCTTTCGTTCAACCTACAATTTATATATATAATCGACATAACCATTAGTTACAATGACTATTAATTGGTCATAACTTAAGACCTTAATTTCAAATTATTAATTAACTCTTTAGTTGTTCGACCAATGAACCTTTAGTTCCGGACAAAAATCCTAGCCCAAATCTAGTTGGACATGTCGGGTATGCTTAACCAACTTACACATTCACTACACGTTCATCGTACGACCTACTTTTAATAAGTTGCCTAAATTAGTCACAAATGGACTATTTATATCGGTTTAATTGAATTAAACATTCTTCTTTTATATAACTTAATGATTTAGACATTTAATAATGCACCAAATACCTCAAAATATTATCTGTCTTTGATAATATACAACTATGTTCAAATATTATTAATCATTTAATAATATTTTATTTATTTATTAATATTATTAACCATTTAATCATATTTTAATCACTTATTAATATTATTAACCATTTCATAATATTTTAATCAAATATTAATATTATTAACCATTTAATAATATTTTAATCACTTATTAATATTATCAGCCATTTAATAATATTTTAATCACATATTAATATTATTAGCCATTTTATAATATTTTAATCACATATTAATATTATTAATCATTTAATAATATTTTAATCACATATTAATATTATTAACCATTTAATAATATTTTAATCATTTACAAATATTATTCACCATTTGATAATATTTTAATCTCTTATTAATATTATTAATCATTTAATAATATTTTAATCACTTCTTAATATTATTAATCATTTAATAATATTTTAATCACTTACTAATATTATTCACAATTTAATAATATTTTATCCACTTCTTAATATTATTAACCATTTAATAATATTTTAATCATTTATTAATATTATTAACCATTTAATAATATTTTAATTATTTAATAATATTATTAACCATTTAATAATATTTTCTTCACTTCTTAATATTATTAACCATTTAATAATATCTTAATCATTTATAAATGTTATTCATCATTCAATAACTTTTTAATCATATACTAATATTATTGATCATTTAATAATATTTTAATAATCTTTAAATAATAGCAATAGTTAACTTTAGTCTTTATGTTAAATATTTAGCTACCAGTTAGTTACTAATAACTTCATATATTGGTTTAGTATTCAAACCCATTCATTTTACACTTATTTCAACTTAAATTTTCATTAAAAACTCGACCCGGACCGACCCGACCCAGACAACTTGCACATTCTGTTTTGAAAGCCGAGGCGCTCAACCTAGGTCAAATCTGGGCGCCTGGGCGCTGGGGCGCTCAACACAAAATTCTAATATGGACCGCTCGACCATCTGACAGCCACACTTTCTTCATTTTGAAATATTTTGGGGTGATTCTTGAGTCCATTCTCATCATAATTTCCCCCTCTACAACTTTTATTCAGATCACAAATCCAAATTCCAAACGGAAGTGGACTAAAAATGGCTCACAAGGACAAAGTGAAAACTAAAATCACAAATCCTTAGTTTTGATGGTTCAAACTTGAATAAAATAAACTCTACACATCCAAATGACACCAACTTAGTGTTGTTGTGTTCCTAACTTCTTGTTTTATAACATTTCATGGTTCAATCATATTTTTGAAAATGTTTTGGCAAGAAATTTAAGATCGAACCATCTAGAGTTTTACCGGTAATTCGTTATATGGACTTTCCTTCTAATTCTTTACGTACCACCCATACAAAATACATGTATTAACTATATCAAACCATGAATATACCTATATATCATAGTTTTAGACTTCTAGATCATCAAAATAACTTTTGATCAGTTAAAAATACATTTTAACCGTTCAAATCATATCTAAACTATAAAAATGAACTAAAGAGGGTTTAGAGCACTTTTTAACTTTTTATACATGTATGCTCTTCTTCTTCTCATTCCAAAGTATGCTATGAAGCTATGTGCCATCCACCAAGCTCCTCCTCTAGCAATCTCCTTCAACTCACAAGTGTTTGCTTGCTTTTTTCTAGAATGCTCTCTATTTTCTCTCTTGTGCTCTAGCAAAATGACTAACAACCTAACTCATTGGTGATGCATTTTATTTATAGAACCACCTTAATCTCCATCAACTTCCACTAATCAACTAACATTGGTGAAATTAAGGGTTAATCAAGCTTACTATAGCTTGAATGACCAATTGATAGACCTTTTGAATGACCATTTGATTGACTAGGGTTGGTGGGGAGTTGTTGAACCAACTTTGCACCCAAAATCAACCAACAAGCAACCTTCACATCTATGTGGGCCCCAAAATTCGGGATTTACTCTATAAATACACAAATTTAACTTTATTTTTATATCCTATATCATTATGTAAGTATCCATATACATATATACACCAATATATATACATTGACCACAACTTTAACTGCCATTTGGGCTCCACATTGGACTCTAGGATTTAATATATTGGACTCATCCAATTAATTGGTTTGCGCTCAATTAAATTATAACATTGGGCTAACATTAAATACCCTATGTTACATTTAATTAAAACAAGCATTGGACTTGATTAATTATTACATGGATCAAAGTTTAATTAATTACATGAACTACTAGGTTAATTAATTTGACCTAGATTAATACCTCATTTGGATTTAAAAATATAATCCAATTAGACTTGCCTGAAATTATCCTACCACACTGGGTTACTCAATTAACTAATCCATAGTTAATTATCATCACCATATTTATTCACCTAGCAATTAACCAACGTTTGGTTAATGTTCTCTTGTCTACCAACTAGGGTTATTCAATTAACCCTACATTAATTAATTCTCGACACTTAACCAAATTTCCCAACACTTTGACCATCAATTGACTTTTTAAATGTTTGAGCTACATAGTTTATTTTGCATTGGGCTCTCTTATTTAATTATCCACATTCATGTAAGTATTTCTATATTGGGCTAACATCTATAATCCTTTTAGGTTAGTCCACAATTAGTAATTAAATTACTTGGACTTTTCATGAGGCTAAATCCTTAAATTTATTTGGACCTCTTTAATATTACCAGCAACACTTTTAACAATTAAAATATTGGGCTTGCTTTAAATCCATTAATGAACTCTATACAACCAGTTAATAATCAAGTTAATTACTTAATTAATTAAGTTCAGAATATTGTCATTCTAGACAACCATTCTAATTTTTCTATAACTTTAACTCTTATCTAATATAATTAACCTAGTTAATTATATCTAATGACTTCTCTTCTTACTTCATATTTTAAATTAATTAAATTATTAGTTTAATTGAGTATTTAATCTACTCATCTTCTTATTTGGCTAACAAACACGCTTTAGGTATATATATATATATATATATATATATATATATATATATATATATATATATATATATATATATATATATATATATATATATCCGCCTTCACTTCTCAATTGAATTTATTTCCTTAATAAATTCTCTACATGCATCATTAAAGTATTCCCATATTTAATTTTTAACAAATAACTTATGTTAAAAAAAAATGTTTACCCATTTTCTACACATCTCACTTCTCTAACTCTAGGTTTTAAACTATAACCTTTAAATAATATTTAAAAATCTTATCTACAATTCTTGTAAATATCTGGGATATCTCACGTAGCTTTTGGAGTATCAATCTCAGGTGTTGTTCATGATTCTCACGACTCTTGGAGTATATGAGAATGTCATTAATAAAGACAACCACAAAATGATCCAAATATTCCTTGAATATCCGGTTCGTCATGTCCATGAAAGCTGTAGGAGCATTGGTTAGTCCAAAAGGTATGACTAAGAACTCATAATGCCCATAGCGAGTTCTGAAAATAGTCTTTGAAATGTCATCAGCTTTAACTTTTTGCTGATGATATCAAGAGTGAAGATTAATCTTTGAAAAATGTTGAGCACCCTATAATTGTTCAAACATGTCATCAATTTGAGGTAATGCGTACCTGTTTTTGATGGTGACATGATTTAACTCTCAGTAGTCAATGAAAAATCTTATACTCCTGTCATTCTTCTTGACAAAAAGAACAGGAGCACCCCAAGGCGATGCACTCGGACAAATGAAACCAGTATCTAATAATTCATATAGTTGGACCTTTAAGTCTTGAAGTTCAATATGAGCCATTCTGTATGAGGCTTTGAAAATAGGCTTAGTACCGGGTTCATGATCAATATAAAATTCAATTTCATGATTTTGGGGTAAGCCAGGAAGTTCATTGAGAAAAATATCAAAAAACTCATTAATAATAGGAACATCATTCAAGTTTGATGTGTTTTTGTTCAAATCAATGACTTAAGCTAAAAAGGCTTGACATTCATTTTTCAATAAACGAGTGACTTTATTACTAAAAATGACAAATATAAATTTCAATGGTTTGAGTGTTTGAATTTGCATGACAAGTTGATTAGGAATAAAACTAATGATCTTTTGAAAATAATCTATTTTAGCATGATGCTTAGTCAACCAATCAACTCCTAAAATCACATCAAATTCATACATTTCTAAAGAAATAAGGTCAACATGTAATATGAGGCTGTTAATTTGAACTAAACAAAATTTATATACAGTAGATGTATTGGTTATTTCTCCTAATGAGATTTCAACTGATAAGTCAAAATTTAAATTTTTAGGAGTTAAGTTTAATCGTTGAGCAAATGTAGGTGAGATAAAATAGTGGGTAGAGCTAGTATCTAATATGGCATAGACTTCATGAGAATTTATTAATAGCTTACCGGTTATCACCTCGTTTGGGTTTCGTGCCATTTGGGATATCATAAAAAAATCTCTCCCCTAAACTATATATCTTTCCTTGTCCGTGCTAGCTTTTGAAGTCATCATTATAGCTGGAATTGATTTTGTAATAGGACAAAATCACGTCATGTGGCCCTCCTTTCCATAAGTGTAACACACTTTTGGGTGCAGTGTACAGTTTGAACTGATGCAAATATCCTTAAGTTTAGCCCTGGTAATTGGGTTTGAAGCTTTATTTGTGGTAACAAAAGTATGACAATGAAGTTTAAGATTTTCGTATAAAAGTTTGTACTTGCTAATCAAAACAACTAGAGGGCAAAACTATCCAAAAAAACGATTATCATGTAATATCACACAATCACAATCACTGTAGTTTGTGTCAAGTTGTTTGTTTTTTAAATTTGCTAAAGAGAAACGAGTTTAATTGTTACGTAACGCACCGAAATCCCAACCTTTCTTAATTATATCCAACTATGTCTGGATCTCATAAACATTAGCTTTAAACCATAATTTAAAATCATTATGCAACTTACTCGGTGATCTCGTGCGTTAAACTTAACCTTTAATCTTTAAAATCTTTATTTGACCAAAACACGGTCCATATTTTTTTTTTTAAACTTATAATCAATATCTGCCTCAGGATCGCAACGTTCACTTACCCTTTATTAAACTTAGCTATTAAACTTAGGTCAAACATTAATAATCTGTGACCTATTATAATCATACATATATATATACATAATCTGAAAATAAAATTTTGTCATAACTTATTCGCACATGGCCCTATTTACTCATACCTGTTCCTGTTCACTTGAACCTGTTTCCTTACGGTTATCCATCATGTCTATCCAAATATACATTCTGTATACACATGTTTATCCATACATATGAGTTTATTACATATCAAAGTCGACTATCAAATATACATTAATTTTACATTAATACAACTTTTCCTGATTCTTACATACATACAAAATCCATCCTTATGGACTCCTGACATTTCTTGCTTGCACATAATACAAATTACATATAACAAATTTGCTTCTCGCCTATCCCTCTATTCACATTCTTTACCTTAGCTACACCGGAACCTCCGACCTTCTTGTACTTTACCTGAAAAATTAGTTCATAGCAAGAATGAGCATAAAGCTCAGCAAGTTAATCAGATAGCACATTTCATGCTCACAATTCATAATATGTGTCATGCATGCTATGATTAATGTCACGTAATTCATTTAGCAATTAAACCACATAGTTGCACATAGGGCATATTTCAACTCATTTATTGTCACATAGTTCACATAGAACATCTATTACACTTAAGTCTGAAGAACTTGCTTGTACACTTTTATTTACTTAACCTTTGTCGCCTCGCTTGGCCCTGCTATCCTTCCTTAACTCAGGTTGCTTGTTTGAACCTTATCTGAAAACATACAATCTATATTCATCATTATAGGATCATAACTTAATAATCTTTGTTAAACTCAATCCATAATTATACAATCCTTCGTCTCTAATCATTTCACATTTAATGTATTACACCTTACATAGGTTAATAATACATCATAGCTTGCTTTCAACCTTTTACCTAACCCATAACATGGTTTGACTTAGCTTTAGGCATGTTATACTATGCCATTCATCATTTTATTATACTTTAACACCCTCTAATTCGACCATTATTATTATCAATTGTAGGGTTTATATAATTTGTTTCTATCATCCCATATCAAAATATAGTTTTTTGGAAGCTTAAAAGAATTTCAAATGCATAGACATTGCACCCCGGCGCCTTCAGAGCTCGCTGGCCGCGAAATGCTCTCAGTTGTGAATAGTACATTGTGCCCCCAGCGCAATGTTTAGTATAAAACATTGCGCCGAGGCGCAGTGTTTAGAAAAAGAATTTCAAATTTTTGCACTACCTTTGCCAATTTTTAACTCCTTCATCTTACATCCAAATAAGCTCAAATTTGGACCACATTTAGACCTTACTACCTAGTATTTTACAAAACTACTACTTGACACATTTGACTTCTTGAAATTAGTGATACACTAGCCCTTAGGAGGGCTGTTCAACTCAGTTCAACACTTTGAAAAATTTTCTAAGTTTAAAACTCAAAATTTCAACTTTGTGATTTTTGGCCATTTGCTTCAAAACTCAATTCTAACACTTGACAAAGTTCACATAGGTCATATATGACATGTCTAGGCCTTTCAAACCATTAAATTATATCCGAGGCGGGTTTTGTCCGTAAAAGTTCGTTTAGGGTTGAAACGATCGTTTTTGATCGTTCGAAACTCATTTTCATTCAAATTTCCATCCGTTGATTACCAAATCAATATATACACGTGTCATAACATAAAACCAACTCATTTGACTTCATTTACTTTTAATTCCTCAAAATTGCCAAAAATACACTTTGACGACATTTTCTTCAAGAAAATAGTAATTTAAACTCTAGCATGTTCAAAACTTCGGCTATTCTTGGCCCCTTATTGCAAACTTAATTCTAACACACCATCTACCACATATAGCACATAATTAACTTGTATGGGCCTTTAAAACATTTCAATTGAACTCATTTTTTTCAAGCAACTCTTTTTGGTGTCGGCGAATGTTTTTAAACGTTCAAAACTCACAATTGTCGCTATAGACACCAAATGACTTCCAAATTAACTATAACACATGTATTAACATCAACTTAGCTTTTTTGGCCTCATTTGATCACCAATTACACAAAATAGCCAAAATTCACACATTGATAACACTTTATCAACTTTACTTATTTCCATCCTTAAACCAATTAAAATCTTTAAACTCTATGCTTTACATGCATAATCACATAAACGTACAACAACTTTAGGTAATCACAAAACTCCTACACGCATCTTCAAAAACATACATGAATAGTTCATCAACTTTGTAACACAACTTTCAAACCTAGGGTTTCATCAAATATCAAACATAAAACACATAAACTCACAACAACTTCACAATCAAGCCATGTACCCTAAAGATACATGCATGGCCATCCTTATTCTTAAATTAAAACACAAAAATGATAAGTTTACTAACTTAAATATACTTATACCTTCTTGTATGACCAACTTCTTTACATAGATAGCTTCCTCTTAGCAAGCTCTTCCTCTTTTCTTCTTGTTCTAAGCTCAACCAAGCACCATAGCTCATGATTTCCAAGCTTTTCTTCTCCCTCTTTCATGGTTCTCATGTTTCTCTCTCTTAGGGCCACTCTCTCTAATATTTCCAGCAAAATGGTAATTTTAATAAGGCTTAACTAGGCTTGGTTAAGCAATTAACCATGGTTAACTCATCCAAGGGCGTTTTGGTCATTTCACATATTAATGGAAGGGCATTCTCGTCATTTCACCACTTGAGACATATAAGTCATTATCCAAATTGTCAAGGGTATTTTGGTCATTATTTCGTTTAGGACACAATTGTCATTAACTAAATTGTTGAGGGGCATTTTAGTCTTTTTGCCACTTTTGCTAGAATTTTATTTTCTTGGCATTTTTCCTTTTTCATGCAACTTTCAAACTTTTCTTCCATTAATTTGTTTCACACTCATTTAAATCGATTCTTCTTTCAATTGACCGACTATGTCGCTCACTTTCCGTTGTGCTACGTCCACGTAGCCTCATTTATAGTTTTGTTTGCTAATTAATTGTAATTCGACTACACAACCTCATTTGAACCATAAAATACTTTTCTTGTTTCCTTTGAACCTTCTTGGTTTCACATTTCAAAATTTCACTTCTGACATCTCAAATAGTCGTAATACTCATCTTTTCCATAAACCGCTTCCTCGAGAAGCGAGCTTCGACTGGATTACCAAAATCCCTTATCCTTTTTAAACTCATATAATCATTTAATACCAATTCCTTAAGCAATTTCATTTGTTCACATATCATATCCTTAATATTCCATAAATTCTTAATAAACCGATTAGATCACACGGTTTCTTATCCACTGCACATACGTACGTACCTTAACTTGTCATTCTCATACTCTCGTCTCTTCAGGTCTATTCATTAAACTCATTATCCATATTCATAACTTAAGTATCAATTTAATTTTTCTTTTCCTCATTTCCTCCATTTCCAATATTCTCTAACTTTAACTCTTCTTTCTATATTCGATCACATATACATATGCACATATTCAGTCTACCACATATTGACACTTCACAGTGTCATACAATAATTCCTTTCAAATCACCTTAATGTAGGTATTACAGATTATCCTTCTTCCTTAATCCATTCAATCACTATTCAACCATCATAATTCATATTTATAACAACTTCATGGTTTGCTACGATGCTAATACACTTTACATAAATAACTGATTCTTATACTCCTATAGACCCTTATTATACCAAGAGTCTCGCTTTTTTAATTCAATCACATAGGTCCCTCTTTACTATTTCAACCACACAGGTCCTTTCCACCACCTTAATCACATAATAAATCATATTTAATCATTTCTTACTATCATCTTTCATTCAAATTAGGTTTTATCTAATAACATTTACTTAATTAATCATTATCCCCATTTAGAAATCCTGTAAAAATTCGGGATGTCACAGTTACTGGGACAATCTATCGGGTAAAAGGAAAAAGATGTTAATGAAAAATCTAGCATAATGTCTCCAGAAGACAAGTCATACTTTTGTCTTTATATTTATTACCTTCTTTCTGTTTGATAATTACATTTTGTCCTTAAGGAGTTGAATTGGGTGATATGTTATTTATCTTGGTTTCTAACTGAAACATTTAGCACGATAAATTTTGAACAGGCAACCTTAAGTTTGTGACTTTTCCTTTGTTCCTATTACAGGAAACTTACAAAGGAGTTGTGCGAGGTGATAGAAGACTATAGTCTTGTCAATTTTACAACCTTAGACATTCATGTATATATCTTCATTTTCTTTGTTGGTTTATATTTAGTTGTTTGTAGTATTAATGTTCTCAATCACATCTTTATTTCAGGATAAAGAGAGTGGGAAATCTTGTCAAGCTGATTGACTAGAGCAATGGCTATATCTTTGCAGGCATGGATGGAAGTGCCGTTGAGTTCAATAAAATTGCAGTTGGTCCTGCTGATTGGGATTATTATAGATATCCTTTTATTTGTTTGTTTTCTGATGGATTTCTGTTATTGCCTTTTAATCCTGATTTGATAGTTATCAAAATTGTACAATGTGATACATTATTCAAGGGTACCTCACAAATTTGCATTGTGTAGATTTTAAATTTTAGAATTGCTTTTGTGCTTGGTATGTACTATTTTTTTCCCTTTCAAAAATTTCAATATACTAGGATTATCAGGGAACTCTAATTTCCCTACGTTTTGTGAACCGGGTACTAGAACGGTACTATCGTTCTAAAGCGTGGTACGAGAATTAAGATATCTCGCACATTCTACCATAGGTAGTGTTTCTCATACTAACAGCGTTTGTAATGTCCTGAAATTTTCACGTCATTATTAATTTAATTTCTAACGAGTTAGTTTTACGAGATTATTTAAATCTTTTTATGTGATTAATTAATTACATGATTAAACGATTATGAGATTAATTGCTAGAATTAATTAAAGGGGGGGGGGGGTCACTAATATGTTAATTAAATTAGTGAACAAACCCTAAAGTTTTAATATCAAAATAAAGGATAAGTTTCCTATTAATTAAATATTTAATTAAATTGAATATAATGAGTTAATTAAATATAATAAATTAATTAATATGATTATTAAATTAATGTAAATAATGTGAAATATTAACAATAATATTTATTAGTCCATTTAGTAATTTAATACTAATGGGTAGTGTATTTAATTATTTATTCAATCTAATTATTTATTTAATCATGGATTGAATAATTAATGTGTAAATTATTAAATTAGCTCAACACGGATCAATTAGTAGCCCAAGTGAAAAATAATAAAACTTGGCAAATTAGTAGCCAAAACAATTTAAATGAAGCCTAAAAGAAATTAAAACAAAGTCCAAAGCTTGGCCCACTTGAAAAATACTTTATATAACTATTTATTTATTAAAGTAAAAATGGAGATGACAAACTTTTTGGGATAAAAGTTGTCCATCAGTCGAGCATGCTTGGGAGAGAGAGAGAAAAATGATTTTTTGTTTTTATTTTTGTTTATTTTTTATTTATTTAATAAATGGTTGCTTGTTTTATTTTTTTAGTACATTGACACCATCCCTCTTTACACCAACTTAGTCCTTGGCCTAAATTTTTTTGCACAAGTCTCCAACTACCCTCACGATGGTATTTTGATAGATATAGATTTTATATTTATGCCCATTGTATTGTAAGTATACTTACAATTTAGTAGCTTTTATTTGTCATTTATCATCTTTTATTTTCAAGAGAGCTAGAGAGCATTTGAGAGTGTAAGGAAATATATTTGAGAGCAAAAATACCAAGAGAATGAGTTCTTAATTCATGTCATCTTCTTTCACCACCTATTTTGAAAGAAAAAGGAAAATAACCATTAAATCAAGGTAATGGTTATATTAAATCTAGTTTTTATTTTTAAATTAAATAAATCAACATGTGAGTATAAACATGTTAATATAGTTAATAATGTGTAGTAGTAATATTTATGTCATGCTTGAGTTTAATATGCTTGATTTGTATTTTGGTATGAATTGCATGCTTAAAACATGTGTTTAGTAGTGTATAAACAAGTCTTGAAATTTATGACCAAAAATATTTTTATAAAACTTAGGTTTGATGTTCTAATATTATAGAATATCAAATCAGGAGAAAAACAAAGTTTGAATCACTCAAAATGGAGTTATACACAAAAAGTTATGATTTGTGGTTGTTTATGTGATGTAAAATTTTTTATAAAAAAATGATATTAAATCATGAAAAAATAAATTTTCATGTTATAAATTGATATTAAGTGATTGGTAAATTTTTTGAATTTTTATTAAGGATTTAAAGCTTACTTGATGGTATAATTTTTATTAAAGTGTGTATTGTCGGACACTGTTCACATTCTGCTGGAAGGGAAAAAAAAAGTAAGAACTGGCCGCTTAATGCGCGCAGGCATGTTAGCCTCTGATGCAGAGCCAAAACGGCGTCGTTAGGCATAAGGAAAACTTACTCCGCTTGTTACGCGCGGAAGCCAGCTGTGAGTTCCTCAAAACGACACCGTTTTATGGTCTGTTAGTGTTAGGCTCGCGCAATGCGCGGGAGCCAGCTTCCGGGGAAATTATGATATTGCCCTTCCGTTCATTTTTCTGCGTAATTACAAAATTGCCCTCGTATCAGTTTTCAGATTATTTACAAGTTTGTCATTCTGCATATTTTTAATTAATTTAAATGTTTAAAAATTAATTTAAAATTTTAATAAAAATAATAATAATACAAAAATGATATTTGGGATGATATTTTTCATTGAGTTTAATATTTAAATATTTTAAATATTAATCTAGTTAGCTAAATTTATGGTTAAGTTAAATAAAAAAAGATTTCATTAATTATTTATTATTTAAAATGTTAATAATAAATAAAGGTGATAAATTAGTAATTATTATTAAATTCCTATTAAATAATAATTAAAGAGAGATAAAAATTTATAAATTATTTATTTATTTTTTTAAATATTATTAAATAATAAATAAAGATAATTAAGTAATTAATTATTATTTAATTAGCATTAAATAATGATTAAGTTATTAGATTAATAATTTATTATTTAATTTAAATAATAAATAAGGATAAATAAATTGATTATTATTTAACCTTAGATAATAATTAAAATTAATTAAATAATTAATTATTATTTAATTGACATTAAATAATAATTAAAGAGGATAAAATTAGTAAACTATTATTTAATTTCCTTAAATTAAATAATAAGTGAGGTTAATTACTTAGTTAATTATTAGTTGATTAATAATAAATTAAGGAAGGTTAAAATTATATCAATAATTATTTATTATTTAATTAATATTAAATAATAAGTAAATACAATTAGTTATTATTTATTTTAAAGAATAACTAAAGTTAATTAATTAATTTTTATTTAATCAAGATTAAATAGTAATTAAATAGATATTGAGTTAATAAAATAATTGGAATTTAATTATGTTTTAATTAAACAATTGTAAAAGTTGTTTAAGGGTTTAATAAGTGTCCAACACTTAAGAAAAATATTTTTTAACTTATTAAATTATTAACCTAATTTGATTGAGAGTCTGTAAGGTTAATGATATTGTTTTGACTAATGAAAATTATGTGTTAGTACTTATGCGTGGTAGATAAGTTCCTTAGTGAGCGTATAATTGTACAAATACGCCGTACTAATTATTAGACCAACTTTATTAATATTAGGTCTTTCAAAACCAGTTAGTTAAAGCTGGACATTAATTGTAGCTGAGTAGACATGCAAGTTCCTTATCTCTAAACTCATTTCATTGAGGAAATTATTTATTTAAGCTTGAACTGTAATTCCAAGTATGCTTTGAATGGATTAATTACTTTACAATTATTCCACATCGATATTATTGTTATTCGTACTTGGTGTACTTGATCTTGTAAAGTCTTTGACTTATACCTTATTTAATGTTCTACTGTTTAAAGAACTGTTCAAAGTAGGTTTAAGCCATTGTTCGGCTAAGCATTTATGCTAAAGATTTTAAAAGCTATCCAAATCATTTAAGATGCGGATTCTTATACTATTATGAACACCCCTTTATTATAGGGGAGTACCCTATATCTAATATCAGGTACAAAACACAGAAATTAAACGTTATGCATACACATATTGTACTGAAACTGATCCCCTCGGGTACATATTTCTGGTAGTAACTATTGGGTCAACCTGCTATTGAATCCAGTGGATATTTATAGTTCATAGTCTATTTGACTATCTTGAATCTAAAAGCAAATCATTATTCCTGCTTATGTTATTCATATTGTTGAATTGTTCAGCTATTCCCTTTCATTCATGATATATTGTTTCTTGTTGTTATTTAAACTTGTTGAGCAAACTAGTTGTTCACCCTTGCTATATCATGAAACCTTATTGCAGTGCAACCCGAGACTTCTGAGAAGAACAAGGGTAAGGGAAAGATGAAGTGATAGGCTTCTGGATGCAGCCTTTTAGTTAACTAAATTACTTGTTATGTAATATAAACCCTAGGTACTTTTTTAAGGTTATTTGTGTACTTTTGTGTAAGGTTATCGTATTTTGGGACTAGTAACACCTTTTGAATGAATAACATATGTTTATTATTCCGCATTTAGTTATTGTATGTTGTTTAAAGGTGGATGTTTGTATTGGATCGTGATGACCGGATCCGGGTATTTGAGACCCGAATTTGGGGGCGTCACTGTGACGACCCCGAATCCGGGTCCTTCGAATCCGGTTCAACACGAGTACAACCTTTTCCTTATTGTTCATGAATTACAACAATATTATAATTGATAAATAATCATTTATTTACAATTTTTACAACATCTCTTTCTATTTCAGAATCGCAATCTTTATACATTCCTAGTATGCCTCAATATCATATATGATACGACATTCTATTACAATCAATTTGAGTATTTAACACTCATATTACATACCAATCAATTCTTATACTACACAATCATTTTACCTGTCCAATTCGGACTGATATCTACAATGGTCGTACCAGACCTTCAGTGAATGTAATATGCATTCATGTTTCTTGATCCTTATCAAGACTTCAAATACTTGTACTATCTGAAAATGTTGGTTTAAGCAAGAGTGAGCACGACGGCTCAACAAGTTTAACAGTTACACATAACACATTACATGCTTCACATATACTCTGCAATTTATACTTACATCATGTTTTTCATGCATTTCAGTTTATGTCATACTGCTCATGCATCACATATAACATCTTGCAATTCATACTTCATATTTATACATAATCTACATGTAATCACACCTCATGCATATCACAATTATCATCAATATCTTTCTATTAACAATTTAATATAACATCATAGCATGTTAAGGCACATAGGAGCAAGTTCTGAAAAACTTGCCTGGCAGCTTCTACCATCTACGCTTATTTGCGTCTCTTGTTCAACCTACAATTTATATAGAGAATTGACATAATCATTAGCTACCAGGACTATTAATTAGTCTTAACTTAAGACATTAACTTCAAATTATTAACTCTTTAGTTGTCCGACAATTGAACATATATGTTCCGGACAAAAACCCTAGCCCAATTCTAGTTGGACATGTCGGGTACACTTAACCAGCTTACGCACTCACTATACGTTCATCGTACAACCCACTTTCAATAAGTTGTCTAAAGTAGTCACAATGGACTATTTACCTCGGTTTAATTTACTTAAACATCCTTCTTTTACATAACTTAATGATTCGGACATTTAATAATGTACCAAATACATAAAATATTATCAACCTTTGATAATATACAACTACGTTCAAATATTATTAACCATTTAATAATATTTTAATCACTTCTTAATATTATTAACCATTTAATAATATTTTAATCACTTGTTAATATTATTAACCATTTAATAATATTTTACTCACTTATTAATATTATTAACCATTTAATAATATTTTAATCACTTGTTAATATTATTAACCATTTAATAATATTTTAATCCCTTATTAATATTATTAACCATTTAATAATATTTTAATCACTTGTTAATATTATTAACCATTTAATAATATTTTAATCACTTGTTTGTATTACTAACCATTTAATAATATTTTAATCACATATTAATATTATTAACTATTTAATAATATTTTACTCACTTGTTAATATTATTAACCATTTAATAATATTTTAATCCCTTATTAATATTATTAACCATTTAATAATATTTTAATCACTTGTTAATATTATTAACCATTTAATAATATTTTAATCACTTGTTTGTATTACTAACCATTTAATAATATTTTAATCACATATTAATATTATTAACTATTTAATAATATTTTACTCACTTGTTAATATTATTAACCATTTAATAATATTTTAATCACTTATTAATATTATTAACCATTTAATAATATTTTAATCACTTATTAATATTATTAACCATTTAATAATATTTTAATCTCTTATTAATATTATTAACCATTTAATAATATTTTAATCACTTATTAATATTATTAACCATTTAATAATATTTTAATCACTTGTTAATATTATTAACCATTTAATAATATTTTAATCACTTGTTAATATTATTAATCATTTAATAATATTTTAATCATATACTAATGTTATTAACCATTTCATAACATAGTTACTTACATATTTAATCCTTTAACCATATTTTAATACTCTTTAAACCATACAAATAGTTAACTTTTTAATAATGTTAAGCTTAGTCTTTATTTTATACATTTAACTACCAATGAGTCACTAATAGACTTTATATATATTGGTTTAATATTCAAACACATTCATTTTACAAGTTTATCTTAGGTTTTAAGTCTCTAATGGCGTTTTGTTTAGACTTTTCATTAACCGACAAGTTAAACCGGAGTTCCGACTTGATAAAACTTTAAAATATCAAAATTTGGACTTTTTAAAACTGGCCCAGAGCTGGCGGCGCTGGACATAGGCATATCCTAGCGCCGGCGGCGCTCAAAACAAAAATAAAACCCTAAATTTTGACTGCCCGACCCTCCGACGCTCCGATAGCCATAACTTCTTCATTTTAAAACATTTTGGGGTGATTCTTGAGTCCATTCTCATCAGACTTTCCCCCTCTACAATTTCTCTTTATATCACAAATCAAAATTCCAAACGGAACTAGACTAAAAATGGCTCACAATGACAAAATGAACTTTTCTTCTAATTCTTTGCATACCACCCATACAAATTCATGAGATAAATATACCGAACCATGAATCTACCTATATATCATAGTTTTATACTTCTAGAGCATCAAAATAACTTTTAATCGGTTAAAAATATATTTTAACCGTTTAAAACTTATATAGACTACAAAAATGAACCTGGGAAGGTTAAGAATACTTTTTAACCTCTTAGACATGGATGATCTTCTTCCTCTTGATATGAGCTAAGCTTGTGCCTCCTCATTGACTATCCTCTAGCATTTTTCCTTGGAGGATCTACAATCTCACTAAGTTTACTTCATTTTCTCTCAAGAACTCTCTATTTTCTCTCTAGCATTTCTAGACAAATGACTAACCAACACAATGAATTGGTGAAGCACTATATTTATAGTACTTCCTTAATCTCCATCACTTTCTGCTAATCAACCAACACTTGGGCATTTAAGGCTTAAACTCATGCTTACTATAGCTTGGATGGACAAGATGATTGACAAGGATGAATGACTCCTATCAAGGTTGCTTAGAAGCAACTTTTGGAGTGTAAAACAAGCCAAATAAAGCCACACTCAACACTTTCATGTGGGGCCCCCTCCAAAATTCGGGATTTGCCTTATTATTACTCCAATTTAGCTTTATTTTTATATCCTATATCATTATATAAGTATCTATATATATATACACCAATGTATATATATTGACCACCACTTTGACTTCCATTTGGGCTCCACATTGGATCAATTTAATATTTCTATTGGGCTCATCAATTAAATTTGTTTGGGCTCAATTTAATTATTACATTGGGCTAATATTAATTACCCTATGTTACATTTAATTAAAACAAGCATTGAGCTTGGTTAATTATTACATAAATCAATATTCAAATTAAATTATATGGACTACTAGGTTAATTAATTTGACCTAGTTTAATACCTCATTTGGACTTATATTATAGTCCAATTAAATATGATTTAATTTATTCTACCACATTGGGTTACATAATTAACTCATCCATAGTTAATTCTCATCACCACTTTCCTTTTTCTAGCAATTAACCAATGTTTGGTTAATGCTCTCCCATGTCTACCAACTAGGGTTATTCAATTAACCCTACATTAGTTAATTCTCTACACTCAAAAATATTTCCCAACACTTTGACCAACATTGGACTTTTAAATGTTTGGGCTACATAGTTTACCTTCCATTGGGCTCTCTTATTAAATTACCCACCTTCATGTAAATATTCCCATATTGGGCTAAAATATATAATCCTTTTGGGCTAGTCCACTAGTAGTAATTAAATTACTTGGACTCTATACCACAACTAAATAATTAATTTAATTACTTAATCAATTAACTTCTTAATATTGTCATTCTAAACAATCATCCTAAATTTTCCACAACTTTAACGCATAACTAATATAATTAATTATATTTCATGACTTCATTTTTAAACTAATTAATTTATTAGTTTAATTGAGTATTAAATTTACTCCTCTTCGTATTTGGCTAACAAGCACAATTCTAGGAATATATATAACTATGTATATATATCCTTATAACCGTCCTCACTTCTCAATTGAATTTATTTCTTTAATAAATTCTCTATATACATCATTACAATATTCTCACATTTAATTTCTAACAAATAAATTATGTTAAAAAAAATGTTTACCCATTTTCTACACATCTTACTTCTCATATTCTAGGTTTTAAACCTTAACCTTTAATAAAATCAATTAAGATATTATTTAAAATCTTGGAAATATCTGGGATATTACATTCACCCCTTCTTATAAGAATTTCGTCCCCGAAATTTCATCATACTCATTTCTACCAGTTTTTCATCACTGAGAATCTCTTTACTCATCGAAATTCTATGACCACCCTTTTCTAGGAAGTTCATACTTTTCACAATTCCAGAACAATGGAATATCTTGCAGAAGAATAAATTGAAAATCAATATCTTACAAAAGAATAAATTGAAAATCAAAATATTCATTAAAACTTTCATACTATTCTGAGGAGTCATAAAGACTATGAACATACTGCGAGAATGTTTATCAATCACAATGACTGAAAACATACCACAATGGTTTCGTACGCTAGGTGATCAGCCTATCGTACTCTAGCGCTGTGCACAACGACTTCTGTTGGGGTCGAACTCTTTGGATTTACCAACCCATATCAGCATGCCACCACTGTTGGGCGCCCCCTCGCGGGTTCTTTATTCATGGCTCTGACATATCCCCCATTATGGGGTTGTTCACCTCAGACTTACTACAAAATTCCGCTCCAGCATACGTTGGATTGAAAAATAAAACTTGAGTCATTTCTGACCAAAAGTGTCCAGTCAAAATAAATGACATAGACTCACATCATTAGACTGTTCGTATATTACGAACTGAAAATCATTTCAGATTAAAACAACTGAAATACATTTTTAGGACTTCATGATACCGCACCGTTGCAATAGCGCGTTGAGGATTCCGTCTTTTTCATCTCTGCACCATGGCTTTAATGGCGTGTGATGATTTTATAAATACATTTTGATATTTTTAAATCAATTTGTCTAGCCGAAACAATTAGCATAGACTCTTCTTTACACGTTTCAAAATACTGAAAATCATTTTGACTTTGTCACATTACATCGTACCATAGTGGGCTTAAAAATACATGCAACACTAGGTTACTCTGCATTGATGACTCCATCGTTTATCATCTCTGCACTAAATGCATTAATGATTATGAAAACACATTTTGACATTTTCAAAAGCACAAAAGTGCGAATTTAACACGATTTTAAGAATTTCAAAGTCTAGCATAGCTAGAAGATTTGGAATATCCTAAAACCTCAAAACACCTCAAATTTTTCCTCCACATTCTTTTCCAGCTTAATAACTATATCTAGTATAGCCTTAACCTGACTACTTAACTCTATCCATACTCACTGTTCATCAAACTCACCACGTATTTGGGTTCAGGAACTTACCACAATCATATGGTTTGAGGAACTTGTCCTAGTCAGGCCAAAGTCGCCCATTCGCTGAGGGGTTCCACCACATAACTATGAGTCACGAACTTTCCATGCGTGTCGGTTCTCAGAACACGAACTTAACTTAACATCCTCTACCTATTCATTATATATGAGAAAAGAATCACCTTTCCAACATTCATATAACAAATAGCGCGACACCAGGTTTCAATCGATTATCACTATAGGAAGCTAAGTGGTAGTCAAACCAAACACAATCTCCCGCCCATACAAGAAATTGGTCAATTCGGCCACTAATCAATATAGAAAGTTAAGCGGTCGTTAAACCAAGAACAAATACATCAGTTTCCCAACTCTTCAACACTGTAAGGAACACCTGCCATCAGTGCATACGTTTATTCTACGATACACACTGATCGTGCCAAGTTTCGCAGCAGCATCTCCCAAATTGGTTCGCTGACATATCATAGCCCCCGCCCATACAAGGGTTCGTTCAACTCAACCACTATATTAATATAGGAAGCTAAGCGGTTCTAAAACCAAGCACAAATCCATACAAGGAATCGTACAGCTTAACCACTAATATAAGTCCTCAATTAAAAACCCCCAAACCTCTAATTTTTCTTAACTGAATACGAATTCTATCCATTCATATTTTAGCACATCTGCCTCATTACGAGTTCATCTCTCTAGATCATTTCATGTCCTTATTAGCATTTTCTTTATGCTTCTCAAAATCTTATCATAAAATATTTTTCTATCATTTCTTCAAATTAGGTACAACATGACCTTTTTCATTTCTCTTATAGCTTCTCAAATCCATCTTTGGATAATCTTCTATATATGAATTTTCCAAATTCACATTTTATTACTTAAACTCTTCCGGAGTTTATTCATTTATCATTTTACTTATGTTCTACACGGTTATAGCCTAAGGTACTCTTACCTAAGGTTTATAACCTATCAGCTCTGATAGCAACTTGTGACGACCCCGAATCCGGGTCCCTCGAACCTCGAATCTGGTTCAACACGTGTACAACCTTTTCCTTATTGTTCATGAATTACAACAATATTATAATTGATAAATAATCATTTATTTACAATTTTTACAACATCTCTTTCTATTTCAGAATCGCAATCTTTATACATTCCTAGTATGTCTCAATATCATATATGATACGACATTCTATTACAATCAATTTGAGTATTTAACACTCATATTACATACCAACCAATTCTTATACTACACAATCATTTTACCTGTCCAATTCAGACTGATATCTACAATGGTCGTACCAGACCTTCAGTGAATGTAACATGCATTCATGTTTCTTGATCCTTATCAAGACTTCAAATACTTGTACTATCTGAAAATGTTGGTTTAAGCAAGAGTGAGCACGACGGCTCAACAAGTTTAACAGTTACACATAACACATTACATGCTTCACATATACTCTGCAATTTATACTTACATAATGCTTTTCATGCATTTCAGTTTATGTCATACTGCTCATGCATCACATATAACATCTTGCAATTCATACTTCATATTTATACATAATCTACATGTAATCATACCTCATGCATATCACAATTATCATCAATATCTTTCTATTAACAATTTAATATCACATCATAGCATGTTAAGGCACATAGGAGCAAGTTCTGAAAAACTTGCCTGGCAGCTTCTACCATCTACGCTTATTTGCGTCTCTTGTTCAACCTACAATTTATATATAGAATTGACATAATCATTAGCTACCAGGACTATTAATTAGTCTTAACTTAAGACATTAACTTCAAATTATTAACTCTTTAGTTGTCCGAAAATTGAACATATACGTTCCGGACAAAAACCCTAGCCCAATTCTAGTTGGACATGTCGGGTACACTTAACCAGCTTACGCACTCACTATACGTTCATCGTACAACCCACTTCAATAAGTTGTCTAAAGTAGTCACAATGGACTATTTACCTCGGTTTAATTTAATTAAACATCCTTCTTTTACATAACTTAATGATTCGGACATTTAATAATGTACCAAATACATAAAATATTATCAACCTTTGATAATATACAACTACGTTCAAATATTATTAACCATTTAATAATGTTTTAATCACTTCTTAATATTATTAACAATTTATAATATTTTAATCACTTGTTAATATTATTAACCATTTAATAATATTTTACTCACTTATTAATATTATTAACCATTTAATAATATTTTAATCACTTGTTAATATTATTAACCATTTAATAATATTTTAATCCCTTATTAATATTATTAACCATTTAATAATATTTTAATCACTTGTTAATATTATTAACCATTTAATAATATTTTAATCACTTGTTTGTATTACTAACCATTTAATAATATTTTAATCACATATTAATATTATTAACTATTTAATAATATTTTACTCACTTGTTAATATTATTAACCATTTAATAATATTTTAATCCCTTATTAATATTAGTAACCATTTAATAATATTTTAATCACTTGTTAATATTATTAACCATTTAATAATATTTTAATCACTTGTTTGTATTACTAACCATTTAATAATATTTTAAACACATATTAATATTATTAACCATTTAATAATATTGTACTCACTTATTAATATTATTAATCATTTAATAATATTTTAATCACTTGTTAATATTATTAACCATTTAATAATATTTTAATCACTTATTAATATTATTAACCATTTAATAATATTTTAATCACTTATTAATATTATTAACCATTTAATAATATTTTAATCACTTGTTAATATTATTAACCATTTAATAATATTTTAATCACTTGTTAATATTATTAATCATTTAATAATATTTTAATCATATACTAATGTTATTAACCATTTCATAACATAGTTACTTACATATTTAATCATTTAACCATATTTTAATACTCTTTAAACCATACAAATAGTTAACTTTTTAATAACGTTAACCTTAGTCTTTATTTTATACATTTAACTACCAATGAGTCACTAATAGACTTTATATATATTGGTTTAATATTCAAACACATTCATTTTACAAGTTTATCTTAGGTTTTAAGTCTCTAACGGCGTTTTGTTTAGACTTTTCATTAACCGACAAGTTAAACCGGAGTTCCGACTTGATAAAACTTTAAAATATCAAAATTTGGACTTTTTAAAACTGGCCCAGAGCTGGCGGCGCTGGACATAGGCATATCCTAGCGCCGGCGGCGCTCAAAACAAAAACAAAACCCTAAATTTTGACTGCCCAACCCTCCGACGCTCCGACAGCCATAACTTCTTCATTTTAAAATATTTTGGGGTGATTCTTGAGTCCATTCTCATCAGACTTTCCCCCTCTACAATTTCTCTTTATATCACAAATCAAAATTCCAAACGGAACTAGACTAAAAATGGCTCACAATGACAAAATGAACTTTTCTTCTAATTCTTTGCATACCACCCATACAAATTCATGAGATAAATATACCGAACCATGAATCTACCTATATATCATACTTTTATACTTCTAGAGCATCAAAATAACTTTTGATCTGTTAAAAATATATTTTAACCGTTTAAAACTTATATAGACTACAAAAATGAACCTGGGAAGGTTAAGAATACTTTTTAACCTCTTAGACATGGATGATCTTCTTCCTCTTGATATGAGCTAAGCTTGTGCCTCCTCATTGACTATCCTCTAGCATTTTTCCTTGGAGGATCTACAATCTCACTAAGTTTACTTCATTTTCTCTCAAGAACTCTCTATTTTCTCTCTAGCATTTCTAGACAAATGACTAACCAACACAATGAATTGGTGAAGCACTATATTTATAGTACTTCCTTAATCTCCATCACTTTCTGCTAATCAACCAACACTTGGGCATTTAAGGCTTAAACTCATGCTTACTATAGCTTGGATGGACAAGATGATTGACAAGGATGAATGACTCCTATCAAGGTTGCTTAGAAGCAACTTTTGGAGTGTAAAACAAGCCAAATAAAGCCACACTCAACACTTTCATGTGGGGCCCCCTCCAAAATTCGGGATTTGCCTTATTATTACTCCAATTTAGCTTTATTTTTATATCCTATATCATTATATAAGTATCTATATATATATACACCAATGTATATATATTGACCACCACTTTGACTTCCATTTGGGCTCCACATTGGATCAATTTAATATTTCTATTGGGCTCATCAATTAAATTTGTTTGGGCTCAATTTAATTATTACATTGGGCTAATATTAATTACCCTATGTTACATTTAATTAAAACAAGCATTGAGCTTGGTTAATTATTACATAAATCAATATTCAAATTAAATTATATGGACTACTAGGTTAATTAATTTGACCTAGTTTAATACCTCATTTGGACTTATATTATAGTCCAATTAAATATGATTTAATTTATTCTACCACATTGGGTTACATAATTAACTCATCCATAGTTAATTCTCATCACCACTTTCCTTTTTCTAGCAATTAACCAATGTTTGGTTAATGCTCTCCCATGTCTACCAACTAGGGTTATTCAATTAACCCTACATTAGTTAATTCTCTACACTCAAAAATATTTCCCAACACTTTGACCAACATTAGACTTTTAAATGTTTGGGCTACATAGTTTACCTTCCATTGGGCTCTCTTATTAAATTACCCACCTTCATGTAAATATTCCCATATTGGGCTAACATATATAATCCTTTTGGGCTAGTCCACTAGTAGTAATTAAATTACTTGGACTCTATACCACAACTAAATAATTAAGTTAATTACTTAATCAATTAACTTCTTAATATTGTCATTCTAAACAATCATCCTAAATTTTCCACAACTTTAACGCATAACTAATATAATTAATTTAATTAATTATATTTCATGACTTCATTTTTAAACTAATTAATTTATTAGTTTAATTGAGTATTAAATTTACTCCTCTTCGTATTTGGCTAACAAGCACAATTCTAGGAATATATATAACTATGTATATATATCCTTATAACCGTCTTCACTTCTCAATTGAATTTATTTCTTTAATAAATTCTCTATATGCATCATTACAATATTCTCACATTTAATTTCTAACAAATAAATTATGTTAAAAAAAATGTTTACCCATTTTCTACACATCTTACTTCTCATATTCTAGGTTTTAAACCTTAACCTTTAATAAAATCAATTAAGATATTATTTAAAATCTTGGAAATATCTGGGATATTACATTCACCCCTTCTTATAAGAATTTTGTCCCCGAAATTTCATCATACTCATTTCTACCAGTTTTTCATCACTGAGAATCTCTTTACTCATCGAATTCTATGACCACCCTTTTCTAGGAAGTTCATACTTTTCACAATTCCAGAACAATGGAATATCTTGCAGAAGAATAAATTGAAAATCAATATCTTACAAAAGAATAAATTGAAAATCAAAATATTCATTAAAACTTTCATACTATTCTGAGGAGTCATAAAGACTATGAACATACTGCGAAAATGTTTATCAATCACAATGACTGAAAACATACCACAATGGTTTCGTACGCTAGGTGATCAGCCTACGTACTCTAGCGCTGTGCACAACGACTTCTGTTGGGGTCGAACTCTTTGGATTTACCAACCCATATCAGCATGCCACCACTGTTGGGCGCCCCCTCGCGGGTTCTTTATTCATGGCTCTGACATATCCCCCATTATGGGGTTGTTCACCTCAGACTTACTACAAAATTCCGCTCCAGCATACGTTGGATTGAAAAATAAAACTTGAGTCATTTCTGACCAAAAGTGTCCAGTCAAAATAAATGACATAGACTCACATCATTAGACTGTTCGTATATTACGAACTGAAAATCATTTCAGATTAAAACAACTGAAATACATTTTTAGGACTTCATGATACCGCACCGTTGCAATAGCGCGTTGAGGATTCCGTCTTTTTCATCTCTGCACCATGGCTTTAATGGCGTGTGATGATTTTATAAATACATTTTGATATTTTTAAATCAATTTGTCTAGCCGAAACAATTAGCATAGACTCTTCTTTACACGTTTCAAAATACTGAAAATCATTTTGACTTTGTCACATTACATCGTACCATAGTGGGCTTAAAAATACATGCAACACTAGGTTACTCTGCATTGATGACTCCATCGTTTATCATCTCTGCACTAAATGCATTAATGATTATGAAAACACATTTTGACATTTTCAAAAGCACAAAAGTGCGAATTTAACACGATTTTAAGAATTTCAAAGTCTAGCATAGCTAGAAGATTTGGAATATCCTAAAACCTCAAAACACCTCAAATTTTTCCTCCACATTCTTTTCCAGCTTAATAACTATATCTAGTATAGCCTTAACCTGACTACTTAACTCTATCCATACTCACTGTTCATCAAACTCACCACGTATTTGGGTTCAGGAACTTACCACAATCATATGGTTTGAGGAACTTGTCCTAGTCAGGCCAAAGTCGCCCATTCGCTGAGGGGTTCCACCACATAACTATGAGTCACGAACTTTCCATGCGTGTCGGTTCTCAGAACACGAACTTAACTTAACATCCTCTACCTATTCATTATATATGAGAAAAGAATCACCTTTCCAACATTCATATAACAAATAGCGCGCCACCAGGTTTCAATCGATTATCACTATAGGAAGCTAAGTGGTAGTCAAACCAAACACAATCTCCCGCCCATACAAGAAATTGGTCAATTCGGCCACTAATCAATATAGAAAGTTAAGCGGTCGTTAAACCAAGAACAAATACATCAGTTTCCCAACTCTTCAACACTGTAAGGAACACCTGCCATCAGTGCATACGTTTATTCTACGATACACACTGATCGTGCCAAGTTTCGCAGCAGCATCTCCCAAATTGGTTCGCTGACATATCATAGCCCCCGCCCATACAAGGGTTCGTTCAACTCAACCACTATATTAATATAGGAAGCTAAGCGGTTCTAAAACCAAGCACAAATCCATACAAGGAATCGTACAGCTTAACCACTAATATAAGTCCTCAATTAAAAACCCCCAAACCTCTAATTTTTCTTAACTGAATACGAATTCTATCCATTCATATTTTAGCACATCTGCCTCATTACGAGTTCATCTCTCTAGATCATTTCATGACCTTATTAGCATTTTCTTTATGCTTCTCAAAATCTTATCATAAAATATTTTTCTATCATTTCTTCAAATTAGGTACAACATGACCTTTTTCATTTCTCTTATAGCTTCTCAAATCCATCTTTGGATAATCTTCTATATATGAATTTTCCAAATTCACATTTTATTACTTAAACTCTTCCGGAGTTTATTCATTTATCATTTTACTTATGTTCTACACGGTTATAGCCTAAGGTACTCTTACCTAAGGTTTATAACCTATCAGCTCTGATACCAACTTGTGACGACCCCGAATCCGGGTCCCTCGAACCTCGAATCTGGTTCAACACGTGTACAACCTTTTCCTTATTGTTCATGAATTACAACAATATTATAATTGATAAATAATCATTTATTTACAATTTTTACAACATCTCTTTCTATTTCAGAATCGCAATCTTTATACATTCCTAGTATGTCTCAATATCATATATGATACGACATTCTATTACAATCAATTTGAGTATTTAACACTCATATTACATACCAACCAATTCTTATACTACACAATCATTTTACCTGTCCAATTCAGACTGATATCTACAATGGTCGTACCAGACCTTCAGTGAATGTAACATGCATTCATGTTTCTTGATCCTTATCAAGACTTCAAATACTTGTACTATCTGAAAATGTTGGTTTAAGCAAGAGTGAGCACGACGGCTCAACAAGTTTAACAGTTACACATAACACATTACATGCTTCACATATACTCTGCAATTTATACTTACATAATGCTTTTCATGCATTTCAGTTTATGTCATACTGCTCATGCATCACATATAACATCTTGCAATTCATACTTCATATTTATACATAATCTACATGTAATCATACCTCATGCATATCACAATTATCATCAATATCTTTCTATTAACAATTTAATATCACATCATAGCATGTTAAGGCACATAGGAGCAAGTTCTGAAAAACTTGCCTGGCAACTTCTACCATCTACGCTTATTTGCGTCTCTTGTTCAACCTACAATTTATATATAGAATTGACATAATCATTAGCTACCAGGACTATTAATTAGTCTTAACTTAAGACATTAACTTCAAATTATTAACTCTTTGGTTGTCCGACAATTGAACATATACGTTCCGGACAAAAACCCTAGCCCAATTCTAGTTGGACATGTCGGGTACACTTAACCAGCTTACGCACTCACTATACGTTCATCGTACAACCCACTTCAATAAGTTGTCTAAAGTAGTCACAATGGACTATTTACCTCAGTTTAATTTAATTAAACATCCTTCTTTTACATAACTTAATGATTCGGACATTTAATAATGTACCAAATACATAAAATATTATCAACCTTTGATAATATACAACTACGTTCAAATATTATTAACCATTTAATAATATTTTAACCACTTCTTAATATTATTAACCATTTAATAATATTTTAATCACTTGTTAATATTATTAACCATTTAATAATATTTTACTCATTTATTAATATTATTAACCATTTAATAATATTTTAATCACTTGTTAATATTATTAACCATTTAATAATATTTTAATCCCTTATTAATATTATTAACCATTTAATAATATTTTAATCAGTTGTTAATATTATTAACCATTTAATAATATTTTAATCACTTGTTTGTATTACTAACCATTTAATAATATTTTAAACACATATTAATATTATTAACCATTTAATAATATTGTACTCACTTATTAATATTATTAATCATTTAATAATATTTTAATCACTTGTTAATATTATTAACCATTTAATAATATTTTAATCACTTATTAATATTATTAATCATTTAATAATATTTTAATCACTTATTAATATTATTAACCATTTAATAATATTTTAATCACTTATTAAAATTATTAACCATTTAATAATATTTTAATCACTTGTTAATATTATTAACCATTTAATAATATTTTAATCACTTGTTAATATTATTAATCATTTAATAATATTTTAATCATATACTGATGTTATTAACCATTTCATAACATAGTTACTTACATATTTAATCCTTTAACCATATTTTAATACTCTTTAAACCATACAAATAGTTAACTTTTTAATAATGTTAACCTTAGTCTTTATTTTATATATTTAACTACCAATGAGTCACTAATAGACTTTATATATATTGGTTTAATATTCAAACACATTAATTTTACAAGTTTATCTTAGGTTTTAAGTCTCTAACGGCGTTTTGTTTAGACTTTTCATTAACCGACAAGTTAAACCGGAGTTCCGACTTGATAAAACTTTAAAATATCAAAATTTGGACTTTTTAAAACTGGCCCAGAGCTGGCGGCGCTGGACATAGGCATATCCTAGCGCCGGCGGCGCTCAAAACAAAAACAAAACCCTAAATTTTGACTGCCCAACCCTCCGACGCTCCGACAGCCATAACTTCTTCATTTTAAAACATTTTGGGGTGATTCTTGAGTCCATTCTCATCAGACTTTCCCCCTCTACAATTTCTCTTTATATCACAAATCAAAATTCCAAACGGAACTAGACTAAAAATGGCTCACAATGACAAAATGAACTTTTCTTCTAATTCTTTGCATACCACCCATACAAATTCATGAGATAAATATACCGAACCATGAATCTACCTATATATCATAGTTTTATACTTCTAGAGCATCAAAATAACTTTTGATCGGTTAAAAATATATTTTAACCGTTTAAAACTTATATAGACTACAAAAATGAACTTAGGAAGGTTAAGAATACTTTTTAACCTCTTAGACATGGATGATCTTCTTCCTCTTGATATGAGCTAAGCTTGTGCCTCCTCATTGACTATCCTCTAGCATTTTTCCTTGGAGGATCTACAATCTCACTAAGTTTACTTCATTTTCTCTCAAGAACTCTCTATTTTCTCTCTAGCATTTCTAGACAAATGACTAACCAACACAATGAATTGGTGAAGCACTATATTTATAGTACTTCCTTAATCTCCATCACTTTCTGCTAATCAACCAACACTTGGGCATTTAAGGCTTAAACTCATGCTTACTATAGCTTGGATGGACAAGATGATTGACAAGGATGAATGACTCCTATCAAGGTTGCTTAGAAGCAACTTTTGGAGTGTAAAACAAGCCAAATAAAGCCACACTCAACACTTTCATGTGGGGCCCCCTCCAAAATTCGGGATTTGCCTTATTATTACTCCAATTTAGCTTTATTTTTATATCCTATATCATTATATAAGTATCCATATATATATACACCAATGTATATATATTGACCACCACTTTGACTTCCATTTGGGCTCCACATTGGATCAATTTAATATTTCTATTGGGCTCATCAATTAAATTTGTTTGGGCTCAATTTAATTATTACATTGGGCTAATATTAATTACCCTATGTTACATTTAATTAAAACAAGCATTGAGCTTGGTTAATTATTACATAAATCAATATTCAAATTAAATTATATGGACTACTAGGTTAATTAATTTGACCTAGTTTAATAACTAATTTGGACTTATATTATAGTCCAATTAAATATGATTTAATTTATTCTACCACCTTGGGTTACATAATTAACTCATCCATAGTTAATTCTCATCACCACTTTCCTTTTTCTAGCAATTAACCAATGTTTGGTTAATGCTCTCCCATGTCTACCAACTAGGGTTATTCAATTAACCCTACATTAGTTAATTCTCTACACTCAAAAATATTTCCCAACACTTTGACCAACATTGGACTTTTAAATGTTTGGGCTACATAGTTTACCTTCCATTGGGCTCTCTTATTAAATTACCCACCTTCATGTAAATATTCCCATATTGGGCTAACATATATAATCCTTTTGGGCTAGTCCACTAGTAGTAATTAAATTACTTGGACTCTAGACCACAACTAAATAATTAAGTTAATTACTTAATCAATTAACTTCTTAATATTGTCATTCTAAACAATCATCCTAAATTTTCCACAACTTTAACGCATAACTAATATAATTAATTTAATTAATTATATTTCATGACTTCATTTTTAAACTAATTAATTTATTAGTTTAATTGAGTATTAAATTTACTCCTCTTCGTATTTGGCTAACAAGCACAATTCTAGGAATATATATAACTATGTATATATATATATCCTTATAACCGTCTTCAATTCTCAATTGAATTTATTTCTTTAATAAATTCTCTATATGCATCATTACAATATTCTCACATTTAATTTCTAACAAATAAATTATGTTAAAAAAAATGTTTACCCATTTTCTACACATCTTACTTCTCATATTCTAGGTTTTAAACCTTAACCTTTAATAAAATCAATTAAGATATTATTTAAAATCTTGGAAATATATGGGATATTACAGTCACAGCGTTCCTAGTAATCATGCAATATACTATAAGAATGTCGATGGTGGCGATAGATTTGTTGATTTCCTTTTAAGTTGTGTTATATGATTTAGATGATTGTATATTTGGCTTAGTTTAAGGTAATGGAACCCATACTTGTTTTTGGGTACTGATTTTATCCAACTACTGTAGGATAGTGATGAACTTAGGCTGTAAAGAGTTTTGAAGGATGCAGCTATACCAGATAGAACTGTTATCTTAACAACTTTGAATGAAGCATGGGCAGCTCCTAATTTTGTTTTAGATCTCTTCCTTGAAAGCTTTAGAAATGGAGATGACACTCATAGACTTTTGGATCATTTGTGATTATTATTTACTCTAGATCAAAAGGCTTTTTCTCTCTGCAAGGATTTACACTCCCACTGTTTTGCCCTTAGTACCAAAGGGGTCGATTTCTCTTAGGAGGCCTATTTTATGACACGAGTTAAGACCTGTTCAAATATTCTTATGAGTATTCATTTTAAGTATTCATTAATCATTTTAAATATTCTTATGAGTATTCATTTTATGAGTATTCTTATGGTGTTCAAATATTCTTATGAGTATTCATTGTTCTTTGGTTAGTTTTCCTCCTACAGGATGCTGATATCATGTGGTTCAGGGATCCATTTCCACACTTTGATTTGGATGCTAATTTTGAGATTGCATGTGATCATTTTTTTAGCAACTCATCTGATGTGGACACCAATAAACCTTACGGATGGTTTATTTTTGTAAGGTCTAACAACTGCTCAATAAAGTTTTACAAGATCTGGTACTCCTCCCAAGAAACATATCCTGGATTTCATGATCAGGATGTCCTTAATCGTATCAAATATGACTCTTTCATTATTAATATCGGACTGAAGATCAGGTTTTTGAATGCTGCTTACTTTGGCGGCTTTCGATCACTCAGCTTCTTCTGTTCTGAATGATCCAAGGATAGGTAATTTTCTTAAACTCAAGCATTTGTTAATTTTGTTTTTTATGGATGCATAACAGAAAAGTTGCCATACTCTATTAGAATCCCATTAACAAATGCTGATTACAAATTCAAAACAGTTTTTAGCAGAGTGACATATTTTGGATTTTGTTTTTACTACCTTCTTAGTAGGGGCAGATGTCTAGAGTTAGTGTTTAGTGGGTCTTTTCGTGGGTTCAATTAACCTTTGCTAGAGGGTTAACTGATACAACATTGAATAGTGTTTGAAAGTGATATCTTGATGCCTCATTTAGATCGTCTGTGTATCTTAAATCTAACTCATTGAACTTGTAGCAGTTGTGAAGGACTTGAGTAGCTTGTAAGGAGTGTTTTACATATAAAAAGGATTGGAAGATGCTAACTTACAATATTTGAATACACAGGAAATCATGTCTAATCAGGCAGATATGCAACGATTTAGCTTTCTATCCCTTTTGTTAAATGGTGATGAACAGATGTACCATGAACAACTGCTCACACCTGACCAGCCCTAACACCAGCAAGCAGCAGCAGGACAGTTCAGAAATATAAATTCTGAAGACATGGTCGCAGGGCAAGCACTACAGATTGACTTGTAGACCAACTTAGGTTATCAGTACCAGCGGGTAGCACTGGGGAAATTCATAGGTATCAATTCTGGACCCATGATTACAGGGCATTCGCAAGGATTTCAGCCACAGCTGCAGAACCGGCAGGAATCAATGGTTTCAAACTCTGGGCGCACGCATCTACAGGCTTGGAATGTTGAAAATAAATATGGCTTGGCTGCAAGATCCAACGAGGATTTTATTCCGCAAGTCTATCGACCAATTCCAAATGAGTCATCACCACAACAAGTGGCCTTGACGTTATGAATGGCATCATCATGGATTATGGGAGCAACAGCTAGCTGTACTAAATGCAAGGAGTTTTGGAATGCCTGATTCCTAATTTTCTCCTTCATTATAAGCCATTTTTCTTGCAGTGACATGTTCAAAATTAAAAATGAGATGACTTGTTAAAAAATTATGAAAAAAAAAACTTACATTGAATAATATTTTTTTACATAAGTTACAATATTAATCATTGTATTACAGTTCTAATTAGGGTTATTTTAATTTAGGGTAACATTTTAATAATCGTTACAAAAAATTATACAAAATAGGCAACAAAAAAAATTTGTTGACAATAAATGTGGTCCATATTAGGCTACGACATATAGCAATAAAAAACTTTGCGTTGTCCACTATGAGGAGAAATCAAGTGGTGGGAAATTTTGCAACGAATCGGTAACGAATTTTTTTCCCGCAAACGAATTGGTAACAAAATTTTGCAACGATTTATGAATTTCGTTACAAAAAATGAAAACCTTTCACAATCTGTAACGAATAACAAATTTCATTGCTAAATATGCATTTTTAACAACGACTGTATAAGTCGTTGCCCGAAAAATCGTTGTTGAATGTCCATTTTTTTGTAGTGTAATATTTCAGAGTAATGAAAGAAAATCTTTTACAATGGGGTTGAACCATTAACTGGTTCTAAGAAAAAATTTGCGAATATATCATAAACTATTGCATAATTGACTGAGAACATTAATTTTGCTAGCTGTATGGTCACAAGACCAAGAACTCGTTTAGAATAATACTAATAATAAAGACTAATACTGCCCAATTCAGTTATAAGACTGCAATTCATTTCAGATCTGTACTTTAGGTGATCAGCCTATCGAACTTTATATTGTGCACAACATAAACATCTAACGACATAACCACGTCGAGACTTAATGTCCCTTTTACCTTTATTCCCCTTTTTATTAGAGTTGCTCTGTTACAACATTTTCATAGATTCTGCACCACAACAATATGGATTTGAGAACATAACAATGAATATCTAAATTCAAAATGAATTATCACATATGTCTAGCCAAATTAAAATTAGCATCGACCTTTCTCAAAACAGTTCAATGATGAATGAACTTCAGAATGACTTATAGAAATGCATGACATATATCATTGTACAAGAAACTACAAAAGAGAGTTCGAATAGAACACTTGCCTTTGTCCCCGTTTACATTTACCCTTAATAGCTTATTCCCTGTATGTCCTAAAAAACCATAATGTTGGTCCATGCATTAGTTATATACAATTATGTACTTTACCTTGACATACAAGTTACCATTTACCTTTACATGTAACCTAACAAATAACACGTCGCTTATTTATACCTTAATACCTACCATGTAATATTAAAACATTTTATTTTTGTTCAAAACTAAAAATAAAAATCCAAAACAAGGACACTGTGCCCTGGTGCAGTATTCTACACTACACATCTCGCCCGCCGCAAATTCTCCTTAGTTACACTTTGCCCCAGTGCAATGTTTAGTACTAAACATCTCACCATCAGTGAGATTGACTGAAACCAGTTTTACAGATTTTTTTCCAAACTTTTTTCATGCTATTTTTGGCCATACAATATATTTCTCTGTTCCAACACATGATTTAGCACACATAACATATATATGACTTGTCTAGGCCTTCAAAAATATTAAAAGTTTTCAAATGACCCTATTTTTCTAAAAACTCAATTTTTGTTGCCGGAGAAAGTTTTTAAACGTTTAAAATTCATTTTTATCGCCATAAATACCAAATGACCACCAAATCGACACGAACACATGTATTTGCATAAAACTTAGTTATTTAGATTTATTTTACCTTTAATTACACAAAATGACCAAAAATCAACCTTTGGTAGAATTTTGTTAAGTTAACAAAATTTACCCTTAAGCTCATACTTTAGTTGTTGAACTCTATACACCATATACATTAACACAAGCTTATTTACTCACTTAGTAAGTTCATATAACATCTATACGCACCTTCTAAAGCATGTTATATATTTTGATTTGGTTTATATGCACAACGTAGCCTAATATTACATTTTCATGTATAAGTCATACATTTCAACTATTAAAGAACCTATTATACTATCTAGCAAGAAATCACACATGTTTCTAACATGTTCATAACTTCAATCTAGGGTTTCACCACATCTACCCACACTTAATACATGATCCTCTTCAAATCATGCTTTTTAGCCATGAATAGTGTTTTACACTACACATCTCGCTAGCCGCGAATTCTCCTCAGTTACACTGTGCCCGCGCAATGTTTAGTACTAAACATCTTGCCGTCAGCGAGATACACTGAAACCAGTTTTTTAGATTTTTTTTCCAAACTTATCTCAAGCTATTTTTGGCCATACAATATATTTCTCTACTCCAACACATGATTTAGCATACATAACATATATATGACTTGTCTAGGCCTTCAATAATATTAAAACTTTTCAAATGACCCTATTTTTCTATAAACTCAATTTTTGGTGCCGGCGAAAGTTTTTAAAAGTTTAAAATTCATTTTTATCGCCATAAATACCAAATGACCACCAAATCGACATGAACACATGTATTTGCATAAAACTTAGTTATTTAGATTTATTTTACCTTTAATTACACAAAATGACCAAAAATCAACCTTTGGTAGAATTTTGTTAAGTTAACAAAATTTACCCTTAAGCTCATACTTTAGTTGTTGAACTCTATACACCATATACATTAACACAAGCTTATTTACTCACTTAGTAAGTTCACATAACATCTATATGCATCTTCTAAAACATGTTATAGATTTTGATTTGGTTTATATGCACAACATAACCTAATATTACATTTTCATGTACAAGTCATACATTTCAACCATTAAAGAACTTATTATGCTATCTAGCAAGAAATCACACATGTTTCTAACATGTTCATAACTTCAATCTATGGTTTCACCACATCTATCAACACTTAATACATGATCCTTTTCAAATCATGCTTCCTAGCCATGACTAGTGTTTTACACTACACATCTCGCTGACCGCGAATTCTCCTTAGTTACACTGTGCCCCAGCGCAATGTTTAGTACTAAACATCCTGTCGTCAGCGAGATTGACTGAAACCATTTTTTTTGATTTTTTTCCAAACTTTTCTCATGCTATTTTTGGCCATACAATATATTTCTCTATTCTAACACATGATTTAGCATACATAACATATATATGACTTGTCTAGGCCATCAAAAATATTAAAAGTTTTCTAATGACCCTATTTTTCTAAAAACTCAATTTTAGGTGCCAACGAACGTTTTTAAATGTTTAAAATTCATTTTTATCGCCATAAATACCAAATGACCACCGAATCGACAAGAATACATGTATTTACATGTTTCTAACATGTATTCATTTTTATCGCCATAGAAATCACACATGTTTCTAACATGTTCATAACTTCAATCTATGGTTTCACCACATCTATCAACACTTAATACATGATCCTTTTCAAATCATGCTTCCTAGCCATGACTAGTGTTTTACACTACACATCTCGCTGACCGCGAATTCTCCTTAGTTACACTGTGCCCCAGCGCAATGTTTAGTACTAAACATCCTGTCGTCAGCGAGATTGACTGAAACCATTTTTTTTGATTTTTTTCCAAACTTTTCTCATGCTATTTTTGGCCATACAATATATTTCTCTATTCTAACACATGATTTAGCATACATAACATATATATGACTTGTCTAGGCCATCAAAAATATTAAAAGTTTTCTAATGACCCTATTTTTCTAAAAACTCAATTTTAGGTGCCAACGAACGTTTTTAAATGTTTAAAATTCATTTTTATCGCCATAAATACCAAATGACCACCGAATCGACAAGAATACATGTATTTACATAAAACTTAGTTATTTAGCTTTATTTTACCTTTAATTACACAAAATGACCAACAATCAACCATTGGTAGAATTTTGTCAACTTAACAAAATTTACTTTTAAGCTCACACTTGAGTTGTTGAACTCTATGCACCAAATACATTAACACAAGCTTATTTACTCACTTAGTAAGTTCATATAACATCTATACGCACCTTCTAAAGCATGTTATATATTTTGATTTGGTTTATATGCACAACGTAGCCTAATATTACATTTTCATGTATAAGTCATACATTTCAACTATTAAAGAACGTATTATACTATCTAGCAAGAAATCACACATGTTTCTAACATGTTCATAACTTCAATCTAGGGTTTCACCACATCTATCCACACTTAATACATGATCCTCTTTAAATCATGTTTTCTAGCCATGAATAGTGTTTTACACTACACATCTTGCTGACCGCGAATTCTCCTCAGTTATACTGTGCCCCAGCACAATGTTTAGTACTAAACATCCCGTCGTCAGCAAGATTGACTGAAACCAATTTTTCAGATTTTTTTTCCAAACTTTTCTCATGCTATTTTTGGTCATACAATATATTTCTCTATTCTATCACATGATTTAGCATACATAACATATATATGACTTGTCTAGACCTTCAAAAATATTAAAAGTTTTCAAATGACCTTATTTTTCTAAAAACTCAATCTTAGGTGCCAACGAACATTTTTAAACGTTTAAAATTCATTTTTTTCGCCATAAATACCAAATGACCACCAAATCGACACGAACACATGTATTTACATAAAACTTAGTTATTTAGGTTTATTTTACCTTTAATTACACAAAATTACGAAAAATCAACCTTTGGTAGAATTTTGTCAACTTAACAAAATTTACCCTTAAGCTCATACTTTAGTTGTTGAACTCTATACACCATATACATTAGCACAAGCTTATTTACTCACTTAGTAAGTTCATATAACATTTATATACACCTTCTAAAGCATGTTATAGATTTTGATTTGGTTTATATCCATAACATAGCCTAATATTACATTTTCATGTACAAGTCATATATTTCAACCATTAAAGAACCTATTATGCTATCTAGCAAAAAATCACACATGTTTCTAACATGTTCATCACTTCAGTCTAGGGTTTCACCATATCTATCAACACTTAATACATGATCCTCCTCAAATCATGCTTTCTAGCTATGAATACATACATGTATACACCTACCACATTTGTAATACAACACTAACACTTAGGGTTTCATCGTAAATCAACCATGTAGCATATAAACTCATATAAATCCTACTTTTAACTACAAATTCATGCGTGCTTATGCATAATCTTAAATCTAAACACATAAATTATGAGTTTTAAAGCAAGAACACTATTAATACCTTCTTTGTGCTCTTTTTCTTCTTGGTAGGAAGTTTTCTAAGGATGGATGATCCATTTTGATGGCTAGTTTCACTTCTATTGAACTCCTTCTATGAAATTTCTCAAGCTTTCTACACAACCCTAGCTTCTCCTTCTTTCTCTTTACAAACTCTCTCACTTAGCAACTTTTAGATATGAAATGAAGAAGAGATAAATGAATACTAGCTTATACTTGGAAAATATATACATACATAAGTTGTATGTAATACTCCAACACTTAACCATCCCTAGTTAAGCTAACCATGCCTAGCTAAGGTCATTCAAGATAATTCACATTGTTAAGTAAGGACAAAATAAACATTCAACCAATCTAGGACACCAAGGTCATTATCTAAATTGTCAAGGGTACTTTGGACAATTTTCAAAAATCCTAGACAAATTTATTTAGTTAAAAGCCTATCTTGCTTATTTTTGATCCAATTCAAGTCATTTTTAATCCAAATTTGTTTAACTAAGCTTGACTTTTATTCTATGATCATATAGTACATAAATTGCTTGTCCCAAAACACTTGTCACACTTCAAAAATTTAATTTTATTATTTATTTATAATATTCACAACATTCACCAAAATTACATATCATTATATTATTTTCTCTTGATAAGAATTTCGTCCCCGAAATCACTAATATAAGGTTACACAAACAGATTCAGATATTTTTTTTTTCTCTTCTAGCTCCCACGTTACTTCCTTGGCATTGTGCTTTTTTCAGACAACTTTTACAGAAAGTATATTACTTTGTTTCTTAAAATTTGCTCTTTCCTGTCAATAATTTGAACAAGAGTTTCCTCATATGTTAAGTCTTTTTCGATCTACTTAGGTTCATATTATGTTACATGCTTGTAGTCCGACTTATACGGCCTTAATACCGATACGTGAAATACGTTGTGTATATGTTTCAACTCTGGTGGTAATGCTACTGCGTAAGCTACCTCTCCTATCCTTTTCAACACTTCAAAAGGTCCAATGAATCTTGGACTCAGCTTTTCTTTATTTTCAAATCTTATCTTTTCTTTCTAGGGAGATACTTTTAAAAACACATAGGACCCTACTTCAAAGTCTCTTTTTTGTTTATGCAAGTTTGCATACTTTTTCTGTCTATCTTGTGCTACTGTGAGCCTTGATCTTATCACCTTGACAATCTCTATAGTTTGTTACACTATTTTCGATCCTAGAAGCTTACGTTCTCCAACCTCATCCTAACAAAGAGGTGTTCTGCATTTTATTCCATGCAATGATTCATAAGGCGGCATACCAATACTCGCATGATAACTATTGTTATATGCAAACTCAACTAAGGGTAAATGGTTGTCCCAATTACCTTTGAAATCTATCACACATGCCCTAAGCATATCTTCTAACGTTTGAATTGTTCGTTTACTCTGCCCATCTATTTGAGGATGATATGCTGTACTTAACCTCAATTGCATGCCCATACGCTCCTTGAAACTCTTCCAAAAATTTAATGTGAATCTCGAATCTCGATATAAAATAATCGATATCGGAACTCCATGTCTAAACATAATCTCTTTCATATAAAGCTTTACTAGTTGATCCAAGTGTTGGTTTGTAAAATTCATAAACGCAATCAAATTGCATAAAATAGCGGAAGCATGGTAAAATCAAATTTAAAATTTATAAACCATAATCTAGGACCGACCTTTATGCGCAACTATTAATTAATAAAGAAGAAGTTAGAGATATAACCTTGTAGAACTCAAAGCTTCAACGGGTACAAGTTCACCTCCAAATTCTTCACGATCTCCTTGAATTTCACCGATTGGATTCCAATGATCAACGTTAGCCACCTAAGTGTTTGGCCTCTAAAGGTAATCCACCAAGGAATAATAATAATTCAAGAAGTAGGTGATGTCAAACCTTAGTTTTCTCTCTCTAGAGAATATGTGAGTACTCTCTCAAAACTTATGGAAGTGTATGTGTGTAACCTTAATCCATAATAAGACTTCTCTTATTTATAGATTTAGTAAACCCTCCTAACACCTTTAGGAATAAGTTTTTTAATTAAACTCCTAATCTAATTAGGAACTTAATTAATTTAATATAATAATTATAATTCCTAAACTATTTAGGAACTTAATTATTAATTATGAGAGTACTCTTATTAATTAATTCCTAAACCATTTAGGAACTAAATAATAATGATAATGGTAATAATAATAATAAGACTCCTCTTATTAATTTATAATTAGTATTTCTAAAATACTAAATAATAAATATTAAGCTATTTAATTTTTTCTTTCCACATAGTATAAATTAAATATACTTAATTCAATATTACAATTATGCCATTTACTTCTTAAATAATAATTTTCCTTTTGCGGTGTGACCCTTTAGGTTCTCCATATTAAACCGGTTACAGAATAAATTAATTAGAACTATTCTAATCTTATTTATATAAATAAATTAAACTATTTAATTCATTTAAATAAATAATATTTATTCCATAATAAGGGTAAACCCCCTTAGCGATCAACGACTTTCCATATAATATAGATTTCAACATTTAATCATAAAAGAACCTATTCAGCGAATAGTTACTGTACAATTCAATCCTTCTATCTCACAATGTCCTAATCAAATATAAGACATGGTATAACTGTCAAGTCTTATTTTATTTGATTATATGCATTTCGATCCTTAAATGAATAACTCTAATTAATGTAAATTAGAAACTACTTTCTAATTTTCACTCTGCCTTGGCCAAGGACTAATGAGTTGTCATTTATTAAATCGCATAGGATATTCCCTTCTTTTACTAGAAGTGGTAGATTCTTTGTTGATCATTCACCTATCTCCATGTATGACTTATTATATCCGATCATATCCTTTGATACACCCTAAAGGTTTTAAGGAATATGTCAAAACATAATTCATCATACACAAGATACTATGATGATCTCAAGTCCAAGGATCACTTATACTACTATCACAAAAGGAACTCCTATTGACAGGCAAGTAAGACTCCATTAGGTGTTCCTTGAGCGAGTCACGTTCAGTGAACTTATTCTCTAATAAGCAACTACATACTTGCTTTAGTGTCTCTACACAAATGATTATGAGAACAATCATCCTCTTCATAAGAGCAAGCATAATATGTACCAATCTATCTGGATCTACTAATCCCATTTTTAGTGATCCAACGATTAGGAATAATTTTAGTTTTGAGCTATCTTGAATTTAGATCTCATTAGCATGATCCTCATCATGGTTTTAAAAACATTGCTCGAAAACTATGGGTTTATCCATTTGATTAATTCAAGTAATTAATCATGAATAAAGAAATGCATTGATAAATGAAATGTGATTGGCTTGAGGGCATACTACTTTCAATCTCCCACTTGCACTAAAGCCAATCGCCCTTTGGTATCCCCATACCATCCTTCTCTAAGTGGCGTACAAATTGCTTAGTAAATACTTTAGTTAATGGATCTGTAATGTTGTTCTAAGAGCTTGCCATCTTTATGGTATCGTCTCCTTCTCAATGATTCATCTAATCATATGAAAGTGTTGCAACTTATGTTTAGATTTCAGATGAGACCTAGGTTTTTTGGCAAATTAAACTCCTTTAATGCTAGGAACCATTATAAGTTCTGTAATGAACTTGTTAAACCAAACAATCTCTTTTGCAGCTTCACTTATAGTTATTTACTATGTCTTTGTTACTAAATCAGCAACTCCTTGCTGTTTGGAACTTTTTCAACTCACTGCAGCACCGTTCAAGGTAATCATATTACCTGAAATTGATCTATTGTTATCTCGGCCAGTTTAAAAACTTGACTCTGTTAAGCCCTCTAGTTTTATATTGGACCCATCATTAGAAACTCTTTTCTAATATTCTTCTCCAGAAATGAACTGATATATACTTATCATACATAAGCAATATCAGATCAAGTACATATCATCCCGTACATGATAGATCCTATTGTTGAGGCATAAGGAGTCTTACTTATACGGTCTCTCTCTTCAGGTGTCTTTGGAACCTTCTTCCTCGAGAGATGTATTCTAGAACCCATCAGCATGAGCCCTTTCTCAGAATCTTTCATGCTAAACTTCTTTAGCATAGAATCAATGTACGTTCTTTGGGACAAGCCAAACATCCTTTTAGATCTATCTCTATAGATCTTTATCCCCAAAATATAGGATGTTTCTCCCAAGATCTTCACGGAGAAGTGTTTAGACAACCACATCTTTACTGATTGTAGCATCAGTATGTCATTCCTTATCAGTATTATATCAATATATAATAATAGAAATGTCAGAGTGCTCCCACTAACGTACACACTTGGTTCATCATCGTCTTTGATAAAATCAAACTCCTTTGATTATCTCATCAAAACGGATGTTCTATTTTCGAGAAACTTGTTTCAATCCATAATTGAATCGTTGTAATTTACATACTTGATTTACTCCATCTATATGGAGACAAATCCTCTTGGTTGTATTATACATACATTCTTTTGTATAATAAGCTACAACTGCAAGTAAAATCCGAATTGATATATGCATTTTCACTAGTGAAAAGTTTCATTATAGTCAACTCATTGACCTTATTTGAAATCTTTTACCACTAGTCGGTCTTATAGGTCTCCACCTTGCCATATGCTTTAGTCTTTCTCTAAAGACTCATTTCAGATTTTATGATCAACAGTCATTTCTCTTGAGTATCTAATACTCATACCCTATCATATGTAACTGGATCATCATCCACTATGATGCGTATCTCATCATCATCATCATCTATGATGAATCCATACCATTCAGGTATCTTCGGTACTAAACCAGATTTACGACTTGGTTGTGGTACAATATGTTTATCTACTTACACAGATTCCTTCACTTGATCTGTAGTATTTTGTGGTTCTTGAACTTCTTCAAGATCTATTTTACTCCCACTAACCCTTTAAGGAAAAACCTCTTTTCCTATAGGTAGCATGTTTCAACAAAACCTTTTAATTAGTCGGATCATAGAAGTGATATCCTAAACTTTCTTTAGGATATCCCACAAGTTTACATTTGTCAAATCTTGTGCCAAGCTTATCACTGTCAAAACTTTTGACATAAGCTAGACAATTCTAATCTTAACATATTTAAGACTTGGTTTCCTCCCTATCCATAACTCATATGAAGTCTTAGGGACGAAATTTGAAGGTACCTTGTTTAGTAGATATGCGGATGTTTCTAAGGTATAACCCTAGAAGGATACTGGAAGATTTGGTATAACTCGTCATGGATCATCACCATGTCCATTGTGTGAGGATACCATTTTGCTTGAGATGATCTAGAAACTTATTGCTTAAGTATTCCCTTCTCGATCTAATCGAAGAACTTTAATACTTTTGGCCTTTAGTTTCTATACTTCACTTTTGAATTCTTTGAATGTTTCAAACGATTTGGATTTGTATTTCATCAAATACATATATCGAAATCTAGAATCATCAGTGAAAGTAATGAATGAATACCCTCCTCTTGCATTTGTTGTCATAGGTCCCACACACGAATATGTGTACCATGTCTAATAACTTCGCAACTCGTTCTACATGTCCACTAAATGGAGATTTAGTCATATTGTTCATGAGACAAGATTCACAAGTTGTATTTGATTCATAATCACAAGGCTCTAAGAACCTATCTTTATACAACTTGTTTAGTCTTATTTCATTAACATAACTGAGTTAACAGTATTGCGTGAAGGTATGATTCATATCATCTCTTTGCCTTTAGTTTGTTCAATTTTAAAAAACTTTCATGTATGTCAAGTTTACAAAGTCCATCAAGTAATCAACATAGTAACATCTTACTAACTAATAAACTTGCCAGTAGGCTATGCTAAACTGTAAGTTCCTATGATTAATGCAACAACCTTTTGCTCCATTCCCCACGCACAGGATTACTTATATTTAGTTCAGCTTTCTACTTCTGCCTAGTCTCTGCAACGGTTTGCATATTCAAGACCACCAGCCGGTATCTAATACCCAAGTAGAACTTGACTTATAGAAAATTCTATTTTATTATGAACAAATCTATATCTGCAGTTGAAGCTTCGCTAAGCTTCTTCTTCTTAACTACTGCAAGATACTCCTTGCAGTTCCTCTTCCAGTGTCCCAGCTTATCGCAATGAAAGCAAACTCCTTTGCCCTCGGGATCACTTTTATTTATGTCATTTGTTTAACCTTTTATTGCCTTCTATCTTTTCTGATTCCTCAGAAACACCTTTGGCCATCTTCTTCAACTTATAAGATTCATCTACTAGTAAAATTTGGTTTTCCTTGGAAGGAAAGTGACTCTCAACTGTATTCAACATATTTAAGCTAATCAGGTAAACTAACTTCAAGCTTATTAATGTTAAAGTTCACAATAATTTGTGAACAAGAGTCAGGGAGTGACTGCAAGATCGAATCTTAACTCAACTCTCCATCCTTGACAAAACCTAAATGTCCTAATTGATCAATCAGATTGATCATCTTTAGGATAAGTGTTTTTACTGTAGTGCCATTAGTTATTATAGATTAGAAGAGTTCCTTAGATATCTTATATTTAGTTGACCTACTTTGCTCACCAAACAACTATTGAATGTGCAACAATATAGTAGGTGCATCTATTTTCTCGTGTTGACGCTGTAACTCGATATTTATGGATGCGAGCATGATGCATTGAGCCCCTTTGCATCATCTTGCCATTTCTTAAAATAACAATATCTTCTTCAGAGGCTTAGTCTACAATGTTTGCAGGAATAGGCAAATTAAGGACATTTGCTATCTTTTCAGCATTGAGAACTTTTCTCAAAATTTGTTTAATCAATCCGAACAATTCGGTTCGATTAAATTATTAGCATCTAATATGCTATGCAGTGTTAGTGAATTAAACATATCAATATTCTTTAAGTGAATTAATAACAACATTAACATGCATTCATTTTATTAATCATCAAGTTAATTAGGTCTTTTGTTTAAAATGGTGCCTCCCACTATTTTCATCGAACTATATTACCCTCTATATATAGTTCGGCAAATTTAATTTAAAATTTGCTAGTGAGATAAGGATCCTATTGACATAAGTATAAGCCTTGTGTGTGCACAACAAACTATAGTTTATTTAATAGGTAGACAACTCTTTGCCAATTACATCAACATGTAACTCCTTGTATTTTGCCTCTTAGATTATTATGATCATGTGTGTGCACATCCAAATCAAAATTATCTAAGTTAAGTCAAACCTAGCACTTCCATATAAATGAAGAGAAAAATACCGTCCTTGTATGTGCACAAAACAGTAATGTTTAATTCTATTATAAACATCCAATGTTATAAAACAACATCTCAAATAATCGATATAAGCCTTGTGTGTGCACAACAAACTATATCGAGTATTTGATACTCTATCGTTTTATCATGTTAGAAGGCGACTTTCGATATTCTAAATATCTTTGAACGTTATAACTTAATATTTTAATAGTAGAATAAATAAATTAGAACAATTTTAATTTTATTTAATTTAATTAGACTCATTTGATTCATGAATTAAACCTTTTTAATTCATTTTATAAATAATATTTATTCTATATCATGAGGGGTTTGTTAATATTAATTATCTCATCTTGTTTAGCGCGCATGCACATATATATATAAAATACGCGTCATATTATTTTAACATGCGAAGCATGCTTGGATAATATATAATATATATAATTAACATGCACATATAGAATACTATATTCTACTTAGATTAATTATGGACTTTTATTCTAGTTTGGTTCACTAGAGTCACCAAGTGAACCAAAAGGTCAAACCTAGGGTGCAAGAAAAAAATTAAATTATATGTAACTATTACATTTAAATTCGGGCTACATTACAAACGGGTCTTCATGCGCTCCTTGCTCTTTGGCTCCAATTCCTCAAAATAATTCTAACTAATCCTATTACAAAACTATTTACAGTAGATAGAAAACTTGATTAACAGTCAAGGGGAAGTACACAGGAGGGAGATAAAATTATACATAAGAAAAACTAGAAAGACGAGGTACGCATACCCCATTCATAAAACTCATTCATTCATGCATTCAATTAAAAATAAGTCCAATCATATTGGTCAATAGTCCATAATCAATCCCATTTATTATCATATATATCAACAAATATATATCAATAAATAATATTCATCGCATGAATTAAATAAATCATTCTATATATGTATTGGTATCATTTAATGGACAATTAAAGTTACATGAAATCCAATTTCATGTTTAAAATAAAATTTTTATTTTAATTATAAAATTATTTAAAAATAACTATTTATTTTTATTATTTTAAAATTACCCAAAATAAAATCTTTTATTTTGAAATTTTAAAATCTGTATTAAATTACCAAACTGTTTGGCTAATTATTATATATTATAAATATATCATATATATTAATAATATATAATTAATCGTCTACTATATATATTACACACCTGAAACTAGGCATTCCCCAAAATGACATTAATTCGGGACAAGTCTGCTTTTGAATATCATACATATTCCAAATCCAACTTTGCTTTTGTACTTCCACGCTTTCAATATATATATATATATATATATATATATATATATATATGACTACTAATCAAAAAAGAAACTTTCGGTTTATATAATATATATATTAATAAACAAACATGTTTGGTTTTTGGGAAAACTATAAAGTAAACAAGCAATTTTTCGAAAAGTGGCTTGTACAATTAACATATATATATATACCAAATATATATTACCGAATCCTGCTTTTACTTGCCAAAAATCCGAAAACATATTTTTTTATAAAAAAATTTACATCACATAAACTACCATAAATCATAACTTTTTGTGTATAACTCCATTTTGAGTGATTCAAACTTTGTTTTTCTCATGATTTAATGTTCTATAATATTAGAACATCAAACCTAAGTTTTATAAAAATATTTTTGGACATAAATTCCAAAACTTGTTTACACACTATTAAACACATATTTTAGCATATAAAATATACCAAAATACAAACCAAACCTATTAAACTCAAGCATGACATAAATATTACAACTACACATTAATAACTATATTAACATGTTTATACAAACATGATGATTTATTTAATTTAAAAACAAAATTTTATTTAAAATAACCATCACCTTGATTTAATGGTTATTCTTCTTTTTCTTCCAAAATAAGTTGTGAAGGAAGATGACATGAACCAAGACTCCTTCTCTTCTCTTAGTATTTTGCTCTCAAATTTTCTCACCCTCTCAAATGCTCTCTAGCTCTCTCTTTTGTTTGAAAATAAAAGATGAGAAATGACTTTCAAAAACTACTAAATTGTAAGTATACTTGCAAATATGATAGATACATAATATATCTAATAATTTAGCCCATGCCCCTATATTGATACTTACACAAGAAAGCTAGTCATGACTTAGTTGGTGAAAAGAAGCATGGTCCATGTATTTTAAAAAATCAAACAAGCAATCCTTAATTAAATAAATGGAAAATAAAAATAATTCAAAACATCACTTTTTCTCTCTCCTCTCCAACATGTCGGCTGATAGCTTTTATTTTGTCCCAAATTCATTGTCACATTTCACTTTTTAAATAATTAATAGTTTAATTAAGTATTTTTCAAGTGGGTCAATCATTGGGCTTTAATTTAAAATACCAATTGGGCTTCTATTAAATTGTTTGGGCTACTAAATTGTCAAATTTTATTATTCTCCACTTGGGCTACTAATTGACCCATGTTGGATTAATTTAATAATTTACACATTAATTATTCAATCCATGATTAAATAAATAATTAGATTGAATAAATAATTAAATATTCTAACCCATAAGTATTAAATTACTAAATAGACTAATAAATATTATTATTAATATTTCACATTATTTACATTAATTAATAATCATATTAATTAATTTATTATATTTAATTCACTCATTATATTCAATTTAATTGAATATTTAATTAATAGGAAACTTATCAATTATTTTGATACTAAAACTTTAGGATTTGTTCACTAATTTAATAACATATTAGTGACCCCCTTTAATTAATTTTAGTAATTAATTACATAATTATTTAATCACATAATTAATTAATCACATAAAAAGATTTAAATAATCTCGTAAACTAACTCGTTGAAAATTAAATTAATAATTTAATTAATAAAATGTGGAAATTCCAGGACATTACAATTTCTCTTATTTATAGATTTTGTAAACCCTCCTAACACCTTTAGGAATAGGTTTTTTTAATTAAACTCCTAATCTAATTAGGAACTTAATTAATTTAATATAATAATTATAATTCCTAAACTATTTAGGAACTTAATTATTAATTATGAGACTCTTATTAATTAATTCATAAACCATTTAAGAGCTAAATAATAATGATAATGGTAATAATAATAATAAGACTCCTCTTATTAATTTATAATTAGTATTTATAAAATACTAAATAATAAATATTAAGTTATTTAATTTATTCTATCCACATAGTATAAATTAAATATACTTAATTCAATATTACAATTATGCCATTTACTTTTTAAATAATTATTTTCCTTTTGCGGTGTGACCCTTTAGGTTCTCCATATTAAACCGGTTATAGAATAAATTAATTAGAACTATTCTAATCTTATTTATATAAATAAATTAAACTATTTAATTCATTTAAATAAATAATATTTATTCCATAATAAGGGTAAGCCCCCTTAGTGATCAACAACTTTCCATATAATATAGATTTCAATATTTAATCATAAAACAACCTATTCAGCGAATAGTTACTATACAATTCAATCCTTCTACCTCACAACGTCCTAATCAAATATAAGACATGGTATAACTGTCAAGTCTTATTTTATTTGATTATATGCATTTCGATCCTTAAATGAATAACTCTAATTAATGTAAATTAGAAACTACTTTCTAATTTTCATTCTGCCTTGGCCAAGGACTACTGAGTTGTCATTTATCAAATCGCATAGGATATTCCCTTCTTTTACTAGAAGTGGTAGATTCTTTGTTGATTATTCACCTATCTCCATGTATGACTTATTATATCCGATCATACCCTTTGATACACCCTAAAGGTTTTAAGGAATATGTCAAAACATAATTCATCATACACAATATACTATGATGATCTCAAGTCCAAGGATCACTTATACTACTATCACAAAAGGAACTCCTATTGACAGGCAAGTAAGACTCCATTAGGTATTCCTTGAGCGAGTCACGTTCAGTGAACTTATTTTCTAATAAGCACCTACATACTTGCTTTAGTGTCTTTACAAAAATGATTATGAGAACAATCATCCTCTTTATAAGAGCAAGCATAGTATGTGTATGTAGACACCCAAATTTTGCACTTTTGTACTAACCCTGACAGGAGGGTAGATCGTCACTTGACCCGACATGCGAAAAGGAAGATGGACCCCAACACGAAGCCACCCCAACAACTTACGATCAAAGCCGCCACAACGAACAACGAGCATTAGGTTACTTGCGGCAAGACGAACAGTTGATCCAGAAGAACCTGATTTGATCATAACTAATGGCCACTACGCTTATGATGTCTGGCTTTGGTCACCTATACAACGACATTTCGACCAGCAGAAAAGAAAAAAAGATGACTTTTCTTAAGATTTTAGAGAGAGAAGCAGGCGAGATAGAGAGAGAGAGATAGGCTCGGGTTAGCTTAAAAACTAGTGATAGTTGCATTTTATTGTCCAAATAGGGAGGTATTCTTGTGTTTGGCTCAAGTAGTGAAATAGAAAGCATTTGTTGGCGTATTTGCAAGGTGAAAATGACGTTTTTCTTTAAGTTTTAGCTTGGGTTATTGTTATATTTTTTTTGATCAGTTGTGATGGATATAATATTTCAGTGTGTTATTGATGGTCCGTGGATTAGGGATTATTAGCGAGGGTTCCATCGGAACGTATTTTCCTCCTAATGTCCCGATGACACCCGTACGGTGATATGTAGTTTATTGTGGTGGTGAATAGTTCGTAGTGTTGGGTTTGTGATTTTTTGATTCGAGTTGCATAGTGACAAGTCCATTATTGTTAAGCTTGTCTTGGTATGGTCGTGCAGTGATTTGGGTTATTGTGAGCCTAGGAAGGAGATCCTCGTGATCAAATCCCGATGATGGACAAATTTGGGTGTATGTAATCATTGCAATGGTTCATTTTGTGTACATGTAAATATTGGGCCTTAAAGCGATACAGAATCGCAATCGGGTTTAAGGCCCCGTAATAGTAAAATGTGTGATTGTGGGTGTTTGGGGATATTTAGATGGCTTACATGCCCATGGATAGCCCCGGCACGGTTTTGAATGCTCGTTTTGATTTGCGACATGAAAAAAACGGTTTTCCAAGGTAACGCAAACGACCAAGATTTTTAAAAGTAATCAAATTAGGATATTAGAATCACGAGGTTAAAAGGTTGAGTTTTTTAGTAAACGTCGGTCCTTGTTTGGCAAAAAGGCTGCAAGTGATTTTGAAATGTCATAAAAAATGATTTCGTAAAATAGATAAACGTTTTCGTTAAACTTTGGTGCCTAGGGTTAAAGAGTTCCTAGAAGTTTCCTTCATTTTCATTTGACTTTACTGTTAGAAGGCAATGTATAGTCTCGATTTCTATTTGACAAAAGTTTAAAATCGCGAGAGTAACTTAGGGTAGGTCAGCCTCAGATAAACCCAATGCGTAGGAAGTCTCTTCATACCCTTTTACGTTTTACGCGCATGATATCATACTTTAGTCAATCATTTTTGTACCAACCGCTTTGTCAAAAATAAAAGTACTAACCTCTGTTTTACAGGGACAGCTGGGAGAGCATCATGATTTCACATTGATATACCTTGGTCAAAATGAAGGAATACTGACCTTGTTTTGCAGGAAAAAATTAAAAAACTCAAAAAAAAATTTACAGAGATTTTTCGCTTTAGCATGCATCCACTAATATCATTCCTCGAAACTAAACTTGAGTTATTGTATTTGTAGGATTGCTCCCCAAACCCGTCTTCGATCCAAAAAAGCCCGGGAGTCAACAGTCGAAATGGCCGAGAATCCCAATCCTAACCCGACTCCTATATCTCGGGAGGAGTTTGATGCAGTAAAGAATCAGATGACGGAATTGACCATGATGCTAAAAGAATACTTCAAGTTGAAATCAGGGTCACAAACCGAGGACCCACCAGGACCGTCATCTCAGGGAAACAGGATGACCCCAGAGACCCCGAAGGTTGAGCAGCCAAAACAAATTATTGTTATTCCAGAAGATGAAATTGCCAATAATGTCAGCAAGAAGATAAAACAGATGGAAGAGGCCATCAAAACTATGAAAGGGATCGGGTCGTATGGCAGTGTCAACTACTCTGACTTATGCATTTTTCCATGAGCCAGATACCCCGAGAAGTTCAAAATTCAAGAATTTGAAAAATACAACGGGTCGGGGGATCTTTACACCCATCTGAAGGTTTACATAGGAGAACTCAGGGCATACGCTGAGGACGAGTTGTTGAGGATGCAGTTATTTCAGAAAAGTCTGACCGGGGAAGCTAGGACCTGGTACGCGAGGCTGGACAATACCAAAATTCACAATTGGGAGGAGTTGGCCCACACCTTTTTGACATAATACAACTTCCAATCCCAAATTGCCCTGGATCGGTACCAAATGACTAAGGTCAAAAAGCAATCCCATGAATCCTTCAGAGATTATGCTCAACGGTGGAGAAGGATGGCTGCCCAAGTAAACCCACCCATGAGTGAGGCGGAAATGGTGATGACATTCATTGACATCCAGGAGGCCCCTTATTATGAGAGGGTGATAGCAGGAATAGGGAAGCCTTTTGCTGAAATGATTAAGCACGGGGAGATGGCTGAGATGGGTTTAAAGTAGGGAAAAATCCGAGACTTCACAGCTCTCGAGGCTGTTGCAGAACAGATACAAAGTGGGAACTATGGCATTACATCCCGGAGGCCACAGAAGAGAAAAGAGGAGGATGTGTCCCTAGTTTTGCAAGGGCTATCTGGGAAAGTAATGAGTAGCCGTCCTGTCCGCATGCCAAGAAGCGAGCCCCCGCGTCAGCCAACTTTCAACAATCAAAGATCTGAGGGGCGGAGGAAATTCGAGAACCCCCGAGAGAGAGAGAGAGTTCACTCCGTTAGGGGATTCATTGGAACAGATCCTGGTTGTGTTAATAAGTCAAAAAAAGATTACTGAACTAGCACCCCCAGCTGACCCGAAGGGCAAAAGATACGACCCGAGCAAAAAATGCGCTTATCATTCGGGGTCTCCGGGACATGACACCCAGGATTGCTGGTCCTTGAAGCACAAAATACAGAACATGATTGACAGCGGGGAAATCGTGGTGGAACAATTAGAGCCCCCAAACGTAAAGGCCAACCCTCTTCCAGAGCATAATGGGGGAGGCATAAATGTAGTTGAAACCAGTGGGGCAGAGGGTCCTTTGAAATTGAGGTACGTAAGAAAAATCGATGAGGTGGTTGCTATGACCAAGGCCCAAGAGGGCACGCGAAGTGAGCCACTCAAGTTGCCTGGGGTAATCCAGGGTAGCAAAAGGGAGCTTATCCGGTTATCAGCGCCATGACCCCTTATTATAACAGCCAGGTCACAATTGCCAATTGGCAGTCTGAAGGCTGTTCCATGGAACTACGGAAGAAAGTCAGAAGGGGAAGTTAGTTGTGCGTCAGTGGCCTCTAAGGGAAATCCTTTGTATTCACCAAGGCGAGTCCTTGAGAGCACGAAGAAAGAAAATGGGAGAATCTCGGAGGAGAAAGCCTTGGAGTTCTGGGAGAAAATGAATCATAGTGAGGCGAAGATGGTTAAGGCACTGGAGACACAACCGCCCTTGACATCAATATTAGACCTGGTATTGGCGTCCAACGATCACATCATGTATTAAGCAAAGTCCTGGAAGAGGATCATGTCCCTAAATCAATTAGTACGGAGAGATTCGGCGCCATCTGTTGGACAACAACGTGATCTCGTTCACCGACGACGACATCCCCGAGGAAGGGAGAGGAAACCGAAGGCCGTTGCACTTGCGGTCATCTCCTCCGGGTATGTGATGAATGGAGTATTGATTGATGGTGGATCAGCTTTGAATATTTGCCCGTATAGTACTCTGGAAAAAATGAGTATCAACCCCCTAGTACCGACAATTGGGAGCTCGGACTTCAAAGCCTAAAATGTCTCCAGAGCTCACATTTGTTGCCCAGGAAAAGATGGCGATGAACTTCTAGCCAGGACAAGGACTGGACAAGAACGGTCAAGGGATCACCGAGCCCATCCAGATACCAGCACAGTCGGGCAAGGCATGGTTAAGATATTACGAAGATATAAGGTTGAAGAACTCATACAAGAAGATTCCCACTCGGATAACCAGAGTCCCAATCCCAAGAACCAACAATGAATACTCCCTAAAGACAGTCAAGCCTGCGTCTGAAGCAGAGGATAAGGTGGAGACTCCCTCAGCCAAAGGATTGGCCCAGCGGGAGGAATTCTTGCAAGAAATCATGGAGTAGTTTGAGATAAAATGCCATCTCCCGGGGCAATCATCGCCCAATGAGAAGGGAAAGGAGAAAATGGCCGAAGGCAAGCAGATCATGCCTTTCATCAATTGGGCTAGGTTAGAAGTTCCCGAGGAAAGTATGAATGAAAACCGAGGCCAAGTCGCCGCAATCATTGAGGAGGTTCCAGATGCAGAGACCCCCTCCATCACTGGCTTTAAAATCGAAGTGATCCCCAAGAATTGGACCATACAACCAATAGTATCTAGAAAAGGGTAAATGCAGGAATGACAAGGAATTCTATGCAATGGGGGGATCAAAGGGTTTTTTAAGATGGTGTTTTTGTTTTATGTATCTGCACGTCTATTTAATATTTTGTCATGATTATTGAAAAAGAAATTCGTGTACTTAATGTTTATATATATGACAAATATTTTTGTTTTATGTCAGGTGTACCGATTTGAATTATTCTAGCCTAACAAACGATTTTCCAAATTTGAAAGACGATTATGATTTTGATATAGAACTGGATTTCGATTTGATGGGAATTGAGCAGGACGAAGTAGGTGATGACGACACTCCCGACGAAATCAAAGAGTGGGTCGAGGATAAACCCAAACCCAATCTCGACCAAACCATTATCATCAACATAGGAACCCCTGAAAATCCCAAAGAGCTGAAAATTGGGGCAGACCTGACCCCCAACCAGAAAGCAGAGGTAACTGAGCTTTTAAGTCAATATGGGGATGTGTTTGCTTGGTCACATGAAGACATGGTCGGGTTGTCCACGGATATTGTGGTACATCGATTGCCCAACAAGGAGGGTTTCAGGCCAGTTAAGCAGAAGCTAAGAAAATTAAAACCGGAGTGGAGCTTAAAGGTGAAGGAAGAGATAGTCAAGCAATTCAAGGCTGGAATCATCATGGTGTCCACTTACCCAGAATGACTTTCCAATATAGTCCTAGTGGCGAAGCCCGGGGGAAAGGTGAGAGTCTGAGTTGATTATAGGGATCTGAACAAGGCCAGTCTCAAGGATAATTTCCCAGTGCCTTTCATACACATCTTGGTGGAAAATACGGCTCAGTATAAAATGTATTCATTTGTCGATTGTTTCGCGGGATATCATCAGATAATAGTGGCAGAGGAGGACCGAGAAAAGACTGCCTTCATCACCCCCTGGGGCACATTTTGTTACAGACGACTTGCTTTCGGCCTCACAAATGAAGGAGCCACTTATCAGAGGGCAATGATGGCCCTATTCCACGACATGATGCATAAGGAGATAGAGGTTTACGTGGATGACATTATTGTGAAATCAAGGGTGGAATCTGATCATGTGACTCACCTCAAGAAGCTATTTGATCGGCTTAGGAAGTATAACTTAAAGCTCAATCCAGCAAAGTGTGCCTTCAGAGTTAGTCGGGCAAGCTCCTTGGGTTCTTGGTGAGCAATCTGGGTATTGAACTGGATCTGGCTAAGATCAAAGCCATTGTGGATATGCCAGCACCTCGTATAGAGAAAGAGATAAGGGGATTTTTGGGGAGGATAAACTTCATCAGTCGGTTCATATCCCATCTGACAACCACCTGCGAACCGATCTTTAAACTGTTAAGGAAGGATACCTCCCGAGAGTGGAACAACCAATGCCAAAAGGCCTTTCAGACCATTAAGAGGCAATTAAAAGAGGCCCCAGTGCTGGTACCTCCGAAGGACGGGATCCCTCTTTTCATGTATATATCTGTGAACGACATGACGATGGGTTGTATGCTGGGGTAAAAAAATGAATCAGGCAAGGAGCATGCCATTTATTACCTCAGCAAGAGATTCAGCAGCTGTGAACAGAATTACACACCAATCGAAAGAACATGTTACCCCTTGGCGTGGGCTGCTATGAGATTACAACACTACCTGCATGGACACACCACCTATTTGATCTCTCGAATTGACCCCCTGAAATATATATTTGAGAGACCAATGTTGAATTGTCGATTATCGAGGTGGCAGTTAATCTTACAACAGTTCGACATCCTCTATGTTACCCAGAAGGTTGTAAAGGGCAGGGGATTGCAGATCAATTATCAGAGATGCCGACAGGAGGAATAGAGCCTTTAGAAACTCCCCTACCGGGTGAAGACATATTGTGGGTCCAACATACGAGGTGTGATGACGAAGGACAATTTTGGAAAATGTATTTTGACGGTGCCATGAATGCTGGAGGGGCTGGAGCTGGAGCGGTCCTGGTTTCTATTACGGGCGAGCAATACCCTGTTCTCACCAAATTACAGTTCAGTAACTCGAACAATACGGCTGAATATGAAGGATGTATATTGGGGCTGAGATTCGCCCGCAATATGGGAGTGAAAAGATTAGCCGTGTTCGGAGACTCAAAGTTGGTAGTCAGACAGGCAACATGGGTGTATGGCACTAAGGAGCTTCGGTTACTTCCGTACCACCTGTGTGTGGTCCGATTAATGCAAGAATTTTAAGACATAGCCTTCCGACATATTCCCAAGGGGCGGAATGACTTTGCCGATGCATTGGTCACCATGGCTTCGCTAGTCCATGTGCTCAAAAGCAAAGCCACTCCCCAGATTAAAATAACGGTACAGAATGCTCCCGCTTACGAAGAGCACGTCGCAGAGTTATCAGAATAAGTGGCTCACCCAAATCAGCCCTGGTATCATGACATTCGGGAATACTTAAGTGATAGATCTCTCCCCGACCAGGCGACCCGAACGGAAAGGCAAAGAATCCAGAAGATGGCAATGAAATTCTATTTAAGCGGAGATTCCTTGTATAAGAGAGATGTTGTCTTGGGATTGTTGCGATGTGTAGTGAAACTCAAGCACAGAAAATCATGGGCGAAGTACACGGTGGGGTATGTGGGCCACATATGAGTGGGTCGATGTTAGGCAAGAAGATTTTGAGAATGGGGCACTACTGGCTATCACTTAAGGCCGACTGTGATGATCATGTCAAGCGATGTTACCAATGCCAAGCACACGGTAATGTGATTCATGCACCTCCTAATGAACTGCATTGTATGACTTCCCCTTAGCCTTTCTCCATGTGGGGTATGGATGTAATCGGACCCGTGGAGCCTAAAGCGAGCAATGGTCACCGGTTCATTTTTGTCATGATTGATTTTTTCACTAAATGGGTGGAGGTAGCTTCTTTCCCCAAAGTAACACAGGAAATCATAGTCAGTTTCATCAGGAACAATGTCATTTGCCGGTACGGACAGCCTGAAATATTGGTCTCCGACAATGCCAAGAATCTGAACAACGCCCTTATGAAGGAGTTATGCGACCAATTCAAGATCAAGTATCTCAATTCTGTCATTTATAGGCCCAAAATGAATGGGGTCGTGGAGGCGGCGAATAGGAATATAAAGAGGATTATGGCGAGAATGTCTGCCAATCATCGGGGATGGCCAGATTTGCTGCCCCTCACACTGTTTGCATATCGGACATCAGTTCGTACGTCTACAGGGGCAACTCCTTACGCCTTAGTATATGGGATGGAGGCCGTTTTGCCAGTTGAGATGGAGATGGCGTCCCTTCGAATCTTGTTCGATGCTCAGATTGAGGAGGAGGAGTGGATGCAAAGTCGGTACGACCAATTAGCCCTGGTAGATGAAAGGAGGGTGGCTGCTATTTTACACGGTCAGTTGTATCAGCAGTGCATCTCTCGATCGTACGATAAAAAGATACGGTCCCGGAAGTTCAAGGAAAACGACTTAGTGCTAAAGAGGGTCCTCCCCTATAAAGACGAAGCAAGAGGGAAGTTTGCGCCAAATTGGGAAGGACCCTTTGTGATCAAGAAAGTCCTATCTGGGGGGCCCCTCATCCTACAAGAAATGGATGACGAGGTGTTTCCGCAGCCCCTGAATTCTGACTAAGTGAAACGGTTCTATGCTTGAAAAAAAAAACTCTTTTTTCTCTATCTCCCTTTGTACCTCGAACTACGTAGGACCTGATCTCTTGACCTTGTGGGAGTACGTAGGCAGCCATCATGGCACGGTCAGTTATCTACAAAATAATAAACCTCGTCCCTATACCAAGCTCATTTCCAAAAAGCCAGAAACCCTACTTTGATAAATTCATTCCAGATCTTACCCAAAACCAGCCATATAGTAAGCCTAAAAAATCCAAGACTCACTCTGATGAAATCAAAGGGTCGTGCGGCAATATTTGTGGAATCCCAAATCAAGACTTGAGAAAAGAACGAAAGCAATATATCAAGATCATAATCGGCCGGATAAAATGATGATCCAATGGAGGGCGACGATACATCAAAAAGGGAAAATAACTAAACCATAAATATTTCTTTATATATACAAAACATTTTGATTACAAAATCTATCTTTTAAATAATAATGATGAAACTGACATAGTACGTGCAGGAAATAAAATAATCTACAGGTCAGAAACCTGCTGAAGCAGGATAGACAGAATAGCCGATGCATCATAACCCTCAGGTTCGCCTGCAACCTGCTGTCCCATCATGTCAATCCGAGCCAAAAGAGCAGCGGCACTACTAACAGTCGCAGAATGAGCCTCCATGACAACTCTGACCTGGTCAGTGATGCTATCTCTGGCAGAGAGGGCGGCATCCCAGGATAGTACGGCATCATCCCGCTCAGCATAGGCAGTATCCCTCTCAATCTCAGTAACACTCAAGGCGGATCGGAGCCTGGTACCCTCAATCATAAGTCTCCGGATACGATCCGCCGAATCGGGGCAAGGGACATGTACCGAAGTAGGAACCTCTGTAGACACCCAAATTTTGCACTTTTCCACTAACCCTGACAGGAGGGCAAAATCGTCATTTGACCCGACATGCGAAAAGGAAGGTGGACCCGAACACAAAGCCACCCCAGCGATTTACGGTCAAAGCCGCCACAAGCACAAAGAACGATTTATGTATCAAGAAACAACCTTCCAAAATAATACAGTAGAAATTGGTGATTTAAGACCGCGTGGCATGGAAATCGAGAAAAGCAAGCCGGACAGCCGCGGATGCACCTACGACCATCGACAAACGGGACAGTGCGCGGCTCGAGGACGGCACACGGCAGTCGAGGCGGCGGCTCAGACGGCCGCAGCAGCCATTGTTGCGTCCGAGAGCGAGAGGGAGAGTTTTTGAAGGTTTTTAGAGAGAGAAAAATGACGGAAATAGAGAGAGAAACCTTCGGGTTTTGCCAAAAAATGTGAGGATTTGTCTCATTTTGTTCAGCCTTTACTCCCTACATTGTATCCTACATCCGATTTGAGTGCTAGCGTGTGATTTCCATCAATATCAAGGCAAAGATTTTAATCTCTCTTAGTGGTGGTGCATATTTTGTAGTTTTATTAGATTTAATCTTTTATCTTGCTTTAGTAGTTTAATCGGTAAATATTCATTTATTTGTGCATTTGTTGGGTGGATCTACTGTGGATCCGAAAATATTTGGTGCATTGCTATTTAAATAGTTTGATTTAGTGTATTTGGAAGTTAGACCCAATGTAGTCGATATTTGTTTTGGGATCTATGGATTAGGGACGGTTAGAGAGGATTTATTGCGGATGGAATCTCCTCCTAACCTCCCGATGATATCCTTTTAGTTTATTTTCTAGCTTTTACGTGTGTAGCGATGGCGATGCATTTGTATTATAAATATGTAATTTTCGGGCCTTAAAGCGATGTCGGATCGAAATTCGGGTTTAAGGCCCCGTAATAATGAAACGTGCGATTGTGGGCGTTTGGGGTTATTTAGATGGCTCACATGCCCGTGAATAGCCTCAACGCTATTTTAAATGCTTGATTTTCCTTTTAACGCGAGAAAATGATTTTGGAATAAATAATAAAGCTTTTCATAAAATCAAGCAAATTAGGATATTAGATCGTTCGTAGGCTAAATAAAATTGTAAGTGTCGGATGAACTCTATTCCTATTTGACGAAGGGTTTGAAAATATGTTTTACAAAATATCATCGGTTTTATCATCGAAACAAAAAAGCAATAAAAATGAACTTTTCGATTAAGTAAAATCCTTCGTGCATAGGGTTAACGAGATTCTGAAGCATTTTCAAAGTAAAGCATTCCAACGACATTCATTTAGGCACACGCGCGCGCGCACACACACACACACATTTTAGGATTTAAGAGGATAGGAAAACATCAAAGATTGCGGTAACCGTGTTTCACGGAAGTCGGGGGGTGCCTAACACCTTCCCCTCGCTTAAGCAAGCCCCCGAACTCTATGAATCTCGGTTTGCGGACCAATTAACTCGGAGTCACATATGAGCCAGCGATTATAAAAACAAAATTCGGATGAGTTGGTACATCCATTTCAAATATACCAACTGGCGACTCTGGTCAATTGGCTCATAAAGAAATCGATATTTCAAAACCCGTCAACATTAAGCCGACCCTTTTCAAAATCACATTTAATTCAAAAGGCTAAAATTAGAAAGGGGCTTTTAATAATAAAAAAACAGAACGAGAAAATCCCGGCGTCGACAACCTCCTCAACATCAAATCTGGGCGCCAATTCTGAAAACTCCGGGGGAATAACCGCATCTGAACGGGTATCATCGGGGAAAAATCCTCGAGAACCATCCAATACCCCAATCTGGTCAAAATCAGCGATATCAGAATCTCCCCGCAACCATCGCAGATAATCGGGTGTCTGACCAGGATGACTATCCCTGAACTCGGCCGAGACCCTGTGAGACCAAAAATCATATACTCTCAGCATGTCCCTTTCCGTCTGAATCGATATAAGAAATTGGTAGTCAGCTGCACCCGCAAAAAGATGATGATCCTGCATCTGGTCAAACTGCCCCATGATAGCTAAGGGATGATAGTTCGTCACCCCCCTTAAACCTAGAAGAGGGAGGAAATCAAAGGGGGGCACGTGAGTCAAGAAGCTCATGAAGGAGCAATAACCCGAGTAGTTTAGGAGATGGAAGGGCTCCTCAATGGCCGATAAAAACTCTCTCCAGGAAGCTGCATCAATGCATCGCTGGGGGCAAAATGAGAACTGCATGGCCAAGCTGTGGTTGAAACAAAACCCGTGTTGGCGGAGCTGCCTGATGGGTGTGAGGTGGCTCATAAACCATACATATAACAAAGTGGAGCTTCCTCTGAATATTCGGCCAGTGAAGGAATGACAATATGAGGCCGACATGTAAGTTTCTGCAAGTATCATGGGAAGGATGGTATGATCCTCCTAAAGGGCCTGAACCGCTACAATGACCCGAATGTCTAGGAGGTCGTCTCCGGCAGGCATATACATAACTGAAATGACACAGGTCATCAGAACATCCACTCTCAAAGCGCCCTAGCACATCTCAGATATCGAAAAATCACTGGAGAATAAAGAGAAGCTATCCACCGAACCAAATCTATCATCAAGAAGGGTAGAGGAACCACATGGCCCGAAGAGATCACAGATAGCAGAGCCGTCCTCCGCAAGCCGGTGAAGGTCAAAAATTGACGGCGCATATGGCCTGAGGTGCAGGAACCATCCATCGACAAGCCAGTAAAGCGAGCATACTCCTCAAGGGTGGGGGTCAGATACTCCAGCCCAAACCTGAAAACATGTCTATCCGGGATCCAACAACTGAGAATGCCATCAACAAAACTCGGGGGCACTTGGAATGATAGAAGGGACAAGGAGTGTCCCAAAAGACCCTCTGCGATGATCCGGTCGGAGGGTGACAAACTATCTAGCCACAGACGGAGCCTGCCAATGATCCCTGAGGGGGCGCTAGGGCCCACGCGAACCACATCAAATGACGACATCTGTAAAAGAAGTGTCAAAAAGACTGTACAGTGGTCAATTTCTTTATCCATGTATATAATAAATCATGCATCATACAGGTTATAATAGAACAAATGAATCATCAGAAGTAAAAGATTATGCATAAAATAAAGATAATTCTGTACATAATACATGAAGTGAGGAAATGATAATAAAACAGACAGGTTTAAATACAAGGGTCCTAGCCTATCCGAATCTAGTCGGTAAACTCTATGCCATCAATGAAGGTATCATCATCGAACTGATTCGCAGGGCCCAAATCTCCGGGAATGGAAGCCCCAACGTCAAAATTCAGATCTGGACAAGAATAAGGCAGAACTGGGGCATCTGATGAGCCGGGACCCGCACCAAAATCGGATCCATACGGGTCTGCGGCATAAGCTTCCTCTGGATTCCGACCCAAACGCTGAACAAAGGATGACAACTGATCCAACCGCTGAGTCAGGGAGGCAATCTGGTCTGAGTGGGTGGGAGCCTGAACACACTCCATCCAATCTGTCATCATCACCGACCCGTGAACCAGGTCTCCAAGGAAGAAGGTGGCCCGGGTCTGAGGCCCGATAGTGCGGGGTTTCCACCAAGCGCTGAAGCTCTCGCTCGTATGAAGACCGTCAGACAGCATGTATCCGTCCTCCCCGACCATTAAGGCATCTGGAAGATGGGCATCCATGAGCCAAAATCTCTATGGATGAGGGGCAAAAGGGACACGGACCTCCCCGGAAACGCATCTGATGGCGCGCTCCCCTAAATACAGCTCCCATCCACCATAGGTCGAAAATGAAATACGGCGAGTGGACAAGGCAAACTCCTGATCCGCGGCAAAACCCCCGGCAAAGCCAGCCGTCAGGTGATCCGCAGTGTAGGGAACCCAGGTCACGTCCGCTGACGAGACCAGCTCCAACTGCAATCGACAGTGGGCAAAGCTATCCGACACTGGGGTCTCCTCAAGGGTACTGTGATGCCACCGACGACCCCTAGGATAAGTCTTCGGACCGAGGGTAGTAACCGGCCGTAGGCATGGAAGCCGCTCATAAGCCCAGAACTGATAAACAAAACGGGAGGGGCATAAGTACCAGGAAAGGACAAAGGAATGAAACAAATAAAGGACGATATAATAAAAAAAAACCTACCAGTAGAAAGGGGTAGAATCCGAGCCAGGCATCCGTCTGTCCCTCTGAGCGAATGCGAAGACCGTGGAGGAAGTAGGCAAAGGTGAAGGAGCCCCAATCATAGTCCCCGATCCAGTCAACATCCCGGGTGGCTCTGACGATACTGAAATGTATGGTCGAGGAGTTGTTCCCCAGAAAACAACCCCTCATGATGGTTAAGAACAAGCGCTGGAGCAGAAAATCACGGGCGGATAGATCCTCAGGGAATGGCTCAGAAAGGACCCCATCAATAGCGTCCACAGCCAAAGCTCCTGATCGAATGTTGTGGGCCTTAAAGACCTTATCCTGAGGAGAGTACCCCAACAAGGATCGAACGGCTACGGGAGTGATGTCCGGCTCCAAGGCACACGGGGTCCAGAGAACTCCACCCCGGTGATATAGCGCCAGTCAAGAGGTGTCAACAGCAGCTCACAATCCAGAAGATGAAGCGACTGGGTCTGGTGGAACCACCGCTCAAACAATGCCCGCATGTAGCCCCATGGACACCGGCGAGGGGCGATGGTGAAGAAGTGTGTGAAACCCCAAGAGTCTACCATCCCGCGATAGTCAAGATGCAGAGCATGGTAGAGGGTGTAAATGCTGAACCAATCACCCCGAGGTTGAGTAAACTCAGGAACCTGTGACAGCCACCAAACAGTCAGTCAAGGTGACCACGAGAGTTTGAATGAATTTAAAACAAGCGGGTATACCTCGTTAGCCGCAAGGTAGGCTGATGGGTGACTACTAAGATCAGGACCAAGCAGATCCGGTATCCTAGCGCGGGCCCCTAGTAGGATCCGACGCATGGGGGGAGGGGCCGCTGTGCCAGAAGGACCCGCCTATGCCTCAGTTGGGGCATCCTCGCCAACATCAGGGTGAACTGGGCGAATGACAGACTCCGCCAGTCTACGAGAATGACGGGTCAGGACCGGGGCCGGAGCCGAGGTGACCGCTCTGCTTCAACGGACCCCAGCAACCCGGGGTACTGTAGAACCATTGGTAGCATCGGGATCCATAGCTGAAACGGCATCACGGAAAAGAGGTACATCCTTAGCCCGTTATCTTTCAAAAAAGCTCATTGCATATTGCTAAATAATAGGGCAGCATAGCATGTTTCTCTATAATGATATGAAATTAAAAATGCATGAATGAGTCCCTAAGGGTGCGCTAGATTTCCCAAAATTTCGGCAGAGTTTCGTTTGTAAAATGGGCATCCCATGCACAATTAGGCATGTTTAACCAAGTCAGACAACCAACAAATCCCAAATACAAGTGAAAATGATGCGTCGTGACCATAAAATGACTAAAACAATAAGATTTCCAAAATAATAAGGCATATCTACAAGACCCGTTATTTATATATGCTGCGATCAAAACAAATATCTCATATAGGCATGCATTGCTAAATTAAAACATTCAAAGAAGTAAATATATAGCCAAACGAAAACGAAAATCAAAATCAAAGAAAAAGGAGTTAAAACGTTAACCAAAGTGCGTAGACTGATTTAATCGGAGCAGATTTAGCAAAAAGAGTCCAAAAAGGCGCGAAAGCCGGCTTGGGACGAGGAAAACTGAAAGAGTGGGAGAGAAAAAGTTGGAAAGTGACAGATCGCGACCCCCCGCGATCTGAAATAGTAACCGATGGTGGTCGCAGACTCACCTGCGGCTGGCCACAGAGGCACCTGCGGCTAGTCTCGGTGCCCCCTAGCATCCCTGTTATAACCCCAAGCCAACATGTAACTTGTTACGATCTAAGTACAAGATTATAAAACCCGAAAAAAAAAAAACAAAAAAAAACGACCTGTCAGAGACGATACCTGACCAACTCAAAAACGACCCATAAGAGACGATACCTGACCAAATCAAAAACGACCCATCTGAGACGATACCTGACCAACTCAAAAAATAACCCGTCAGAGACGATACCTGACCAACTCAAAAATGACCCGTCAGAGACGATAGCTGACCAACTAAAAAACGACCCGTCAGAGACAATACCTGACCAACTCAAAAAATGACCCGTCAGAGACGATACCTGACCAACTCAAAAATGACCCGTCAGAGACGAGACCTGACCAAATCAAAAAATGACAGTCAGAGATGATACCTGACTGTCCCAAAAATGACCTGTCAGAGACGATACCTGACCAACCCAAAAACGACCGTCAGAGGCGATACCTGACCGTCCCAAAAAACGACCCGTCAGAGACGATACCTGACCGTCACAAAAATGACCCGTCAGAGACGATACCTGACCGTCACAAAAATGACCCGTCGGAGACGAGACCTGAGCGATATTCATTCTTAACTTTAAACCGACCTCTACACGAATGTGTTGAATGTGACATTGCATCATCTTAATATGTGTGTTGCATAGTTAAATATGTACTGGTATTTGCATGCGTCGAGTGCCTACTTCTTTATCATGTTCATTTCATATTTTATTCCATAAACATGATAAAGAGGGGCAGTTGTAGACACCCAAATTTTGCACTTGTATACTAACCTTGACAGGAGGGCAAAATCATCATTTTGCCCAAGCCACCACGACGGCTTGCGGTCAAAGCTGTCGAACGAATAACGAGCATCGAGTCAGTTGAGGTAGGACACACAGTCGATCCAGACGAAGCCTGATCTGGTCGCCAAAGACGACGAGTGACCACTACGCTTGCGGCAGTCGGGGGGGGGGGTCTCGCTCCTTGAAAGCCACAAAGAACAATTTATACATCAGGTATCAGCCTTCCAAAATAACACAGCAAAAATTGACGATTTAGGACTGCGTGACACGGAAATCGAGAAAAGCAAGCTGGACAGCCGCAGGTGCACCTGCGGCCATCGACAAACGGGACGGTTCGAGGAGACAACCCGGCAGCCGAGGAATTGGAGTGGGCGGCCGCAGCAGGCAGCCGCAGATGCATCTTCGGCCAGCCGCAGATGCACCTGCGGCTGGCTTTGGTCACCTATACAACGACATTTCGACCAGCAGAAAAGAAAAAAAGAAGATTTTTCTTAAGATTTTAGAGAGAGAAGCAGGCGAGACAGAGAGAGAGAGAGGCTCGGGTTAGCTTAAAAACTAGTGATAGTTGCATTTTATTGTCCAAATAGTGAGGTATTCTTGTGTTTGGCTCAAGTAGTGAAATAGAAAGCATTTGTTGGCGTATTTGCAAGGTAAAAATGACATTTTTCTTTAAGTTTTAGCTTGGGTTATTGTTATATTTTTGTTGTTGAGTTGTGATAGATATAATATTTCGGTGTGTTATTGATGATCCGTGGATTAGGGATTATTAGCGAGGGTTCCATCGGAATGTATTTTTCTCCTAATGTCCCGATGACACCCGTACGGTGATATGTAGTTTATTGTGGTGGTGAATAGTTCGTAGTGTTGGGTTTGTGATTTTTTGATTCGAGTTGCATAGTGACAAGTCCATTATTGTTAAGCTTGTCTTGGTATGGTCGTGCAGTGATTTGGGTTATTGTGAGCCTAGGAAGGAGATCCTCATGATCAAATCCCGATGATGGACAAATTTGGGTGTATGTAATTATTGCAATGGTTCATTTTGTGTACATGTAAATATTGGGCCTTAAAGCGATACGGAATCGCAATCGGGTTTAAGGCCCCGTAATAGTAAAATGTGTGATTGTGGGTGTTTGGGGATATTTAGATGGCTTACATGCCCATGGATAGCCCCGCCACGGTTTTGAATGCTCGTTTTGATTTACGACATGAAAAAAATGGTTTTCCAAAGTAACACAAACAACCAAGATTTTTAAAAGTAATCAAATTAGGATATTAGAATCACGAGGTTAAAAGGTTGAGTTTTTTAGTAAACGTCGGTCCTTGTTTGGCAAAAAGGCTGCAAGCGATTTTGAAATGTCATAAAAAATGATTTCGTAAAATAGATAAACGTTTTCGTTAAACTTTGGTGCATAGGGTTAAAGAGTTCCTAGAAGTTGCCTTCATTTTCATTTGACTTTACTGTTAGAAGGCAATGTATAATCTCGATTCCTATTTGACAAAAGTTTAAAACTCTTGATTTCTGAAAACGACACCTAATAAAAACCCCACAATTTTCAAACTTAAAATCAACGTTTATTATAAGACAAAAGCCTTGTCATTCGAGATAAAAGACGTTTCAAAACACTCAATAAATAAAGCACGTTTTCTACAAAAAGAATCAAAGCAGGTTTTTTCATCACAACAAACATGTAGGCACACACACACACACACACACACACACACACACACACACACATGTCTTAGGATTTTAAAAGGATAAGAAAACATCAAGATTGCGGTAACCGTGTTTTCACGGAAGTCGGGGGGTGCCTAACACATTCCCCTCGCTTAAATAAGTCCCCGAACTCTATGAATCTTGGTTCGCAGACCAATTAATTCGGAGTCACATATGAGCCAGCGATTATGAAAACAAAATTCGGATGAGTTGGTACATCCATTTCAAAAATACCAACTGGCGGCTCTAGTTAATTGGCTCATCATAAAATCGACCTTTCAAACCCCATCGACTTTTAAGCCGACCCTTTTCAAAAAATCGCATCTTAATCCAAAGGCTAAAATTGGAAAGGGATTTATTATAAAACGAAACGACTTTTCCCAGCGTCGACAGTATGTACCAATCTATCCGAATCTACTAATTCCCTTTTTAGTGATCCAACGATTAGGAATAATTTTAGTTTTGAGCTATCTTGAAATTAGATCTTATTAGCATGATCCTCATTATGGTTCTAAAAGCATTGCTCAAAAACTATGAGTTTATCCATTTGATTAATTCAAGTAATTAATCATGAATAAAGAAATGCCTTGATTATTTTATTAATAAATGAATAAGATTATAAAGTATATTCTTATCACAACAAATGTGATTGGCTTGAGGGCATACTACTTTCACCAAGTTGAATTTGATCTTGATCTGCAAGAAGTGTGTCGACTTTGTCAGTCGATCCACTATCACTCATATCACGTCATAACCTTTCTGAATAGTTGGAAGTCCCACCACAAAATCTATTGTAATGTGCTCCTACTTCCACTCTGAATCTCTAAGGTTTGGAATAGCCCATTAGGTCTCTAATGTTCTACCTTAACTCATTGACAAGCTAGGCATTTACTAACACATTATGTCACGTCTTTCTTCACGTTGGACCACCGAAAGTGTTAATGAAGATCTTGATACATCTTCGTGTTACTCGGATGAATCGAATATCTTGAATTGTGTGATTCTTGTAAAATTTATTATTTCAATTCGGATACCAACAACACCCATGCTCTTCCTTCCTACATGAGTAATCCGTTATCATCTACTTTAAATTTTGTCTCCTACCCATCAAATACACGTCCTTTGATTTTAGCGCATTCCTGATCCTGAATTTGAGCTTCCTTTACTTTATCCAATAACGTTGGATAAACTTCTACAACATATAATTTCTTATCTGACTCTATCAGATACGTTACTTCTATTTCCATTCCTTCCATCTCCTTGATTAGTTCTTCCTAGTAATCATCATTTTTAACCTAAATTCACACTTCGAAAACTTTGCATACAGCTTTGCTTCCCTCAACTTTTTCAGCACTATTCTCAAATGTTCAGCATGATCCTCCTAAGTCTTTGAATAAATTGAAATATCGTTGATGAACACCACCACAAACTTTTATAAGTACCACTTGAATACTTTATTCATCAAATCTATAAATCCAGCTGGTACATTCGTCAAACCAAAAGTTATCATTAAAAATTTGTAATGACCATAACGAGTCCTAAATGCTGTCTTAGGTACATCTTCAGGTCTTACCTTCAACTGGTGATAACCACTTCTCTAGTCTATCTTCGAGAAATACTTTGATCCCCTTAATTGAACAAATAAATCATTAATCCACGATAACGGGTACTTGTTTTTAATTGTTACTTTGTTCAACTCCCTGTAGTTGATACAAAGCCTTAACGATCCATCATTCTTCTTTACAAATAACAATGGTGCTTCCCAAGGAAACACACTTGGTTGGATATACTTATTGTCTAATAACTCCTGTAGTTGAACCATCAATTCTTTCAATTCGACTGGAGCCATCTTGTATGATGCCTTTGAAACTGGTGTTGTTCCCTGTACAAGGTCTATTACAAATTCAATCTCCCTGTTCGGCGAAAGACCTGACAATTCATCTGAAAATACGTCCCCATAATCCCTTACCATAGGTATCTGACCCATTTTCGATCCCACTTTCTGAGTATCAACTACATGAGCCAAATTTCTCATACACCATTTCCTTAACAGTTTTTTTTGGTCTGCGTCATCATTAGACAACAAGATTGCCTTAGTGATTTGCTACCATAAAATACTACCTTAAACTTGGAAGGAGTCTGAAGGTTCACACATTTCTATTGGCAGTCAATCATCGCCCCGTGGTTATACAACCAATCCATTCCAAGTATTTCATTAAACTCCCCTAATTGAATAGGAATTAAGTCGACTATTAGCTTATGCCCTTTTATTGTCAGATATCAATCTTGATGAATATTTTTCACCTGAATCACTTCTTTGTTTGCTACTTCTATATTTAACACATTTTCTAACTTGTGATAAATTCAATCTCTTTGCAAACTCATCAGACACAAAGGAACAGGTAGCACTCGAATCAAATAATACATAAGCGTTTATATCATTGATAGAAATGATACCTGACAACATGTCTTTTGACGTAACCACATCATGTACTATCATATTGAATGTATGTGATGTCGATTTTCTCAGCTAAGTAGGTCCGCTAATTTCAATCTTCCTACTGTTATTTCCCTTACTTCCACTTCCTCCATCAGCTTTCTTCTTAGAGCAATCTTTAATTTGATGCCCCGTGTCTCCATAATTAAAACATCATTTGTTTGTCTTCAGGATTGGACAGTTTGGTGCAATGTGCCCTTTTTGACCGCACCTAAAGCAGACATTCCTCCCCTTCAAACATACTCCCAAGTGTCCCTTCCAACAAGTGGCACATGGTTCCACTTTCTTCTTTTGCACTCCTTGTTTGCTTTCATAAGTGTTGTTGTTGTTGTTGTTCCATTTCCATTTATTGGAGTTGCTTCCTCCACTACTTCCTTATCTATTGACCCTATCACCTTTTTTACCACGTTGTTCTTGTTTATACTTTATCAAGGCGTCACTGCCTCCTTCAGCTAGAATAACTTTCTCCAATACCCCATTAAAGGCCCCAATCTGAAACATTGAAACCTTGTTGTATATCCACGGCTTCAATCTGCATTCGAAACGTTTTGCCTTCTGTAACGACCCCAAAATTCGACACGCCTTATTACCTTAAATTTCATGTTTATTAAACATTATTTCCTTAACGTCCAAATTTCGGTCCGTTAATAAATCTTTATTCACTTTATTTAATCCATTAATTGATTTTAAAATAATCAATTACCAAATTTTTCGGTATAAATTTTTTTCTCTTTTCTCAATCATTGTATTAAAATATTTGTATATTTAAAAATTTAATATCTCGATCCTAGTCCCTGGATCCCAACATTTACTTTTTCTTTCTGTTACAAGTATCATAAAGCTCAACATTCACAATTTAATATTGTTTATATTGACACAATATTCTTTGTTCCAAAATTCATAATTAGACATATACTACCCTTTATTGTAACAACTTACTTGAACAATCACTGTTTACAATTAAACTTTATTCATCCTATCCGAATCAAATTTATATGTACATACAACACATCAATGTCAACTTCACAAATTGAAATATGATATTGAAAATATAACAATTTCGTTTACAACCTTTTAGATTAATCCATCTCTAACATAATCCGATATTACTGAAATTTGTTTCTTTACTTGCAAAAGTTTATATTATGCAAGTAATGAGCACAACGACTCAGTAAGTTCAACAGTTTACACCTTTCATACTTCATGTATCACATAGTATAACATGATCTGTGTGTGTCATACATCTTGTGTTGTGCTTCTACTACAGCAATATATCTCATATATATTCATATCATTGCACAAAGTACACCTTGTTGTCATATTATCCACATATCACATAACAAATAATTTATATGCATTTGAATAAGAATTAACATATCATAACAGATAAACAGTTAACATCAAATTAAGTACTGAAGAACTTGCCTGGATTTTGGAATTAATAAATACCCATTTTATAATGCTTCTCGTACAACATATGATCATAAAATAATCAATTAATAATTATTTAACCTCTCATGATATTAATTTAATTAATTATTATCATCTATAATGTAATTAACCCTACCTGACGGCTTATTTTAGGGTACCGGGGCAATTACTAATTAATATGGTTAATTATATTAACCTCATCCCTCAATATATTAATTTAATTAATATAAAACACATTCACTACAGACAACCCGACTCGTCAGATAAAATTTAGTGCTTTTGGTTGTCCGAATTTTTATTTTAATCATTTTTCTAAATCTTAAACTTACTAGATTAATATTTAAATATTAATCCCCAATATTTAATATTTTTACAAAAATATTAAATTTAATGCCCAAATATCATTTCTATATTTTTAGTAATTTTCTATAATTTTTAAATAATTTATAAACATTTATTTAATTAAAAACCAATTTTTGGGGGCATTTTGATAATTTCTGCAACTTTAGGGACATATTGGTCATTTTCAGAAAAGTTTAGGGCTATTTTCGTAATTCTCGCGCTTTTAGGACACATTGGTCATTTTCTGAAAAGGTCAGGGGCAAAACGGTAAATTCCGTAAAAAACTCGGTCGCCCAAGGCGTGGTAGTCCTTCTTCTGCTTCTACCAAACGACGTCGTTTGGAGCCACTGTTCGGGACAGCCGCGCATTGCACGAACGACCGAATTTCACGCTCCAAAACGACGTCGTTTGGTTCCCGGTTTCAGGAAAAAAAAAAAAAAAGGCTGTCGCGCAATGCGCGGGCGACCCTGTTTTTCTTCTTCATTTCTTATCGCAAACAGTAGCCAACTTAGCCAAATTAATTCCATTTTTGATCAAAATTTTCCCCACAAAATAACTCTAAAAATCATATAATTCACACACACACATTGTAATATCCCGGATATTTAAATGAATTAGAAATAAAATATTTAATATTTAATAAAGGTTGGAATTTGATAACCTAGTAGTGATAGATAAATAGAGGTCCAAATTAAATTTAACGGATTAACTTAGATATGGTGATATCAAAATTTTTGATAAGTTAGCAAGTAAAGTGATAATTCAATAAACTTGACTAACAGCAAGTCTAATTAAATTAAGAGAATTAATTAGTGGAGTTATGTAATTATGCGACGTGGTTGCGTATAAATTAAATATGTATTTATATGAATATATATATATATGCGTGCATATTTAGTAACATAATTTAATGGTTAATTAAATTGTGATAAATAGATAGATTAATATTAAATTAATCTAAATTTGAATTAAAAGGTTTATTGTGGAATTAATTTATTCATTAATCAACAATTATGCAAATTGTTGATAAATTATTTGTGAGGAATAATTATGTAAATTATATAATTATAAATTATATAAAGTAGTTGAATTAATTAAGGGAGATTAGTAATTGTATATATGTACAACATTTAATTTCATATATATGTACATATATATAAAGAGATTAAATTAATTAAGTAATTTTAAATGGTAATTGAATATATTAAATGAATATATTCTATAATTAAATAAATCATTGTAAATGATTTATGAGAGTGAGAAATTTAATTATACAATTATTTGTGTAATATTAATTAAATAATTAAATAAATTATTTAAATAAGAAATTGAGTAAATATATTATTATTTCAATGTATTTTCGGGTAAATGGAATTATTTCCATAATTGATGAGAAATGAATTATTTAATGTAAATATATTAAATAATTTAATTTATGGCCTAAATAATATATATTAAATTATATATTGTATTTATTTTAATTTCATAATTTATTGTGAAATTGTTTTCGAGGTAAGGTAATGTGTATAAATAATATATATAGATTACATATATTATTATTAGCAAACACACTCTAAAGTTTTAATATCAAAATAAATTGACAAGTTGTCATTAATTAAATATTCAATTAAATTGAATATAATGAGTGAATTAAATTTATAAATTAATTAATATGATAATTAATTAATGTAAATAATGTAAAATATTATTAATAATATTATTAGCCCATTTAGTAATTTAATACTTATGGGTTAGAATATTTAATTATTTATTTAATCTAATTATTTATTTAATCATGGATTGAATAATTAACGTGTAAATTATTAAATTAGCCCAACATGGGTCAATTAGTAGCCCAAGTGGAGAATAATATAATTTGACAATTTAGTAGCCCAAACAATTTAATAGGAGCCCAATTGGTATTTTAAATTAAAGCCCAATGATTGGCCCACTTGAAAAATACTTAATTAAACTATTATTTATAAAAAAAAAAAGTGAGCAAAAGACAAACTTTTTGGGACAAGTTGATAGATGTTGCCGGCAAGGATAAGAATAGGAGAGTGAGATTGATTGTTATGTTATTATTTAATTAATTATTAATTAGGTTGCTTGTTTTAATTTTTTGGTGAGTCTTTTCCCACAAAATTCTCACCAACTAAGGCATGGGTTGGCTTTCTTGTGTAAGCATCCAATAGCTAGCTTGTGTTGGTCAAATTTCATAGATATAAGATATATATCTATACATTATGGAAGACTTAAGTCATTAGAGAGAGAGAGAATTGTTAGTCATTTTTCTTCTTTCACTTTTCAAATATTGAGAGGATAAATATTTGAGAGAGATTTTGGGTGGAGCTTCAAGGAAGAAGAAGAAAGCATAAGTTAGTTCATGACATTCACAACCCATTTTGGAAGAAAAATGAAGATAGCCATTAGAATGAGGTAATGGTTATTTTAAATGTAGTTTATTTTTTTAAATTAAATAAACCAACATGTGAGTATAAACATGTTAATGTAGTTAATAATATGTGATAGTAATATTTATGTCATGCTTGAGTTTAATATGCTTGGTTTGTATTTTTGTATAATTTATATGCTAAAAACATGTGTTTGGTGGTGTTAAATCAAGTATCAAAATAATGTCCAAAAATAAATTTTATAATATTTAGATTTAATGTTATAATATTATAGAACATTAAATCATGAGAAAAACAAAGTTTGAATCACTCAAAATGGAGTTATACACAAAAAGTTACGATTTGTGTTAGTTTATGTGATGTAAAAATTTTTATAAATTTTTTTTAATATTAAATCATGAAAAATTAAATTTTCATGTTATAAATTGTTGTTGAGTTATTGGTATTTTTTCTGGATTTTTATTGAGAGATTAAGAGTTTACTTGAAGGTATAAATTTTATTAAGTTGTGTATAAAAAGCACTGTTCACGTTCTGTGAGAGAGAAAAGAAAAAGGACTGGCCGCGCAATGCGCGCCAGCCAATGAATCTGCCGGACAGCCGTACAAAACGACGCCGTTTGGCGCATAAAGAATTAACCCGCGCGCAATGCGCGGAGATCAGTTTCCGGTTTTCGAAACGGCGCCGTTTTGGTCCTGCATTCAGTATAACGCGCGCAATGCGCGGAACCAGTTTCGGCCGAAATTACAATTTTGCCCCTCCGTTCGGTTTTCTGTTTAATTACGAAACTGCCATCGGTCCGGTTTTTCAGTTTATTTACGATTTTGCCATTCTGGATAATTTAAATTAATTTAAATTTTTAAAAATTAATTTAAAATTATAACAAAAATATTAATAATACAAAAATGATATTTAGGTATTGAATATTATATTTTCCAAATATAATAAGTATTTAGGATTAATATTTAAATATTGTAAATATTAATCTAGTTAGTTTAATATTATATTTTTAAATATAATAAGTATTTAGGATTAATATTTAAATGTTGTAAATATTAATCTAGTTAGTTTAATATTATATTTTTTAAAATATAATAAGTATTTAGGATTAATATTTAAATGGTTGTAAATATTAATCTAGTTAGTTTAATATTATATTTTTCAAATATAATAAATATTTAGGATTAATATTTAAATATTTTAAATATTAATCTAGTTAGTTTAATATTATATTTTTTAAATATAATAAGTATTTAGGATTAATATTTAAATGTTGTAAATATTAATCTAGTTAGTTTAATATTATATTTTTCAAATATAATAAATATTTAGGATTAATATTTAAATATTTTAAATATTAATCTAGTTAGTTTAATATTATATTTTTTAAATATAATAAGTATTTAGGATTAATATTTAAATGTTGTAAATATTAATCTAGTTAGTTTAATATTATATTTTTCAAATATAATAAATATTTAGGATTAATATTTAAATGTTGTAAATATTAATCTAGTTAGTTTAATATTATATTTTTTCAAATATAATAAGTATTTAGGATTAATATTTAAATGTTGTAAATATTAATCTAGTTAGTTTAATATTATATTTTTCAAATATAATAAATATTTAGGATTAATATTTAAATGTTTTAAATATTAATCTAGTTGGTTTAATATTATATCTTCTGAATTTATGATTAAATTAATTATTATTTAATTAATATTAAATAATAAACAAGGATGATAAATTAATTAATTATTATTTAATTACTATTAAATAATAATTAAAGACAACTAAGATTGATTATTTAATTATTTATTATTTGATTAACTTTAAATAATAAATAAATCTAGTAAGTTATTATTTACTATTAAATAATAACTAAAAGTAGTTAATTACTTACTATTTAATTAATATTAAATAGTAATTAAATGAAATAAAGAAAATGTCTTTTAACTCTTTTGTTTAAACAATTATAATAAATTGTTTAATAGTTTAATAAGTGTTTAACACTTGAGAAAATTATTTTCTAATTTATTAAATTATTAACCTAATTTGATTGATGGTCTATAAGGTTAATAAAATTATTTTGACTGATGTAAATTATGTGTTAGTACTTATGTGTGGTAGATAAGTTCCTTAGTGAGCGTATAGTTGTACAAATACACCGTACTAATTATTAGACCAACTTTGTTAATGTTAGGTCTTTCAAAGCCAGTTAGTTAAAGCTAGGCATTAATTGTAGCTGAGCAGACAGGCAAGTTTCCTAAACCCTACTCAATTTATATTCGAGCAGGATATATTATTTTATTGTTCAAGTTCTTAACTCAAACTCAAGTTATTACGTTTCAAGCATGCTATGGTTTAATTCTGTATAATTATTCCACATCTTTAAATTGTTGATTCGCACATAGTGCATGTTGCATGTGTTCATCAGGTATGAAAGGCTGATCACCTTCATTACCATAAGGTTCAGTTAAATTTGTTCATGGTCATTATTGACACTCAACATTAATTGATTCAATCATTCAATTATTGAAATTATGATTCGTACTCTTTCACAATTATTATATTGTTGAAAATCTGAAAGCTTGTTCTTTCCTTCAATCATGATATATCGTTATTGTATTTAAACTTGCTGAGCAAAGTCGTTGCTCACTCTTGCTATATCATGATAACAAATTTCAGAATAATACGAATGTCCAAGGAGAGACGGAGACAGAAGCAACAGACAAGATTATAGTGTTATGCATTATAACTAAATTGTTATATGATGTAAGTAATTTTGTAAACCTTTTTATGAATCTAAAGGTATATATGTAAGTTAAGGTTAGAAACCTTGGGAAATATTGTAGAATAAACAATTTATGTTTATATATTCTGCATTAGTTATAGAACGTGTATGAAGATGATGTATCGTGACGTACCAAGTCTAGGGTTAAAGGAATCCGGATTTGGGGTCGTCACAGGTTGGTATCAAAGCTGATAGGTTATAGTTCTTAGGTAGCAGTACCTTAGGCTATAATCATGGAAAGATAATGAAGACAGTGAAAGGATAAACTCAGATAGAGTTTAGAAATGAACATATACAGTTCATAAATGAGGAAATAAATTTATATAGATACATAGATATATGAAAAGATTCAAAGAAGGATCTTCAATGAGTGTAATCCAAATAAATGGAATAAGAATCAGGGAACACTTGATTCAAGAATTTAAAAAGAGAAGGATCGTACAGTAAAATGATCAGAGATGAATGATAAGATGATAGAATTAAACGATCCTAGAATAAAGGAGAAATAGTACAGTGAAATCAATTGTGTTATAAGATCGCGATGATCATAGTAAAATCATGGAATGACAAATGGTCTGTTAAATGATTAAGAGGTTGTGTTGATAGCATGGTGCTATAACAATGAAGATACTGAAATAGTAACAAGTGGACTCTTGAAGTGTTGAGTGTGATAAGGTATGAATTGACAAAATTCATATCAAGTTAAGAGAAGTTAGAGGTTGTAGGTTTTTAATTGAGGACTCATATTAGTGGCTGAGTTGTACAATTCCTTGTATGGGCGGGGAATTAGTGCTTGGTTTTAGAACCGCTTAGCTTTCTATATTGATACAGTGGTTGAGTTGAACAGTCCTTTGTATGGGCAGGGGATTTGTTCTTGGTTTAACGACCGCTTAACTTCCTATATTGATTAGTGGCTGAGTTGACCAATTTCTTGTATGGGCAGGAGATTGTGTTTGGTTTGACGACCACTTGGCTTCCTATAATGATAATCAACTGAAACCTGGTGTCGCGCTATCCACTATATGTATGTTGAGAAGGTGATTCTTTTCTCATGTGTATAACGGATAGGTAGAGGATGTTAAGATAAGTTCGTGTTCTGAGAACTGACACGCATAGTAAGTTCGTGACTCATAGTCATGTGGTGGAGCCCCTCAGCGAATGGGCGACTTTGGCCTGACTAGGACAAGTTCCTCAAACCATATGATTGTGGTAAGTTGCTGAGCCCAAATACGTGGTAAGTTTGATGAACAGTAAGTATGGATAGAGTTAAGTAGTCAAGTTAAGGCTATAATAGATATAGTTATTAAGCTGGAAAAGAATGTGGAGGAAAAATTTGAGGTGTTTTGAGGTTTTAGGATATTCCAAATCTTCTAGCTATGCTAGACTTTGAAATTCTTAAAAATCGTGCCAAATTCGCACTTTTGTGCTTTTGAAAAGACAAATGTATTTTTGAAATCATTAATGCATTTAGTACAGAGATGATAACCGATGGAGTCATCAATGCAGAGTAACCTAGTGTTGGATGTATTTTTAAGCCCACTATGGTATGATGTAATATGACAAAGTCAAAATGATTTTTAGTATTTTGAAACGTTTAAAGAAGAGTCTATGCTAATTGTTTCGGCAAGACAAATTGATTTGAAAATATCAAAATGTATTTATAAAATCATCACACGCCATTAAAGCCATGGTGCAGAGATGAAAAGACGGAATCCTCAACGCACTGTTGCAACGGTGCGGTATCATGAAGTCCTATAAATGAATTTTTGTTATTTTAACTAATCTGAAATGATTTTTGAGTCGTAATATACGAATAGTTCAATGATGTGAGTCTATGTCATTTATTTTGACTGGACACTTTTTGGTCAGAAATGACTCGAGTTTTATTTTCCAATCCAACTTATGCTGGAACGGAATTTTGTAGTAAGTCTGAGGTGAACAACCCCGTAATGGGGGATATGTCAGAGCCATGAATAAAGAACCCGCGAGGGGGCGCCCAACAGTGGTGGCATGCTGATATGGGTTGGTAAATCCAAAGAGTTCGACCCCGTGAGAAGTCGTTGTGCACAACGCAGAAGTACGATAGGCTGATCACCTAGCGTACACCTATGGAATGTTTTCAGTCTTTGTGATTGATAAACACTCTGTTTATAAGTATTTACAGGGATAAATACTATTTATTCGGAATTCAGTTAATTCCATGTTCACAGTCTTGATGACCCCTCAGCATATTATGAAAGTTTTAATGAATATTTTGATTTTCAAATTATCCTTCTGTAAGATATTGATTTTCAATTTATTCTTCTGCAAGATATTCCATTGTTCTGGAATTATGAGTTTAGAAGTATGAACTTCCTAGAAAAGGGTGGTCATAGAATTTGATGAGTAAAGAGTTATACTCAGAGATGAAAATTGGTAGAAAGGTGTATGAGATAATTTCGGGGACGAAATTTTTAGAAGAAGGGGTGAATGTAATATCCCGGATATTTAAATGAATTAGAAATAAAATATTTAATATTTAATAAAGGTTGGAATTTGATAACCTAGTAGTGATAGATAAATAGAGGTCCAAATTAAATTTAACGGATTAACTTAGATATGGTGATATCAAAATTTTTGATAAGTTAGCAAGTAAAGTGATAATTCAATAAACTTGACTAACAGCAAGTCTAATTAAATTAAGAGAATTAATTAGTGGAGTTATGTAATTATGCGACGTGGTTGCGTGTAAATTAAATATGTATTTATATGAATATATATATATATGCGTGCATATTTAGTAACATAATTTAATGGTTAATTAAATTGTGATAAATAGATAGATTAATATTAAATTAATCTAAATTTGAATTAAAAGGTTTATTGTGGAATTAATTTATTCATTAATCAACAATTATGCAAATTGTTGATAAATTATTTGTGAGGAATAATTATGTAAATTATATAATTATAAATTATATAAAGTAGTTGAATTAATTAAGGGAGATTAGTAATTGTATATATGTACAACATTTAATTTCATATATATGTACATATATATAAAGAGATTAAATTAATTAAGTAATTTTAAATGGTAATTGAATATATTAAATGAATATATTCTATAATTAAATAAATCATTGTAAATGATTTATGAGAGTGAGAAATTTAATTATACAATTATTTGTCTAATATTAATTAAATAATTAAATAAATTATTTAAATAAGAAATTGAGTAAATATATTATTATTTCAATGTATTTTCGGGTAAATGGAATTATTTCCATAATTTATGAGAAATGAATTATTTAATGTAAATATATTAAATAATTTAATTTATGGCCTAAATAATATATATTAAATTATATATTGTATTTATTTTAATTTCATAATTTATTGTGAAATTGTTTTCGAGGTAAGGTAATGTGTATAAATAATATATATAGATTACATATATTATTATTAGCAAACACACTCTAAAGTTTTAATATCAAAATAAATTGACAAGTTGTCATTAATTAAATATTCAATTAAATTGAATATAATGAGTGAATTAAATTTATAAATTAATTAATATGATAATTAATTAATGTAAATAATGTAAAATATTATTAATAATATTATTAGCCCATTTAGTAATTTAATACTTATGGGTTAGAATATTTAATTATTTATTTAATCTAATTATTTATTTAATCATGGATTGAATAATTAACGTGTAAATTATTAAATTAGCCCAACATGGGTCAATTAGTAGCCCAAGTGGAGAATAATATAATTTGACAATTTAGTAGCCCAAACAATTTAATAGGAGCCCAATTGGTATTTTAAATTAAAGCCCAATGATTGGCCCACTTGAAAAATACTTAATTAAACTATTATTTATAAAAAAAAAAAGTGAGCAAAAGACAAACTTTTTGGGACAAGTTGATAGATGTTGCCGGCAAGGATAAGAATAGGAGAGTGAGATTGATTGTTATGTTATTATTTAATTAATTATTAATTAGGTTGCTTGTTTTAATTTTTTGGTGAGTCTTTTCCCACAAAATTCTCACCAACTAAGGCATGGGTTGGCTTTCTTGTGTAAGCATCCAATAGCTAGCTTGTGTTGGTCAAATTTCATAGATATAAGATATATATCTATACATTATGGAAGACTTAAGTCATTAGAGAGAGAGAATTGTTAGTCATTTTTCTTCTTTCACTTTTCAAATATTGAGAGGATAAATATTTGAGAGAGATTTTGGGTGGAGCTTCAAGGAAGAAGAAGAAAGCATAAGTTAGTTCATGACATTCACAACCCATTTTGGAAGAAAAATGAAGATAGCCATTAGAATGAGGTAATGGTTATTTTAAATGTAGTTTATTTTTTTAAATTAAATAAACCAACATGTGAGTATAAACATGTTAATGTAGTTAATAATATGTGATAGTAATATTTATGTCATGCTTGAGTTTAATATGCTTGGTTTGTATTTTTGTATAATTTATATGCTAAAAACATGTGTTTGGTGGTGTTAAATCAAGTATCAAAATAATGTCCAAAAATAAATTTTATAATATTTAGATTTAATGTTATAATATTATAGAACATTAAATCATGAGAAAAACAAAGTTTGAATCACTCAAAATGGAGTTATACACAAAAAGTTACGATTTGTGTTAGTTTATGTGATGTAAAAAATTTTATAAATTTTTTTTAATATTAAATCATGAAAAATTAAATTTTCATGTTATAAATTGTTGTTGAGTTATTGGTATTTTTTCTGGATTTTTATTGAGAGATTAAGAGTTTACTTGAAGGTATAAATTTTATTAAGTTGTGTATAAAAAGCACTGTTCACGTTCTGTGAGAGAGAAAAGAAAAAGGACTGGCCGCGCAATGCGCGCCAGCCAATGAATCTGCCGGACAGCCGTACAAAACGACGCCGTTTGGCGCATAAAGAATTAACCCGCGCGCAATGCGCGGAGATCGGTTTCCGGTTTTCGAAACGGCGCCGTTTTGGTCCTGCATTCAGTATAACGCGCGCAATGCGCGGAACCAGTTTCGGCCGAAATTACAATTTTGCCCCTCCGTTCGGTTTTCTGTTTAATTACGAAACTGCCATCGGTCCGGTTTTTCAGTTTATTTACGATTTTGCCATTCTGGATAATTTAAATTAATTTAAATTTTTAAAAATTAATTTAAAATTATAACAAAAATATTAATAATACAAAAATGATATTTAGGTATTGAATATTATATTTTCCAAATATAATAAGTATTTAGGATTAATATTTAAATATTGTAAATATTAATCTAGTTAGTTTAATATTATATTTTTAAATATAATAAGTATTTAGGATTAATATTTAAATGTTGTAAATATTAATCTAGTTAGTTTAATATTATATTTTTTAAAATATAATAAGTATTTAGGATTAATATTTAAATGGTTGTAAATATTAATCTAGTTGGTTTAATATTATATTTTTCAAATATAATAAATATTTAGGATTAATATTTAAATATTTTAAATATTAATCTAGTTAGTTTAATATTATATTTTTTAAATATAATAAGTATTTAGGATTAATATTTAAATGTTGTAAATATTAATCTAGTTAGTTTAATATTATATTTTTCAAATATAATAAATATTTAGGATTAATATTTAAATATTTTAAATATTAATCTAGTTAGTTTAATATTATATTTTTTAAATATAATAAGTATTTAGGATTAATATTTAAATGTTGTAAATATTAATCTAGTTAGTTTAATATTATATTTTACAAATATAATAAATATTTAGGATTAATATTTAAATGTTGTAAATATTAATCTAGTTAGTTTAATATTATATTTTTTCAAATATAATAAGTATTTAGGATTAATATTTAAATGTTGTAAATATTAATCTAGTTAGTTTAATATTATATTTTTCAAATATAATAAATATTTAGGATTAATATTTAAATGTTGTAAATATTAATCTAGTTAGTTTAATATTATATTTTTTCAAATATAATAAGTATTTAGGATTAATATTTAAATGTTGTAAATATTAATCTAGTTAGTTTAATATTATATTTTTCAAATATAATAAATATTTAGGATTAATATTTAAATGTTTTAAATATTAATCTAGTTGGTTTAATATTATATCTTCTGAATTTATGATTAAATTAATTATTATTTAATTAATATTAAATAATAAACAAGGATGATAAATTAATTAATTATTATTTAATTACTATTAAATAATAATTAAAGGCAACTAAGATTGATTATTTAATTATTTATTATTTGATTAACTTTAAATAATAAATAAATCTAGTAAGTTATTATTTACTATTAAATAATAACTAAAAGTAGTTAATTACTTACTATTTAATTAATATTAAATAGTAATTAAATGAAATAAAGAAAATGTCTTTTAACTCTTTTGTTTAAACAATTATAATAAATTGTTTAATAGTTTAATAAGTGTTTAACACTTGAGAAAATTATTTTCTAATTTATTAAATTATTAACCTAATTTGATTGATGGTCTATAAGGTTAATAAAATTATTTTGACTGATGTAAATTATGTGTTAGTACTTATGTGTGGTAGATAAGTTCCTTAGTGAGCGTATAGTTGTACAAATACACCGTACTAATTATTAGACCAACTTTGTTAATGTTAGGTCTTTCAAAGCCAGTTAGTTAAAGCTAGGCATTAATTGTAGCTGAGCAGACAGGCAAGTTTCCTAAACCCTACTCAATTTATATTCGAGCAGGATATATTATTTTATTGTTCAAGTTCTTAACTCAAACTCAAGTTATTACGTTTCAAGCATGCTATGGTTTAATTCTGTATAATTATTCCACATCTTTAAATTGTTGATTCGCACATAGTGCATGTTGCATGTGTTCATCAGGTATGAAAGGCTGATCACCTTCATTACCATAAGGTTCAGTTAAATTTGTTCATGGTCATTATTGACACTCAACATTAATTGATTCAATCATTCAATTATTGAAATTATGATTCGTACTCTTTCACAATTATTATATTGTTGAAAATCTGAAAGCTTGTTCTTTCCTTCAATCATGATATATCGTTATTGTATTTAAACTTGCTGAGCAAAGTCGTTGCTCACTCTTGCTATATCATGATAACAAATTTCAGAATAATACGAATGTCCAAGGAGAGACGGAGACAGAAGCAACAGACAAGATTATAGTGTTATGCATTATAACTAAATTGTTATATGATGTAAGTAATTTTGTAAACCTTTTTATGAATCTAAAGGTATATATGTAAGTTAAGGTTAGAAACCTTGGGAAATATTGTAGAATAAACAATTTATGTTTATATATTCCGCATTAGTTATAGAACGTGTATGAAGATGATGTATCGTGACGTACCAAGTCTAGGGTTAAAGGAATCCGGATTTGGGGTCGTCACACACACACACACACACACACACACACACACACACACACACACACACACACATATATATATATATATATATATATATATATATATATCAAAAAATTATTTGGAATAATTATTATAATTATTTACAAATTTTCCATAAATTTATTTTATCACCAAAATTACATAACATAAATTAAATAAAAGCATTTATACCTTCCAAAGCTTAACATATTCCTTTGATGGCTCCAAAAATCTCTCCTTTCTTAGTGGTGATATATTTCGGTGGTGGCATGATGGTTTTCCGGTGGTGGTCTCGGATGGGGGAGAAAGAGGGAATGTTTTATTTTTGTGTGTGCATGCCTCCTCTTTCTTTCTTATTCCTTTTATTTTTAAAGCCAAGTACTTAATCATTTTGAAGAAATAAATCACTTCCACCGCCTTAAACCATCCGGATACACCACGCAACAAGCATAATTAAATAATTTATTACATTACATAATCATTTTGTGTAATAAATATCTTATATAATGTATATAATATATTTATTTTAATTCACCAAAAATCATAATTTGATTTATAAATAATTTTAATACCTTTTTAAGGTACAATATTTGATAAATTTTGTACACGCATAATGACATGCATGTAATTATATGAGGTAATTTATACCTCCAAAATTCATAAAATAATTCTTATAACTTATAAAAATTATTTTTCATACTTTTTCACTTTGTTACTTGGACAACATGTTAAATCAACATGTTTACATTTCTGAAATATTATCTCCTATAATAATCATAACAATTTCATTATATAATAAACATAATTTTAATAAATTTAAAATATTTCCTTTCCTCATTTATTTTTCATTTCTTTACTATTCGGCACACTTTAAATATATACCATAAAATATTGTATCATTTGTACAATTATATTTCCTTTCTTAATTAATGTATTCTCCTTGTATAAATTATATAATCATTTTTATATAATTTATATAATTATATTTTCTTACTATTTATTTTAACTTTCCTTATATAAATTATATAATTTATTATTATATAATTTATATAATTACCTTATCCTTATATAATTTCTATTTTACACAAAATACAATTTATAAAAATTTTCTTCCATCCTTATTCAATTTAATCTTCTTATATAAATTATATAATTATTCTTATATAATTTATATAACTATTATTTTCTTCATACTTCACTTTAATTTTCTTATATAAATTATATAATTTATTATTATATAATTTATATAATTACTTTTCTTCTTAATTAATTTCTAAACTTTCTCCATAATTATTGATTAAATCTAAATTCAATCATTACAATTTTACTAACTTCCTTATTAGCTTTTTGTTAATCTCTGGATTAATTTAATTATTAATCCATTTTTATTTCCATAATCAATAACATTTTGAACATGTACATATATATATATATCTCACATGACCACATAACACTATTTAAATAATAATTTATGCACTTCCATAATAATTTAATTATACAATTTTATTGTACCATTACAGTAAATTTATCTTATTCTGCATAAATTATTTTTAAACAATTTATTTATTTTTTAATTATTTTAATTCAACACCATTTACCACCATCTCTGTACAGATTTAATTTATCAATAAAATCTCGTCACACACTTTAAATTACATATCATAATTATTTTAACCAACCTTGATAATTTTGTTAATTAAATTCTGATTTAATTTTTATCACAGAAATTTCAAAAATTCGGGTTCTCACATTCTCCCCCCCCCCCCCTAACAGGATTTCGTCCTCGAAATCATAATTACCGTAATAATCATACGTATTTTATTTATAGTACCTTGCTATACCCTTATCTTAATGAATAACAACTAAATCCATAATAATCATATTTTACCTCTTTAATATCCATAACTTACATGGATAGCACCATAATGGTCGTAATAGTCAGAATATTAAACTCTTAACTTAATTTACAATTTCTTTGTAATATTACCTTTCACTATTTTCTAATAATAAAACTTTAACTCTTTCCTTTATGTACTTACCAAGATGGTTTCTCATTCTCTGAAAATTTTCTTTTCTTTAGTCGCACTTACCCTTACTCCATCCACTTATTTCCTACTCTCTGTTGCACATCATTTATACTCTACACATTCAACCTTCTTTTCTTAATTCATATTCATAAATCTTCTTCACATTCCATTTCTCTTTGTAATATATTCAACATATTCAGTGAATCACATAGGTCATTTAGCACATTGCTTACATCATAAATCATTCTTTAATACCTCTATCATTCAACACTAGGTTTTAAATGCTAACCTTTACTTAATTCATCATAATCCTTATTTGGAATTATTCTAAAAATCCTGGGGTATCACACCTTCCGTTGTTCTGTATCAACCTGATGTAGAGCAAATCTTGCCAACTCGTTAAATTTAGCCGCATACTCGGCCACAATCATGCTTTCTTGTTTTAGTACCAGGAATTGCACTTCCATTATATCTTGCATTATCGGAGGAAACTAAACCTCAAAGAATATTTCTTTAAATATTTCCCATGATGCAACTCCCGTTCCTAGTCTTCCTTTTTTCGATCCCTGCCAATAATTGGCTTCTACTTTAAGCATGAGTGTAGCAAAGGAAATTTTATGTTCTTTCACCACATTAGTTACGTCGAACACTTTTTTCATTTCAATTACCCAGTTCTGGGCCTCTATTAGATTCATAGTCCTCTTGAACTCTCGGGGTCCTACAACTTTAAAATCTTTGAATGTAGCAATACGACCAACTACAGGTTGAACACCTGCAGGATTAGCATTTATATTCTGGAAAGCTCCCATCAACAAGTCCACAAATTGCTGCATAGGATTCATTGGCTCCTTTGGAGCATTTACTGACTCCTTTGATAGAGGTTGGACATTCTTTCTTCGTCTAGGTGGCATTTCTGTTTAACAATTTATGTAATGATTATTATTATCTATAATTCACATATTACATTTGTTAGGGTTTCGACACAGTGAAAGCAGCGAAATTTAAAAAAAAATCGAAACCCTAAAATAGGATCCATACGAAAACAGATTAATCAGAGGTTCAGAATTTGTTTTACCGATTATGTAAGCTTGAATGGAGATGCTGGTGAATTCTGAAGCAGCCTCGAATCCTCAATGCAATCCAACGACCGCGTCTCTATGGTATCCACAAGAACGCTCTGCGAATCGTCCCACGATCTGCAGCAAAAGGAACCACGGTACAAGCCACCAAAATCAGGATTTTTGAATTATTTTTCTCTCTAGCCTCTTTTTGAAAGCGACTAGGGTTTTAATTTTTGTTCCTTATGTGATTAAAACTACTGATATATCATATATATAGTAGTTAATAGGAATTAACCAAAATCTAATTTAATTAGAAAAATAAAATCCGAATTTATATATATTATATCTTAATTAAGTCTAACTTCATTAATATACATATATATATAAATTATCCTATTAATTTAAATTCGTAATTTTAAATACTATCAATCATATTGACATATTTAAATACTTATAATTTAAATTAATTCCTTTTTTTAAATACATTCTAAGTATGTGACCCTATAGGTTATTATTATGTTGGCAATAATTTTAAAATCATATTATAAAATTATAAATAGTGAGTGACATCTAGTAATGCATCACTGCTACCCAAATAATAATAAGATCGGTGATTCGATGCAACCTTTTCATGACCAATGTTTCAATGCAATTTAATCCTTTTAGCATTGACATCCAAGATTAAACTCGAGGCATGGAAAGTGTCATACTCTTCATAATTTAATCTGAGTTTTCTTAATCAATGAGTAGACTATATGAAACAAATCACTATTTGAGCATGGCCATGCATTTCATAGTCCTACTCAATCAAGAGGCCTATGGATATCACCCCTAATATATAGGAGAGTTAAATTCCATCTAGATCACTCATATTCCTCACACGATTCATGATGTACCCAATAATCACCTTTATTGTCCACCCTATTAAATGTGACATTTGATGACATCAAAGTACATAAATTCTCGTGTAATAATATAGTGATCTCAGGTCGGAAGATCATTACATCATTGTCACTATGAGAATTTCTTATAACACTTTGCTTAATACTCCACGTAGAATTCTCATGGTGGGTCAGTCCAGTACATTGTTCTCTAACATGTACCTATGCATTGACTCAAATATCTCATATATTTATGACCAATGAGATTTGGCCATCAGTCAATCCACATAGTAGTCTCAATGCCTCATTATTGTCCCATTAACAATGATACTCGACTAGGGATATTTAAGAGCAATGATACTAATTGTAATTATATAATCTCATGTTCAAGTCACATATTTGAAGCTATATAATTCGTATCATTATTCTAAGGACTTTTATTATGCTAACATTTATATAACACAGTAAATGAAATCATAATAAAATAATTCATTTATTCAATCAAATATAATATCAAAAATGTTAAGCAATTACATCAAATAATTAGCCTCTAGGGCATCAATTATAACAACATTGTCATGTTAATTTGAACACATAACCATTTCAAAACACATTTAATAACTGAGTTTATATTCATATGAAAATTGACTAGTGCCTAGCACCTTACATCAGATACAGCATATTGCCATAAACTTTTCAATGTCTCAGACCACAAAAGTCGGGATTCACATTTCACACTTCTAAACAACAATATAAACTTCCCTCCTTAGAATAAACGTGGTTACACAACATTACCTATCCCAGTTTATAACAAAAGACTAGGGATTTTGTAATATCCCGAATATTTCACAAGATTTTTAAATAAGATCTTTGATGATGGAATAAAGGTTGAAATTAAAACCTAGATTTTGAGAAGTAAAAGGTGTAGAAAGTGAGTAAACATTTTACCCTAATATTTGTGTTAGGATTTAAATGTGAGTAAATGTAGGTTTTAAAATTTAAAACCTAGAATTTGATTATTATGTATATTTGAAGGTATATTAATAATAAGGTAATATAATACCTTTAAAGGTTGATGAATGTATTTGACTAAATGAGATTATGTAAGAAGTTTTGAATATGATCTGAGGAAATTTATTAAGAAAATAAATTTTAATTAGTGAGATATCTTTAAGTTAACGTGAAGGTATATATGTATAGATAGGTATATACTTAGATGTGTGCTAATTATATTTTAGCCGATCATGATAAATGATTAACTAAATTAATCATCAAGAACACTGTAAAGTTTAATCTATTAATCAAACTTGCTTATAAAAATTTAACCTTAAATGGTAGATTAAGATAGCCCAAACTAGTAAATTGGGAAAATATAATCTTGGTATTGTGGTGGTAATTAAAATTGAACCCAACTTAGTAACCAAGTGTTAGAAATTAAATAATAGTCTAAAATGGATTAAAATTATGGCGAGTCAAATTAATATATATGGCCAGCCAAATATAGTGAACAAGCCTAAATATTTAATAATTGTAAGACTTGTATGTATGACCAAGTTAGTAATGTGGTAGTCTGAAATTAAGGATGAACCCTGTGTGATTGTGATTACGTGAAATAGCGATGTGAAGAGAATGAGGTAAAAGTATACCTGATAACACGAGTATACTTATATGTATGAAGGCAAGTTAACAAAAAGAAATGTCAAGATATGACAAAGTGGTCAACTGGTCAAAGTTTGACTAAAGAAAATGAAAGAAAGTCAAGGAAACTTAATTTGTAGTTCAGGAGAGAAATTGGAGACGTGGACTGCACCGTTGAGTTCAAAACGTCGAATTTAACAAGAGAGATAGTAAACACAATTTGGTATCGGGGTTGACTTTTGGTCAAAGTCAATCGTTTCATTTGTAAAGGTAAAAAGTCAAAGTTTGAGTATAGAGAAGAATTTTAAGAAACAGACTTCACCGTTGTGACAGGAATGTCGAACTGAGTAAGTATGGACTGTAAATACTATAGTTGTTCCGGTTGACTTTTTGATCAAAGTTGACCGTTTGAATTTTTAGGAAAAAAGGTCAAACTTGAAGTTCGGAAGGGAATTTGAAAAAATGGATGTCACCGTTGTGACAGAGACGTTAAAATTAGTAGGAAGCGACTATAATATTAAAATTTTGATTTTTTGGGTTAAAAAGTCAAAGAGCAGGTCAGATAATTAAAAGTCAGCCCCAAAAGAGGGATTAAATCTCCAGATTTTTAAGTGGGCCAGCAGGAATGTGACATCCCAGATTTTAACAAGATTTCTAAATAAGAATTTTGGCTAATTAAGTAAATGTTAACAGTTAAAACCTAGTTTTGAATGACAGAAAGTAGTAAGAGTGATTAAATATGATATATTATTTAATCAATGTACTAGAAATGACCTATGTGGTAGGTTGAATATGTGTATATGTATGTATATTTGATCTGATAAAAGGAAGAAAGAATTAAAGTAAAAATGAAAGAAATAAGGATGTATATGTGAATTGAGCTTAAGTGAAGAAAATTGATAACGAGCTTAGTGAATAGGCCTGGAGAGGCGAGGGGGTGAGAATGACAAGGTAAGGTAAGTATGTATGTGCAGTGAAGAAGGAACCGTATGATTTGATCGGTTTATTGGAATTAAAGGAATAATAATGATACTGATTGTTGGAATAGCTGAAAGTTATTAAGAAATTGATTTGTATTGAATTAAATGAGATTAGCATTAATACGATGTGTAAGTACAGGATGTAATGCCCCCGAGAATGAGTAGAAAGAATGTTGGATGCAAGAATGGTTCAAATTGGCATTTATGTGCTAAGAAAACAAGTGAAAGGATGTAAAATATTGTAAAATGACTATACGAGCGTAAAAATGATAAATGATAGTGGATTTTGGTAATCCAATCAAGGTTCGCTTATCGCAAACGCGGTTTATGAAAAAGAGTGAGCAATTGACTATTGAGATATCGAAAAGTGAAATTGATTTATTGAGGAACCGAGAAGGTTTGTAGAAAATTTAAAATGAAATGATATGCGAATTAACATAATTGTAAATTATTATAGATAATTAATGAAATTCAATTTTCAAAGAGTGACAAGTGTTTTGGGCCAAGCCAATTGTAGACTATTTGATGGTAGAATAAAATCCAATCCTAAAGAACGAAATTTGGTTCAAAAAGGACGTGAATTGGAGCAAAAATGATTAAGTTATGATTTAAGAGAATAAAATTTCTCTAGATTTTGTGGCTAATGACTATATTGCCCTTGACAACTTATGGAATGACCATGGTGTCCTATGTTGGTTTAATGACCATTAAGCCCTTGCTTGGTCAAGTGAAATGTCCTAAGTGTGCTTAACCATCCATGGTTAGACTAACCAATACATGGTTAGTTGTTAGGGTGATTTATACAATTTATGTATAAACCAAGCTAGCTATTTATTCTTCTTTATCTTCTAAGTTGTCGGCTAAGTGAAAGATAAATAGATAAAGAAGAAGATAAGCAAGGGTTCAAAGAATCATGAAGGATTCAAGTGCAAAAGTGATCAAGGAGAGCATGACAAACCATCAAAGGGAAGATTTAAGCTCTAGTAAGCTTTATATCAAGAAGGAAGAGGGCTCAAGGAAGGTATAAATGAGTTCTAACTTTAAAACTCATCTTTTATGTGTTTAAGTTCAAGAAAAAGGGTAGTCATGCTTAAATTAGTAGTTAGATGTAAGGTTTATGTGAGATATGTGTTATATTTGTAGTTATTTATGAAACCTTAAGCTTATATGTTGTATTATAAAGGTGGTGCACTATTTATGCACAAATTCAAAGCTAAGGATTATGATTTATGGAGAATCATGTGTTATATGTTGGTGGTTTTGATGAAAACCTAGTTAGAAAGGATGATCATGTTTGAAGCATGATAAATTTCATGATTAATGGTTTTAAAGATTCATAAATGGAAGAGAAGCATGACTTGTTATAGAAATATACAATATTAGGCTATATTTCTTATGTAAACCAAATTATAACCTATAAAGTGCATTGGAAGGTGCATGTATAAGTTATGTGATTACAAAAAGCTATTAAATGTGTATGTGATAGCCTATATAGTGCGTGGAGTTAGAAAGTTTAAGTTGAATTTAAGGTTGAAATTTGCTAAGTTGGTAAAAATGCCACCAATATGTGGTTTTTGGCTATTTTGGGAAGTTTAAGGTCAAATGAGACCAATTAACTAAGTTTAATATTAATACACATGTTGGAATCGAATTGGAAGTCATTTGGTGCTTATGGCGACATTTGAGAATTTTAAACGTTTTAAAACGTTTGTTAGTAGCTAAAACGAACATTTTGGAAAAATAAGTTCATTTGAAAAGTTTTAAATATTCTGAAGGCCCATGCAAGTTAAATATGTGTTATGTGTGCTAAAGGATGTGTTAGAATCAAGTTTTGCAAAAAGGGGCCAAGAATATCATAAGTTATGGAAATGAAAAGTTTGGTAAAGTTGATGAAAATTCAACCAAAAGGTGATTTTTGGCCATTTCGAAAAATTAAAGATAAAATGAGGTCAAATGACTTAGTTTTATGTTATTACATATGTTTACATTGATTTGGTAATCCACGGATGCAAGTTAGAATGAAAATTCGTTTCAAATGATCGAAATCGATCGTTTCGACCCTAAATGTATTTTTATGGACAAAACCCGTCTCGTGCGAAGTTTAATTATTTTAAAATCCTAGAGATGTCTTATATGACATATATAAACTATGTCAAGTGTTGGAATGAAGTTTGGAAGCAAATGGCCAAAAATCACAAAGTTGGTAAAATTGAGTTTTAAAGTTGAAATTTTTTCTAAGTGTTGAAATGTTTTGAAAAGTCCTCCTACGGGCTATTGCTTCAATAATTTTAAGAAGCCAAATGAGCCAAGTATTTTTTTTTAAATACTAGGTAGTGAGGTCTAGACGTGGTCCAAATTTGAGCTTAATTGGATGTAAGACGAATGAGTTAAAAATCAGCAAATGTAGTACAAAAATTAAATATCCTGTTTCTGAACATTGCGCCTAGGCTCAATGTTTTGTACTAAATATTGCGCCAGGGCCAAATGTTACTGTTCATGGCTAAGGAGATTTCGCCGGCCAACGAAGTCTGACAGCGCCGGGGCAAGATTGTTGTGCATTTGAAAAAAAATTAAGCTTCCAAAAAGCTATATTTTGATATGGGATGATAGAAATAAATTATATAAACCCTATAATTGATAATAATGGTCAATGTAAAGGGTGTTAAGGTATAATGTAATAATGATTGACATGATATAACATGCCTAAAGCTAAGTCAAAGCATGTTAAGGTTTATGAAAAAGGTTGGGAGCAAACTAGGATGTATTATTAACCTATGTAAAATATAATACATCAAATGTGAAATGATTAGAGACGAATGATCGAATATTTATAAGATAAGTTTGAAAAAGGTTATAAAAGATGTTATGATCCTATAAGGACATGTAGGTTCAATGTTGACAGATAAAGTTCGGACTAGCAACCCGATGCGAGAAAGGATAAAAGAACGAACGAGAAGCGTAAAGGTTATGTATATATAAAGTGTATCAAGAAGGTTTTTCAGACTTAATTGTAATGCTTATTCTATGTGAACTATATGATAGTAAAAGATGTGGAATGTGGCCTATATGAAACTATGTGATTTAACTGCTAAGTAAAATATATGGCATTAAGCATAGCATGGTAAAGTAAAGGATGCATGACTCATGAATATAAACTGTAAGTATGAAAGGTCTTATCCAATTGACTTGCTGAGCTTATGCACTCACTCTTGCTATGAACTAACATTTCAAGTAAAAGTACAAGAAGGTCGAAGGTTCCGATGCGGCTAAAGGTAAAGATTGATAAATGCATAGATAACCACAAAAAGAATTTGTTATGTGTATCTATGTAATGTGGCTATTCAGATAGTTAAATGTAAACCTACAATGGTAATAAGGGTTATATGATTTGTAAATCTATAGAGACAAATGTGCATGTATGTATTATTCAAATAAATGTTGTAAAAGGATAAGGTGAAGGTATTAGTGTTGGTTGAGTTTTATATGTAATAAACTTACATGTATAGAATAGGAATTAGCACACAGGATTATGTATGGATAGTTTACTAGTGGATTGTATGCACAAGGTATGCTATGTAAAATCATTATATATATATGATTTTGAAAAATGTAATAGACTAGATCATAACTTATTTGTATATGATCTAAGTTTTAGTAAAGTGAATGTTACGATCCTGAGACAGGTATTGATAGTAATGTTTTTTTTTTTTATAAATATGGACGACATTATGATCAAAGACCTGATTTTAAAGGTTAAATGATGTGTATTAACGCATGAAATCGCCGTTATGATGCTTTATGAATATATAATATGGTTTTAAGATTAATGATTATGAAATCCAGAATTCAATGGAAAGAAATAAGGAAAGTAGGGATTTCGGGTGCGTTACAAGGAATCTTAGATTTTTAATGATGTGGAATTAATTTCAGCCACTCATTCCTTATCCTATCCAATGTAATCTTAGTTCAACTAATCATCTCTTATCTTATCAATTACCTTGGATATTTAATTCATTAAATCCACTTATTGAGAGCAAATGGAAATCAGTAACACATAGAGATATAGAGAGAGAGACTCACGGGAAAAGAAGAGAAAATGGAGGAAGAAAGAAGATAAGCTTGAGCCAAGAAAAAAAAATGAAGCTATGAAGGTATAATTCATAAACCCTTGTGTAATATTTAATTTCCTTGCGTAGATGTTAACTTTTATTGGAATTAATGGTTGTAGATAATGAGTAACTTAACTCTTCTTCTTTCTTTATCTGCTCAAATATCCATATACACATATTCAATTTATTACCTACTGACACAACATAGTGTCTTACCATAATTATTTTCAAACCCCATTGTGGGCATTACAATCAATCATTCATCTTTAATCCTTTGCATTACCATTTAACCATCAGAATTTATATTCATAATAATTTCATGATCTGTGATGTTGCTAATACACTTTAATAAATAACTGATCCTCGTATATTCAATAGACCCTTATTTACATCAAGAGTCCTTTTATATCATTTCAACCACATATGTCATTTATAACACATTGATCACAAAATAATTTATATTTATTCACCCTTAATACATTATGTCATTCAAACTAGGTTTTATCTATTAACCTTTGCTAAATTAATAAAAATCCTTATTTGGAAATCCTGTAAAAATCCGGGATGTCACATTCACCCCTCCTTCAAAAAAATCCGTCCTCGAAATTGTTGTGTACCCATATCTTGCCCATTTGCAACATACACATCTCTTTGCATTCATTTCATCTCAACTAGGTTTTCAACTAACATTTATATTCTCTCTCTCTCTCTCTTTCTACCTATCTTACCCATTTCTATCATTCATTATAGGAGATTGGTTTGTCTTTTAGGAATCTTCACAATTGTTCAATAACTGTGAAGCAGTATGAATAAATAGGAGCGAACTTTTCCTTTAAACATAAAACCTTTTTGCTTTCAAACAAACTTTTGCTTTTTGTTGAGAGGTCACAAAGACCATGAACACATTAAGAATATTAACAATCACAAAGACTGAGAATATTTACGGGTCATAAATACTAGGAACATGAGTTACGATGCAACCACGCCACTCTTCTTCCCTGGTCTATCGGTACGCTAGGTAATCAGCCTATTGTACCCTTTTTCATTTTTAGGTTGAGCCACGTTAACCAACCCACATATCATATCCCATTTTTAGGATTTTTTGCCTTAGACTTTAAAAATATTTTTCTTTATGCATTTTTTGGATTTAAAACATTTACTCATTTCTTTAGCAAAATGGTCTAGCCGAAACAAATGGCATAAACTCACATTATTAAATTGTTCATTCATTTCAAACTTGAACTTTTCAAGAATGCTGTCATTGGCTCAAAACTTGAACCCAAGAAAAAAAATCTTTTAAAAAAAAAGGTTTCATAATACTGCACTATCTTAGCAGTACGTTGAGAATTCAACCATTTCAAGACTTCATAAAATCATACCGTCATAGAAGTACGTTGAGAATTCTGCCATTTTATCATTCCAGACCATAATCAACAGTGTGATAATGATTTCATAAATACATTTTTGAAATTTTGAAATAACTTTTGTCTAGCCAGGTCAATTGGTATAGACTATGAATCACAGAATTTTATCAACTTTAATTTGATACTTGAACAAAACATTTCACCGCACTAAAGTGCGAGAATAAGCACATTTTAAAACATTGATGATCTAGCATAGCTAAAAGAGTGGATTGCCTACACAATCCTGATAATCTCTTCTTTTCCTTCCTTTACTCATTCAATCATTACTCAACAATTCTATCTCTTTCCTATTTTCTTAATCTTAGCCAAACTCTGATAACTATTTCTCTCAACTTATGACTCTCTTTTCTAACCCACCCATGTTCATCAAACATACCACGCATTTGGGCTCAGGAACTTACCACAAATGTATGGTTTGAGGAGCTTGTCCTAGTTAGGCCAAAGTCACCCATTCACTGAGGGGCTTCACCACACGATCATGAGTCACGAACTTACTATACGCTTGGGTTTTTAGAATATGCAACTAACCTTACTCTTTCTCTCTTCCGATATATCATGTGACGACCCCAAATCCGGGTTCCTTGAACCTCGGATCCGGTTCAACACGAGTACAACCTTTTTCTTATTGTTCATGAATTACAACAATATTATGACTGTTAATAATCAATTATTTACAATTTTTCAACATATCCTTCTTTTCCAGAATCGAAATCTTTATACATTCTATTACAAATTTGAGATCATATGCATAATGACTCAATCACACCATTCTATTATCCTTATACATGAAGGACAACGTCTAAAAATGATATAAAATAACATAATCTGTAAATGTTCTCTTAACAATTTAAGTCTGCTAATCTATAGCATAACATATATAAACTTTTCATATCAACTTAGACAAATGAATGAATTAATCTACCGTAAGGTTTTATTATAAAAACACCTACACTTCAATCTTGATGACTCGTTAGTCATCTTCATCTAGGCCTCTACTGGAGTAATCGGCTTCCTCAAGCTACTCTGTAATGTTTTGTTTTAAGCAAGGGTTAGCACGACGGCTCAGCAAGTTTAACAGTTTCACAAAACACGTAAAATAGTTCAATTATGCTTCATGCTTCATGTATCTTATGCTTTGCAGTACATACCTATCTCATGCATGTCATGCCTTGCATGTAATCTATGCTTCATGTCTAGCCTCTATCATGACATATAGTTCAGTGCAGAACAATTGTCTTAAATCAACTACCGCATATCAATAGTTCAAATCAACTTATTTCACAAAGGCACATAAAAAACTCTTTGCACATAACCACGTATGAGCACATCGCAGTTTAATAACAACTTATAAATCATGCACATAATGCAACACGTTCTGAAAAACTTGTCTGGTTTGCTTCTACCAGTTACGCTTATTTGCGTCTCTCGTTCAACCTACAATTTATATATAGAATTGACATATTCATTAGATGCAATGACTATTACTTAGCCTTTATATAAGACTCTAACTTTAAATTATTAACTCTTAAGATGTCCGACAAACGACCTTAAGTTCCGGACAAAACCCTAGCCCAACCCCAATTGGACATGTCGGGTATGCTCATTTAACTTATATATTCACAACACATTCATTGTACGACCTACTTTGAATAAGTTGTCTAAATTAATAACAATGTACTATTTACATCTGTTTAATTCAATTAAATTTTCTTCTTTTACATAACTTAATTATTTGGACATTTAACAATGTACCAAATATCTCAAAATATTATCTGCATTTGATAATATACAACTACATTCAAATATTATTAACCATGTAATAATATTTTAATCACTTATTAATATTATTAACCATTTAATAATATTTTAATCACTTATAAATATTATTGTACATTTAATAATATTTTAATTACTTATTAATAGTATTAATCATTTAATAATATTTACATAACTTCTTAATATTATTAACCATTTAATAATATTTTAATCACTTACTAATGTTATTCCTCATTTAATAACTTTTTAATCATATACTAATATTATTGATCATTTGAACACACTGTCTAGGCTAGCAGCTCTACGATCGTCGAGTGAGGGTCACTTAACGATTTCCCAAGACTGGCCCAGACTGCTCTACTACCAGCACTCTACTACCAGCAGCACTCTACTACCAGCAACACTCTACTACTAGCACTCTACTACCAGCAGCACTCTACTACCAGCAACACTCTACTACCAATCAGCACTCTACTACCAGCAGCACTCTAATACCAGCACTCTACTACCAGCAGCACTCTAATATTCTATCTACAGACTTGGTTAAGTCATTCATTGGCTGAAGAGTAAGCCCTACGATCAGAGTGCAACCACTCTACGATCTCAATGATGAAGTCACTCTACGATTTTCACTACAACTAAGGAAAATTCCCATATTTACACTAACTTCATACAACATACCAACACTCATTTTAACCTTTCTGGTTTACTCTTTAGACTAACAAAACGTCTAACACATTACCTAAAGATGTTCTGATTTTGAAAACAGATCCTTGGACAGAAAGTTTAACCACCTTGGTTTTTTTCGACTTTTAGTCAAACACTCGGTGAGCATACGGGAATATCTTCATAAACTCATTATTTACAGTAAAAAATTCTCTTCCACCCCTACTCCAACCTTGTATCGCCTGAACCCTTCATGGTCCTTAACACAGGTTTCACCCAACAGAAAATAACATCTAAACCAAATAATAAGCCAACACACCAGTCCATTCTAAAGTTTTATGAACATGAACATTGAGTACAGACCAACTGTGGTTCAGACTCATAAAGTTGACTGGGTAAAATAACCGAAACCATGATTCTAGTTCTGATTCAATCATTAACTAGTTTCACCAACAGTTTTGACTATCGAGTTTACATTACTCTCATTTAAACATCTCATATGCAACTCTAGTTAAATCCAACCTAAGATAAAACCAGTTAAATGAATAAGGATAATATGGAAATAATCAGATAATACCTTCAATCTTTGACAGATGATTTACATTCAGATTCTGCCTTCTCCGAACAGCAAGAACTCCTCTGAAGTTTGCATTTACTTCTCAAGCTCAATATCTCTCTTAGCCTAAATGAACGGGAGGAGGAAATGAGAGAATGACTAGTTGATGGACATTTTGATTGACTATATGAATGACTAGTTAATGGACATTTTGATTGACCATATGAATGACTAGGGTTGGTCAGGAGTTGTTAAACCACTTTACACGCAAAAATCAACCAACAAGCAAGTTTTATGACCATGTGGGTGAAAGTAATATGCCCTCAAGCCAATCACATTTGATGTGATAAGCATATACTTTGTAATCTTGTTCATTTATTAATAAAAGTATCAAGGCATTTCTTTATTCATGATTAATTACTTGAATTAATCAAATGGATAAACCCATAGTTTTTCGAGCAATGCTTTTAGAACCATGATGAGGATCATGCTAATGAGATCTAAATTCAAGATAGATCAAAACTAAAATTGTTCCTAATCGTTGGATCACTAAAAAGGGGATTAGTAGATCCGGATAGATTGGTACATACTATGTTTGCTCTTATGAAGAGGATGATTGATCTCATAATCATTTGTGTAGAGACACTAAAGCAAGTATGTAGGTGCTTATTAGAGAATAAGTCCACTGAACGTGACTCGCTCAAGGAACACCTAATGGAGTTTTACTCGTCTGTCAATAGGAGTTCATTATGTGATAGTCGTACAAGTGATCCTTAGACTTGAGATCATCTTAGTATCTTGTGTGTACTAAGTTATACTTTGACATATTCCTTAAGACCTATTGGTATATCAAAGGATGTGCTTGGGTATAATAAGGTACACATGGAGTATGAATGGTCAACAAAGGATCTACCACTTCCAGTAAAGGGAGAGAATGTCCTATGCGATTCAATAAGTGACAACTCAGAAATCCCTGGCCAGGGTTGAATGGAATTAGAAAGGAGTTTCTAATTTACATTAACTAGAGTTGTGTATTTGTGAATTGAAATGCATATAATCAAATAAATAAGACTTAACAGAAATTCCGTGTCTTATATTTGATTGGGACATTGTATGGTAGAAGGATTGAATTGTACGGTAACTATTTGTTGAAAGGTTCTTTTACAATTAAATGTTGAAATCTATATTATCTGGAAAGTCGACTAATCGCTAAGGGGGCTTACCCTTATTGTGGAATAATTATTTATTCTGAATTAAAGATTAGGGCTAGCCACCCATGGTTTGGAGAAACCAAAATCCACTTCTTTAATTCATAGATCTCTTGGTGGATCACCTCTAGATTTGGAACATATTCACAATGTGTTTCGCGTGTCAGTATTGCGGCCATACAAACCAGACTACAAGCACGTTATCTCCTATGAACCAATTCAAGTCGGGAACAACTTATCATATGAAGAAGTTCCTGTTCAGATACTCGATAGGAAGGAACAGAAACTGAGAAATAAGATAATTCATTCTGTCAAAGTACTTTGGAGGAATCACGCCATTGAAGAAGCTACGTGGGAATTAGAGGAGGAAATGAGGGCAAATTACCCGTTTTTATTTGAGTAACCTTATTTTACAATTCCGAGGACGGAATTTTTATAAGGAGGGGAGAATGTAATGTCCTAGAATTTCCACGTCTTTATTAATTAAATTATTAATTTAATTTTCAACGAGTTAGTTTTACGAGATTATTTAAATCTTTTTATGTGATTAATTAATTATGTGATTAAATAATTATGTAATTAATTACTAAAATTAATTAAAGGGGGTCACTAATATGTTATTAAATTAGTGAACAAACCCTAAAGTTTTAATATCAAAATAATTGATAAGTTTCCTATTAATTAAATATTCAATTAAATTGAATATAATGAGTGAATTAAATATAATAAATTAATTAATATGATTATTAATTAATGTAAATAATGTGAAATATTAATAATAATATTTATTAGTCCATTTAGTAATTTAATACTTATGGGTTAGAATATTTAATTATTTATTCAATTTAATTATTTATTTAATCATGGATTGAATAATTAATGTATAAATTATTAAATTAGCCCAATATGGGTCAATTAGTAGCCCAAGGGGAGAATAATAAAATTTGACAATTTAGTAGCCCAAACAATTTAATAGAAGCCCAATTGGTATTTTAAATTAAAGCTCAATGATTGGCCCACTTGAAAAATACTTAATTAAACTATTATTTATTTAAAAGTAGAAAGCGACTCAATTTTGGGACAAGGAGAACAAGTCAGCCGACCAAGTGAAGGAGGAGAGAGAAAATGAGTTTTGTTTTATTTTCTTTTATTTTTCATTTTATTATGGTTGCTTGTTTTATTTTATTTTTGTACATGGGCACCATCCCTCTTTTCACCAACTATGTATAGACTAACTTGCTTGTGTAAGTATCCAATAGCTAGCATATGATGGTCTAGCTTATAGATATAATTTGTGTATCTAGTAATATTTCAAGTATACTTGAAATGGGAGATATACTTCATTTTATTTTTCAAGCAAAAGAGAGCTAGAGAGAGTTGAGAGAAAACTTTAAGTGAGAGCATAATATTTGAGAGATCAAGTAAGAAGAAGAAATCCTAAGTTAGTTCATGCCTTCAAACCTCATCACCTACTTTGGAAGAAAAATGAAGATAACCATTAAAACAAGGTAATTGTTATTTTAAATGTAGTTTGTTTTTAAATTAAATAAATCATCATGTTGGTATAAACATGTTAATATAGTTATTAATGTGTAGTTGTAATATTTATGCCATGCTTGAGTTTAATAGGTTTGGTTTGTATTTTGGTATCATTTGTATGCTAAAATATGTGTTTAATAGTGTATAATCAAGTCTTGAAATATATGACCAAAAATATTTTTGTAAAACTTAGGTTTGATGTTCTAATATTATAGAACATTAAATCATGAGAAAAACAAAGTTTGAATCACTCAAAATGGAGTTATACACAAAAAGTTATGATTTATGGTAGTTTATGTGATGTAAAATTTTTTATAAAAAATAATGATATTAAATCATGAAAAATTAATTTTTCATGTTATAAATTAATATAAGGTGATTGGTAATTTTTTTGGATTTTTATTGAGGATTTAAAGCTTACTTGATGGTATATTTTTATTTAAAATGAGTATGTCGGACACTGTTCACATTCTGTGAAAGAACAAAAAAAATTAAAGGTTTTCGCGCAATGCGCGGACCACTGTGCACAGTCGGACGCGGAGACAAAACGACGTCGTTTAGCCTCAGAGAAAAATTACGCCGCGCGTACGCGCGGAAGCCAACAGCAGTGACTCCAAAACGACACCGTTTTGGTCCTGCTTCAGCGTACCGAGCGCAATGCGCGAGCAACTGTTTCCGGGAAAATTACATTTATGCCCCTCCATGTTTTTCTGGGCGAAATGACCATTCTGCCCTCGGTTCAGTTTTCGAATTATTTACGGAAATGTCATTCGGGTTAAATTTAAATAATTTAAATATTTAAAAACTAATTTAAAATTATAAAAAAATAATTATAATACAAAAATAATATTGGGGAGGATATTTTTCATTAAGTTTAATATTTAAATATTTTAAATATTAATCTAGTTAGCTAAATCATGGTTAAGTTAATAAATTTATTATTTTAAATGTTAATAATAAATAAAGATGATATTATTATTTAATTCCTATTAAATAATACTTAAAGAGATATAAAATTTATAAATTAATTATTTATTATTTAAATATTATTAAATAATAAATAAGGATAATTAAGTAATTAATTATTATTTAATTAGCATTAAATAACGATTAATGGAAATTAAGTTATTAGAGTAATAATTTATTATTTAATTTAAATAATAAATAAGAATGATTTGATTATTATTTAACCTTAAATAATAATTAAAATTAATTAAATAATTAATTATTATTTAATTAACATTAAATAATAATTAAAGAGGATTAAGATTAGGAAACTATTATTTAATTTCCTTAAATTAAATAATAAGTAAGGTTAATTACTTAGTTAATTATTGGTTGGTTAATATTAAATTAAAGAAGGTTAAAAATTAAGTCAATAATTATTTATTATTTAATTATAATTAAATAATAAGTAAGTACAATTAGTTATTATTTATTTTAAATAATAACTAGAGTTAATTAATTAATTTCTATTTAATCAAGATTAAATAGTAATTAAATAGAGATTGAGTTAATAAAATAAATTGAATTTAATTATGAGTTAATTAAACAATTGTAATAAGTTGTTTAAGGGTTTAATAAGTGTCCAACACATAAGAAAAATATTTTCTAACTTATTAAATTATTAACCTAAAATGATTAAGTGTCTATAAGGTTAATAATATTGTTTTGACTAATGTAAATTATGTGTTAGTACTTATGTGTGGTAAATAAGTTCATTATTAAGCGTATAGTTATGCAAATACGCCGTACTAATTATTAGACCGACTTTATTAATGTTAGGTCTTTCAAAGCAAGTTAGTTAAAGCTAGACAATTATTGTAGCTGAGCAAACAGGCAAGTTCTCTAACCCTACTCAATTATTATTGAACAAGTTTTTATACTTGTATTTATTGGCAGAGCTTGAAGTGGTTTAATTATTTAAAATTATCCCACATCCTTATTGTTTATAAAATCGCACTTGGTGCATTTGAAACTTATTAGTTCTTGATTCATGAACTGTATTAAAAATGTCTAAAGCTAATAGTTCAGCTAGACATTGCGTTTATAAATTCAATAACATGAATACTTTTAAAAGATTATCCAAACCATTGTTGGGTGCGGATTTCTTATATTAAGTCTGAGAATTGAACAACCCTAAATTAGGGGATTTTGTGTCGGGAAACCGACTTTGAGCGCCAGTGACTAAATGTAATGCATATACAGCGGGTTGAATAGGCTGATCCCCTTGAAAACCAAACAACTCAAAGGGTCAGAGGAAACTCTATTATACCCTCGTTAGTTCAGGGTCCTTGGTGACCGCTCAGCATTTTAAGATTCAAATCTTTTGTTTATTAAAAATTTGAATCTTGTTTCATTCACAATTGTTATATCTATTGTTGAATCATTGATGATATTTCTCATTCATTCATGATATATTAAATCTCTATGATTATTCTATACTTGCTGAGCAAACTAGTTGCTCATTCTTGCTATATCATGAACCATTTTTCAGGTAGACCTGATTGCTCAAAGAAGGATAAGGGAAAAGGAAAAGCCAGAGATTAAGTTAGCTTATGCATGCTAATTAGATATTTAATGTGTATTTACTGTTGAAGAACCTTTTGTAATTCCTTATGATAGGAACTGTTTTATGTTAAGGTTGATAGACCCTGGTATTGTAACCTTTTGAAGGGAACCAATATGTATTATTCCGCGATATTTAAATGCAATGTATGTATTTAATTGTTAGTAATGTGTTGAATAGTGAGAACCAAACTCGAGGTTATGGAACCCGGATTTGGGGTCGTCATAATCAGAGCCAAACTTTATGCGAATTATTAATTGTTTTAATTTCATATGTGTATGGGTATGTGTTTAGAACAATTTATTGGGCATAATTTGTTGTATAAAATTATTATTATTATTATTATTTACCGAAAAGTGTCACTACCGAAATTTAAAAGGAAGTTGTTTCGGTTTTTGGTGATTAAAAACATGTTTGCTTTTTGGTTTATATATATATATATATATATATATATATATATATATATATATATATATATATATAATCAATGCCGCACGGATTGGATATATATATATATATATATATATATATAATCAATGCCGCACGGATTGGTAAAGCAAGTTTCGGTCACAACCAATCAAGCAGCGTCCGGTTTTAATTTTTAATAAGGCAACAAAAGCCAGCCACTGTTAACGGCAATTAATGAAAAAGAAAACAAAAAAGGCACCCAGTTTTTTTTTTCCGGAGTTGGTATGTGTAATCAATCATGCTTGTCCCAAAATCATTGTCACCAATAAAGAAACGCAGCAGCCCACTGTTTTGCCGAATTGTAATATATATATAATGCCGAATTGTACTATATATTTATAATATATATTAATTGGCCAAATAGTTTGATAATTTTGTACAGATTTTAAAATTTCAAACTAAGAGAGTTTATTTTAGGTAATTTTAAAATAATAATAATAAATAGTTTATTTTTAAATAATTTTATAATTAAAATAAATTGTTTATTTTAAATATGAAATTAGATTTCATACAACTTTAATTGCCCATTAAATGATACAAATACATATATGAAATGTTTTATTTAATTTATGAGATGAATATTATTTATTAATATATATGTTGATATATATGATAATAAATGAGATTGATTATGGACTATTGACCAATATGATTGGATTTAATTTTAATTAAATGCATGAATGAATGGGTTTTAATAAATGGGGTCTGCGTACCTCGTCTTTCTAATTTTTCTTATGTATAATTCTATCTCCCTCCTATGTACTTCCTCTTGACTGTTGATCAAGGTTTCTATTTATTGTAAATAATTTGTAATAAGATTAGTTAGAATTATTTTGAAGAATTGGAGCAGAGAAGCAAGGAGTGCATGAAGACCCGTTTGTAATGGAGCCTGAATTTAAATGTAATAATTACATTTAATTTAATTTATTCTTGCACCCTAGGTTTGACCAATTGGTTTATTTGGTGGCTCGAATAAACCAAACTAGAATAAAAGTCCATAATCAATCCAAGTAGAATATAGTATTCTATATGTGCATGCTTATTATATATATATATATATATATATATATATATATATATATATATATATATATATATTATATTATCAAACATGCTTCGCATATTAATTAATATGACGTGTATTTTATATATATATGTGCATGTGCACTATACAAGATGAGACAATTAATATTAATAAACCCCTCATGATGTAGAATAAATATTATTTATAAAATGAATTAAAATGTTTAATTCATGAATTAAAGGAGTTTAATTCAATTAAATAAAATTAGAATTGTTCTAATTTATTTATTCTACTACTCATAATATTAAGTTGTAACGTTCAAAGATATTTATTAAAAATATCGAACGTCGCCTTCTAGACAAAACGATAGAGTATCAAATACTCGATATAGTTTGTTGTGCACACACAAGGCTCATATCGATTATTTGAGATGTTGTTGTTGGTTTGCAAAAATATGGCATACATATAATCAAATTATATAAGCGCAACGGAAGCAATAAAAATCAGATTTTAAATTTTTTTGTACAAACCAATAACCCGGATCTTTCTTATGCGACTATTATTAATTGAGAAAGGATAAAAGAATTTATACCTTTGTAGAACCAAGCTTCCACTGGTACAAGTTCATCTCCCTTTAATCCTTCATGTTCTTCTTCAAATTCACCGATTAGATTCCACGGATCAATGTTAGCTCCCCAAGTGTTGAGCCTCTAGAGGTGATCCACCAAGAGATCTATGAATTAAATAAGTGGATCTTGGTTTCTCTAAACCATGGATGGCTAGCCCTAATTCTCTCTCTCTCTAACTCCTTAGATCTAGAGAATTATGGAGTACTCTCCCTCTTCTAATGAAAGAGTGTGTAACTTTGATCTATGATAAGACTCCTCTTATTTATAGATCTAGTCAACCCTCCTAAACTATTTAGGATTAGGGTTTTAATTTAATTCCCAATTTAATTAGGAACTAAATTAATTAATTACAATTCCTAAACCATTTAGGAACTTAATTATTTTAATGATGAGAGCACTTCTTATTAATTAATTACTAAACCATTTTGTAACTTAATTAATTATTATAATTATAATTCCTAAACTATTTAGGAACTTAATTATTTAATAATAATATTACTACTTATTAATTAATTCCTAAACCATTTAGGAACTAAATAATAATACTAGTAGTAATAATAATAATAGTAATAATAATAATAATAAGACTAATCTTATTAATTTATAATTAGTATTTCTAAAATACTAAATTATAAATATTAAGCTATTTAATTTATTCTATCACCATAGTATAAATTAAATATACTTAATTTATTATTACAATTATGCCATTCACTTCTAAAATAAATATTACTCTTTTGCGGTGTGACCCTTTAGGTTCTCCATATTAAACCGGTTGTATAATAAATAAATTAGAACAATTCTAATTCATTTATTACGAATTAACTCTTTAATTCAGAATAAATAATTATTCCACAATAAGGGTAAGCCCCCTTAGCGACTAGTCGACTTTCCAGATAATATAGATTTCAACATTTAATCGTAAAAGAACCTTTCAGTAAATAGTTACCGTACAATTCAATCCTTCTACCACACAATGTCCCAATCAAATATAAGACACGGAATTTCTGTCAAGTCTTATTTATTTGATTATATGCATTTCAATTCACAAATACACAACTCTAGTTAATGTAAATTAGAAACTTCTTTCTAATTCCATTCAACCCTGGCCAGGGATTTCTGAGCTGTCACTTATTGAATTGCATAGGATATTCTCTCCCTTTACTGGAAGTGGTAGATCCTTTGTTGACCATTCATCTATCTCCATGTGAACCTTATTATACCCAAGCACATCCTTTGATATACCAATAGGTCTTAAGGAATATGTCAAAGTATAACTTAGTACACACAAGATACTAAGATGATCTCAAGTCTAAGGATCACTTGTTCGACTATCACATAAGGAACTCCTATTGACAGACGAGTAAAACTCCATTAGGTGTTCCTTGAGCGAGTCACGTTCAGTGAACTTATTCTCTAATAAGCACCTACATACTTGTTTTAGTGTCTCTACACAAATGATTATGAGATCAATCATCCTCTTCATAAGAGCAAGCATAGTATGTACCAATCTATCCGGATCTACTAATCCCCTTTTTAGTGATCCAACGATTATGAACAATTTTAGTTTTGAGCTATCTTGAATTTATATCTCATTAGCATGATCTTCATCATGGTTCTAAAAGCATTGCTCGAAAACTATGGGTTTATCCATTTGATTAATTCAAGTAATTAATCATGAATAAAGAAAATGGCTTGATACTTTTATTAATAAATAAACAAGATTACAAAGTATATGCTTATCACATCAAATGTGATTGGCTTGAGGGCATACTACTTTCAATCTCCCACTTGCACTAAAGCCAATCGCCCTTTGGTATCCCTATACCATTCTTCTCTAAGTGGCGTACAAATTGCTTTGTAAATGCTTTAGTTAATGGATCTGTAATGCTGTTCTAAGAGTCTACCATCTTTATGGTGTCGTCTCCTTTTCAATGATTCGTCTAATCATATAAAAATGCCGCAACACATGTTTGGATTTCAAATGAGACCTAGGTTCCTTGGCGAATTAAACTCCTTTAATGTTAGGAACCATTATAAGTTCTGTAAAGAACTTGTTTAACCAAACAATCACCTTTGCAACTTCACTTATAGTTATTTACTATGTCTTTGTCACTAAATCAGCAACTCTTTGTTGTTTAGAACTTTTCCAACTCACTGCAGCACCGTTCATGGTAATCATATTACCTGAAACGGATATGTTGTTATCTTGGTTAGTCTGAACAAACTTGAGTTTGTTAAACCCTCTAGTTTTATATCAGACCCATCATTAGAAACTCTTTAATGTTCTTCTCCATAATTGAACTGATATCTGCTTATTATACATAAGCAATATCAAGTCTAGTACATTTCAACGACTCAATGTACGTCCCTTGGGTTAAGTCGAGCATCCTTTATGATCTATCTCTATAGACCTTTATCCTAAATAGAATGTTAGGACGCTTCTCCCAAGTCCTTAATGGAGAAGTTTTAGACAACCACATCTTTACTGATTGTAGCATCTGTATGTCATTCCTTATTGATATTATATCAACATATAATACTAGGAATGTCACAGTGCTCCCACTAACCTTTGTACATACTTGGTTCATCCTTGTCTTTGATAAAATCAAACTCTTTTGATTGTCTCACTAAAACGGATGTTCTATCTTCGAGAAACTTGCTTCAATTCATAATTGGATCGTTGTAACTTACATACTTGATTTGCTCCATCATTATGGAGACAAATCCTTTTTGTTGTATCACACATACATCCTTTTGTACAGTAAGCTGTTACTGCAAGTAAAATCCGAATGGATATATGCATTTTCACTAGTGAAAAATTTCATCTTAGTCAACTCATTGACCTTGTTTGAAATCTTTTTACCACTAGTTAGGTCTTATAGGTCTCCACCTAGCCATCTGCTTTAGTCTTTCTCCAAAGACCCATTTCGGATTTTATGGTCATCAGCCATTTCTCTTGAGTATCTAATACTCATACCTCATCGTATATATCTGGATCATCATCCACTATGATGCGTACCTTATCATCATCATCATCTATGATGAATCCATACCATTCAGGTATCTTCGGTACTAAACCAGATTTACGACTTGGTTGTGGTACAATAGGTTTATCTACTTGTACAGATTTCTTCATTTTATCTGTAGTGTTTTGTGGTTCTTGAACTTCTTCAAGATCTATTTTACTCCCACTAACCCTTTAAGGAAAAACTAATTTTCCTATAAGGTAGCGTGTTTCAAACAAACACCTTTTAGTTAGTCAGATTATATAAGTGATACCCTAAACTTTCTTTAGGATATCCCACAAGTTTACACTTATCAGATCATGTCCCTAGCTTATCTTTGTCAAACCTTTTGACATAAGCTGAACAATTCAAATCTTAACATGCTTAAGACTTGGTTTCCTCCCTATCCATGACTCATATGAAGTCTTAGGAACGGAATTTGAAGGTATCTTATTTAGTAAATATGCGATCGTTTCTAGAGTATAACCTTAGAATGATACTGGAAGATCGGTAATACTCATTATAGATCATCACCATGTCCATTGTGAGAATACCATTTCGCTTGAGATGATCTAGAAACTTATTGTTTTAAGTATTCCCTTCTCGATCTAATCGAAGAACTTTAATACTTTTGGCATTTAGTTTCTATACTTCACTTTTGAATTCTTTGAACGTTTCAAATGATTTGGATTTATATTTCATTAAATACATATATCAAAATCTAGAATCATTAGTGAAAGTAATGAATGAATACCCTCCTCTTGCATTTGTTGTCATAGGTCTCACACACCACTGTGTGTACCATCTCTAACAACTCCGTAACTCGCTCTCCATGTCCACTAAATGGATATTTAGTCATATTATCCATGATAAAAGATTCACAAGTTGTATTTGATTCATAATCAAAAGCTCTAAAAGCCTATCTTTATACAACTTGTTTTAGTCTTGTTTCATTAGCATGACCGAGTTAACAGTATTGCATGAAGGTATGATTCATATCATCTATTTGCTTTTAGTTTGTTCAAATTGGAATATTTTTCATATAAGTCAAGTATACAAAATCTATTAAGTAATCAACCAGTTCTAAATAAAACATTATCATTATAAACAGAACAACGATTGTTCATTATTATAATGTCAAAAAAACATTCCTTGTCATCACATGGAACTGAAATAATGTTTCTAAGAACTGGAACATAGTAACAACTTACTAACTTAATAGGCTTGCCCGTAGGCAGTGCTAAATTATAAGTTCACATGGCTAATGCAGCAACCTTTACTTCATTCCCCAGCACATGATTACTTATCATTTATTTAGCTTTCTACTTCTGCTTAGCCTCTGCAACGACTTGCATATGTGAGACCATCATTCGGTATCTAATACCTAAGTAGAACTTGACTTATAGAAAGTTCTATTTCATTATGAACAAATCTATATCTGTAGCTGAAGTTTCACTAAACTTCTTCTACTTAACTACTACAACTCTCTTGCAGTTGTTCTTCCAGTGTCTCAGCTTATCGCAAGGAAAGCAAACTTCTTTGCCCTCGGCATCACTTTTATTTATGTCCTTTGTTTAGCCTTTCTTTTGCCTTCTACTCTTTTTGACTCCTCAGAAATACCTTTGACCATCTTCCTCCGCTTAGAAGATTCATCTACAAGTAAGACTTGGTTTTTATAGGAAGGAAAATGACTCTCAACAGTCTTCAACATATTTAAGCAAATCAGTTAAACTGACATCTAGCTTAATAATGTATGAAGTTCACAACATATTGTGAATTAGAGTCAGTGAGGTACTGCAAGATCGAATCTTGACTCAACTCTCCATCCTTGACAAAACTGGTTATCCTAATTGATCAATCCAATTGATCATCTTTAGGACATGTGTCTTTTACTGTAGTGTCATTGGTTATTATAGATCGGAAGAGCTCCTTAGATATCTTATATCTAGTTGACCTACTTTGCTCATCATATAACTATTGGATGTGCAGCAATATAGAAGGTGCATCCATTTTCTCTTGTTGACGCTGTAACTCGATACTTATGGATGCGAGTATGATGCATTGAGCCACCTTTGCATCATCTTGCCATTTAAAATAGCAATCTCTTCCTCAGAGGCTTAGTCTACAACGTTTGTAGGAATAGACAAATTAAGGACATTTGCTAGCTTTTCAGCATTGAGAACTATTCTCAAATTTGTTTAATCAATCCGAACAATTCGATTCGATTAATTATTAGCATACATTATGCTATGCAGTGTTAGTGAATTAAACATAACAATATTCTTTAAGTGAATTAATAACAACATTAACATGCATTCATTTTATTAATTACCAAAATAAATTAGGTCTTTATTTAAAATGGTGTCTCCCAGTATGGACATGGTATTCTCACAGTATGGACATGGTGATGATCCATAATGAGTATTACCAATCTTCCAGTATCCTTCTAGGGTTATGCTCTAGAAACGATCGCATATCTACTAAATAAGATACCTTCAAATTCCGTCCCTAAGACTTCATATGAGTCATGGATAGGGAGGAAACCAAGTCTTAAGCATGTTAAGATTTGAATTGTTCAGCTTATGTCAAAAGGTTTGACAAAGATAAGCTAGGGACATGATCTAATAAGTGTAAACTTGTGGGATATCCTAAAGAAAGTTTAGGGTATCACTTCTATAATCCGACTAACTAAAAGGTGTTTGTTTGAAACACGCTCACTTATAGAAAAAAGAAGTTTTTCCTTAAAGGGTTAGTGGGAGTAAAATAGATCTTGAAGAAGTTCAAGGACCACAAAACACTACAGATCAAGTGAAGGAATCTGTACAAGTAGATAAACCTATTGTACCACAACCAAGTCGTAAATCTGGTTTAGTACCGAAGATACCTGAATGGTATGGATTCATCATAGATGATGATGATAAGGTATGCATCATAGTGGATGATGATCCAGATATATACGATGAGGTATAAGTATTAGATACTCAGGAGAAATGGTCGATAACCATAAAATCCTTAATGGGTCTTTGGAGAAAGGCTAAAGCAGATGGCTAGGTGGAGACCTATAAGACCTGACTAGTGGTAAAAAGATTTCGGCCAAGGTCAATGAGTTGACTATGATGAAATTTTTCACTAGTGAAGATGCATATATCTATTCGGATTTTACTTGCAGTTGCAACTTACTATACAAAAGGATTTATCTCCATATAGATGGAATAAATCAAGTATAAAAGTTACAACGATCCAATTATGGATTAGAGCAAGTTTCTCGAAGATGGAACATCCGTTTTGATGAGACAATCAAAAGAGTTTGATTTTATCAAAGACGAGGATGAACCAAGTGTGTACAAAGGTTAGTGGGAGCACTGTGACATTCCTAGTATTATATGTTGATATACTACCGATAAGGAATGACATACCAATGCTACAATCAGTAAAGATGTGGTTGTCTAAAAACTTCTCCATTAAGGACTTGGGAGAAGCGTCCTAACATTTTATTTAGGATAAAGGTCTATAGAGATAGATCATAAAGGATATTCGGCTTGACCCAAGGGACGTACATTGATTCGTTGAAATGTACTAGACTTGATGTTGCTTATGTATGATAAGCAGATATCAGTTCAATTCTGGAGAAGAACATTAGAAAAGAGTTTCTAATAATGGGTCTGATATAAAACTAGAGGGTTTAACAAACTCAAGTTTCTTCAGACTAACCAAGATAACAACATATCCGTTTCAGGTAATATGATTACCATGAACGGTGCTGCAGTGAGTTGGAAAAGTTCCAAACAGCAAAGAGTTGCTGATTTAGTGACAAAGACATAGTAAATAACTATAACTGAAGCTGCAAAGGTGATTGTTTGGTTAAAACAAGTTCATTACAGAACTTGTAATGGTTCCTAGAATTAAAGGAGTTTAATTCGCCGAGGAACCTAGGTCTCATCTGAAATCCAAACATGTGTTGCGACACTTTTATATGATTAGATGAATCATTGAAAAGGAGACGACACCATAAAGATGGTAGACTCTTACAACAGCATTACAGATCCATTAACTAAAGCATTTACTAAGCAATTTGTACGCCACTTAGAGAAGAATGGTATAGGGATACCAAAGGGCGATTGGCTTTAGTGCAAGTGGGAGATTGAAAGTAGTATGCCCTCAAGCCAATCACACTTGATGTGATAAGCATATATTTTGTAATCTTGTTCATTTATTAATAAAAGTATCAAGGCATTTCTTTATTCATGATTAATTACTTGAATTAATCAAATGGATAAACCCATAGTTTTTGAGCAATGCTTTTAGAACCATGATGAGGATCATGCTAATGAGATCTAAATTCAAGATAGCTCAAAACTAAAATTGTTCCTAATCGTTGGATCACTAAAAAGGGGATTAGTAGATCCAGATAGATTGGTACATACTATGCTTGCTCTTATGAAGAGGATGATTGATCTTATAATCATTTGTGTAGAGACACTAAAGCAAGTATGTAGGTGCTTATTAGAGAATAAGTTCACTGAACGTGACTCGCTCAAGGAACACCTAATGGAGTTTTACTTGTCTGTCAATAGGAGTTCCTTATGTGATAGTCATACAAGTGATCCTTGGACTTGAGATCATCATAGTATCTTGTGTGTACTAAGTTATACTTTGACATATTCCTTAAGACCTATTGGTATATCAAAGGATATGATTGGGTATAATAAAGTACACATGGAGATAGATGAATGATCAACAAAGGATCTACCACTTCCAGTAAAGGGAGAGAATGTCCTATGCGATTCAATAAGTGACAACTCAGAAATCCCTGGCCAGGGTTGAATGGAATTAGAAAGGAGTTTCTAATTTACATTAACTAGAGTTGTGTATTTGTGAATTGAAATGCATATAATCAAATAAATAAGACTTGACAGAAATTCCGTGTCTTATATTTGATTGGGACATTGTATGGTAGAAGGATTGAATTGTACGGTAACTATTTGTTGAAAGGTTCTTTTACAATTAAATGTTGAAATCTATATTATCTGGAAAGTCGACTAATCGCTAAGGGGGCTTACCCTTATTGTGGAATAATTATTTATTCTGAATTAAAGAGTTAATTCGTAATAAATGAATTAGAATTGTTCTAATTTATTTATTATACAACCGGTTTAATATGGAGAACCTAAAGGGTCACACCGCAAAAGAGTAATATTTATTTTAGAAGTGGATGGCATAATTGTAATAATAAATTAAGTATATTTAATTTATACTATGATGATAGAATAAACTAAATAGCTTAATATTTATAATTTAGTATTTTAGAAATACTAATTATAAATTAATAAGAGGAGTCTTATTATTATTATTATTACTATTATTTTTATTATTATTATTACTGCTATTATTATTATTTAGTTCCTAAATGGTTTAGGAATTAATTAATAAGTAGTAATATTATTATTAAATAATTAAGTTCCTAAATAGTTTTGGAATTATAATTATAATAATTAATTAAGTTACTAAATGGTTTAGTAATTAATTAATAGGAAGTACTCTCATTATTAAATAATTAAGTTCCTAAATAGTTTAGGAATTGTAATTAATTAATTTAGTTCCTACTTAAATTGGGGATTAAATTAAAACCCTAATCCTAAATAGTTTAGGAGGGTTGACTAGATCTATAAATAAGAGGAGTCTTATCATAGATCAAGGTTACACATGAAAGTAGTATGCCCTCAAACCAATCACATTTGATGTGATAAGCATATACTTTGTAATCTTGTTCGTTTATTAATAAAAGAATCAAGGCATTTCTTTATTCATGATTAATTACTTGAATTAATCAAATGGATAAACCCATAGTTTTTTAGCAATGCTTTTAGAACCATGATGAGGATCATGCAACTGAGATCTAAATTCAAGATAGCTCAAAACTAAAATTGTTCCTAATCGTTGGATCACTAAAAAGGGCATTAGTAGATCCGGATAGATTGGTACATACTATGTTTGCTCTTATGAAGATGATGATTGATCTCATAATCATTTGTGTAGAGACACTAAAGCAAGTATGTAGGTGCTTATTAGAGAATAAGTTCACTGAACGTGACTCGCTCAAGGAACACCTAATGGAGTCTTACTTGCCTGTCAATAGGAGTTCCTTTTGTGATAGTAGTACAAGTGATCATTGGACTTGAGATCATCATAGTATCTTGTGTATGATGAATTATGTTTTGACATAATCCTTAAAACCTTTAGGGTGTATCAAAGGGTATGATCGGATATAATAAGTCATACATGGAGATATGTGAATGATCAACAAAGAATCTACCACTTCTAGTAAAAGAAGAGAATGTCCTATGCGATTCGATAAATGACAACTCAGTAGTCATTGGCCAAGGCAGAATGAAAATTAGAAAGTAGTTTCTAATTTATATTAATTAGAGTTATTCATTTAAGGATCGAAATGCATATAATCAAATAAAATAAGACTTGACAGTTATACCATGTCTTATATTTGATTGGGACGTTGTGAGGTAGAAGGATTGAATTGTAGTGTAACTATTCGCTGAATAGGTTCTTTTGTGATTAAATGTTGAAATCTATATTATCTGAAAAGTCGTTGATCGCTAAGGGGGCTTACCCTTATTATGGAATAAATATTATTTATTTAAATGAATTAAATAGTTTAATTTATTTATATAAATAAGATTAGAATAGTTCTAATTAATTTATTATATAAAGTCGGTTATTATTTACATGTAAAAGCAGCCGCCGATTTCCTTGTTTCCGAAAAAGGCAATTGTTGTTTTCATGGAATTGGTATTTGATATATATATTAAGCAACAAAACAAGAGGCAGCCCACTTTTGGATTAATATAAAGCCCACGGTTTTGCTTTGGTTTAATATATATATATATAGTTGATTGATAAAGCATGCGGGTATTAACAACTAAAGATTGTCCCAAAATCATTGTCGCCAACAAAACCACTTTTGGATTTAGTTGCTGCTACTTTCTTTGCTAATATATATATATATACGCATGCACTGTTTTCGGTTTTACCGAATTTTGTTCCGGATTTATATATGTGGCATATATTTATGATTACAAAATTTTGTTTTTGGAAAGGTTAATAAACTGCTGCATGGTTTAGATATATACTAACCGTGTATATATATATTAAGTAGCCAAATAGTTTGGTAATTTTGTACAAATTTTAAAATTTCAAAATAAAATAGTTTATTTTTAAATAATTTTATAATTAAAATAAAATATTTATTTTAAACATGAAATTAGATTTCATTCAACTTTAATTGCCCATTAAATGATACCAATACATATATGGAATGTTTTATTTAATTCATGCGATGAATATTATTTATTGATATATATATTGATATATATGATAATAAATGGGATTGATTATGGACTATTGACCAATGTGATTGGATTTAATTTTAAATGGATGCATGAATGAATGAGTTTTATAAATGGGGTCTGCGTACATCGTCTTTCTAATTTTTCTTATGTATAATTCTATCTCCCTCCTATGTACTTCCCCCCTTTGACTGTTGATCAAGGTTTCTTATTTATTATAAATAATTTGTAATAGGATTAGTTAGAATTATTTTGAAGAATTGGAGTCAAGGAGCAAGGAGCGCATGAAGAATCGTTTGTAATGGAGCCCAAATTTAAAAGTAATAGTTACATATAATTTAATTTATTCTTGCACCCTAGGTTTGACCTTTTGGTTCACTTGGTGGCTCTAGTGAACCAAACTAGAATAAAAGTCCATAATCAATCCAAGTAGAATATAGTATTCTATATGTGTGTTAATTATATATATATTATATATTATCCAAACATGCTTCGCATGTTAAATAATATGACGCGTATTTTATATATATATGTGCATGCGCGCTAAACAAGATGAGACAATTAATATTAACAAACCCCTCATGATGTAGAATAAATATTATTTATAAAATGAATTAAAATGTTTAATTCATGAATTAAAAGGAGTTTAATTCAATTAAATAAAATTAGAATGGTTCTAATTTATTTATTCTACTACTAAAATATTAAGTTGTAACGTTCAAAGATATTTGGAATATCGAACGTCGCCTTCTAGCATGATAAAACGATAGAGTATCAAATAATCAATATACGTTTGTTGTGCACACACAAGGCTTATATCGATCATTTGAGATGTTGTTTTATCACATTTGATGCTTATAAGGAATTGAACATTACTGTTTTGTTGTGCACACACAAGGGCAGTATTTTTCTTTTCACTTATATGGAAGTGCTAGGTTTAACTTAACTTAGATAATTTTGATTTGGATGTGCACACACATGATCATAATAATCTAAGAGGCAAAATACAAGGAGTTACATGTTGATGTAATTGACAAAAGTTATCTACCTATTTATTTATATATAGTTTGTTGTGCACACACAAGGCTATATATATTTGAAATATGATCCTTATTCTCACTAGCAAGTTTTTAATTAGATTTGCCGAACTATATAAGAAGAGGGTAATATAGTTTGATGAAAATAGTGGGAGACACCATTTTAAATAAAGACCTAATTAACTTGGTGATTAATAAAATGAATGCATGTTAATGTTGTTATTAATTCACTTAAAGAATATTGCTATGTTTAATTCACTAACACTGCATAACATATTAGACGCTAACAATTAATCGAATCGAATTGTTCGGATTGATTAAACAAATTTGAGAAAAGTTCTCAATGCTGAAAAGCTAGCAAATGTCCTTAATTTGCATATTCCTGCAAACGTTGCAGACTAAGCCTATGAGGAAGATATTGTTATTTTAAGAAATAGCAAGATGATGCAAAGGTGGCTCAATGCATCATGCTCGCATCCATAAGTATCGAGTTACAGCGTCAACACGAGAAAATTAATGCACATACTATATTGTTGCACATTCAATAGTTGTTTGGTGAGCAAAGTAGGTCAACTAGATATAAGATATCTAATGAGTTCTTCCAATCTATAATAACCAATGGAACTACAGTAAAGACACGTGTCCTAAAGATGATTAATCCGATTGATCAATTAGGACACCTAGGTTTTGTTAAAGATGGAGAGTTGAGTCAAGATTTGATCTTGCAGTCACTCGCTGACTCCCTTTCACAAATTGTTGTGAACTTTAACATTAATAAGCTTGAAGTCAGTTTACCTGATTTGCTTAAATATGTTGAATAAGTTGAGAGTCACTTTCCTTCCAAGAAAGACCAAGTTTTACTAGTAGATGAATCTTCTAAGTTGAAGAAGATGGCCAAAGGTGTTTCTGAGGAGTCAGAAAAGATAGAAGGCAAAAGAAAGGCTAAACAAAGGACATAAATAAAAGTGATCCCGAGGGCAAAGGAGTTTGCTTTCATTGCGATAAGCTGGGATACTGGAAGAGGAACTGCAAGGAGTATCTTGTAGTAGTTAAGCAGAAGAAGCTTAGTGAAGCTTCAACTGCAGATATAGATTTGTTCATAATGAAGTAGAACTTTCTATAAGTCAAGTTTCTACTTAGGTATTAGATACTGGCTGGTGGTCTTGAATATGCAAACCGTTGCAGAGACTAAACAGGAGTAGAAGGCTGAACTAAAGATAAGTAATCCTGTGCGTGGGGAATGAAGCAAAAGGTTGCTGCATTAATCACAGGAACTTACAGTTTAGCATAGCCTACGGGCAAATCCATTTAGTTAGTAAGATGTTACTATGTTGATTACTTGATGGATTTTGTAACCTTGACTTACATGAAAATATTTCAAAATTGAACTAACTAAAAGCAAAGAGATGATATGGATCATACCTTCTTGCAATACTGTTAACTCGGTCATGTTAATGAAACAAGACTAAATAAGTTGTATAAAGATAGGTTTTTAAAGCCTTTTGATTATGAATCAAATACAACTTGTGAATCTTGTATCATGGAAAAATATGACTAAATCTTCATTTAGTGGATATGGAGAGGGAGTTACGGAGTTGTTAGAGATGGTACACACAGTCGTGTGTGGGACCTATGACAACAAATGCAAGAGGAGGGTATTCATTCATTACTTTCACTGATGATTTTAGATTTCGATATATGTATTTGATGAAATACAAATCCAAATCATTTGAAACGTTCAAAGAATTCAAAAGTGAAGTATAGAAACTAAAGGCCAAAAGTATTAAAGTTCTTCGATTAGATCGAGAAGGGAATACTTAAGCAATAAGTTTCTAGATCATCTTAAGTGAAATGATATTCTCACATAATGGACATGGTGATGATCCATGATGAGTTATACCAATCTTCCAGTATACTTCTAGGGTTATACCTTAGAAACGGTCGCATATCTACTAAATCAGATACCTTCTTATTTCTTCCTCAAGACTTCATATGAGTCATGGATAGGGAGAAAACCAAGTCTTAAGTATGTTAAGATTTGGATTGTCCAGCTTATGTCAAAAAGTTTGACAGTGATAAGCTTGGGACAAGATCTGATAAGTGTAAACTTGTGGGATATCCTAAAGAAAGTTTAGGGTATCACTTCTATAATCCGACTAACTAAAAGGTGTTTGTTGAAACACGCTGCCTTATAAGAAAAGAAGTTTTTCCTTAAAGGGTTAGTGAGAGTAAAATAGATCTTGAAGAAGTTCAAGAACCAAAAAACACTACAGATTAAGTGAAGGAATCTGTATAAGTAGATAAACCTATTGTACCACAACCAAGTCGTAAATCTGGTTTAGTACTAAAGATACCTAAAGGTGTGGATTCATCATAGATGATGATGATGAGGTACGCATCATAGTAGATGATGATCCAGTTACATACGACGAGGTATGAGTATTAGATACTCAAGAGAAATGATTGATAATCATAAAATTCGAAATGGGTCTTTGGAGAAAGACTAAATGCAAATGGCAAGGTGGAGACCTATAAGACCTGACTAGTGGTAAAAAGATTTCAAATAAAGTCAATGAGTTGACTAAAATAAAAAATTTCACTAGTGAAAATGCATATATAAATTCGGATTTTATTTGCAATTGTAGCTTACTATACAAAAGGATGTATGTATGATACAACTAAGATGATTTATCTCTATATAGATGGAGAAAATCAAGTATGAAAGCTACAACGATCCAATTTTGGATTGAAGCAAGTTTCTCGAAGATAGAACATCCATTTTGATGAGATAATCAAAAGTGTTTGATTATATCAAAGATGATAATGAACCAAGTGTGTACAAAGGTTAGTGGGAGCAGTGTGACATTTCAAGTATTATATGTTGATATAATATTGATAAGGAATGATATACCGATGCTACAATCAGTAAAGATGTGGTTGTCTAAACACTTCTCCGTGAAGGACTTGGGAAAAATATCCTATATTTTGGGGATAAAGATCTATAGAGATAGATCTAAAAGGATGCTTGGCTTATCCCAAGGAACGTACATTGATTCTATGCTAAAGAAGTTTAGCATAAAAGATTACAAGAAATGGCTCATGTCGATGGGTTCTGGAAAACATCTCTCGAAGAAGTAGGTTCCAAGAGAGAGACCGTATGAGTAAGACTCCTTATGCCTCAACAATAGGATCTATCATGTACGAGATGATATGTACTTGACCTGATATTGCTTATGCATGATAAGCAGATATCAGTTCATTTCTGGAGAACAATATTAGAAAAGAGTTTCTAATGATGAGTCTGATATAAAACTAGAGGGCTTAACAAACTCAAGTTTCCTCAGACTAACCAAGATAAAAGCATATTCATTTCAGGTAATATGATTACCTTGAACGGTGTTGCAGTGAGTTGGAATAGTTCCAAACAGCAAGGAGTTGCTGATTTAGTGACAAAGACATAGTAAATAACTATAAGTGAAGATGCAAAGGTGATTGTTTGGTTCAACAAGTTCATTACAGAACTTATAATGGTTCCTAGCATTAAAGGAGTTTAATTTCCCAAAGAACCTAGGTCTCATCTGAAATCCAAACATGTGTTGCAGCACTTTCATATGATTAGATGAATCATTGAAAATAAGACGACACCATAAAGATGGTAGACTCTTAGAACAGCATTACAGATCCATTAACTAAAGCATTTACTAAGCAATTTGTACGCCACTTAGAGAAGAATGGTATAAGGATACCAAAGGGCGATTGGCTTTAGTGCAAGTGGGAGATTGAAAGTAGTATGCCCTCAAGTCAATCACATTTGATGTGATAAGCATATACTTTGTAATCTTGTTCGTTTATTAATAAAAGAATCAAGGCATTTCTTTATTCATGATTAATTACTTGAATTAATCAAATGGATAAACCCATAGTTTTTGAGCAATGCTTTTAGAACCATGATGAGGATCATGCTACTGAGATCTAAATTCAAGATAGCTCAAAACTAAAATTGTTCCTAATCGTTGGATCACTAAAAAGGGGATTAGTAGATCTGGATAGATTGGTACATACTATGTTTGCTCTTATGAAGAGGATAATTGATCTCATAATCATTTGTGTAGAGACACTAAAGCAAGTATGTAGGTGCTTATTAGAGAATAAGTTCACTGAACGTGACTCGCTCAAGGAACACCTAATGGAGTCTTACTTGCCTGTCAATAGGAGTTCCTTTTGTGATAGTAGTACAAGTGATCCTTGGACTTGAGATCATCATAGTATCTTGTGTATGATGAATTATGTTTTGACATATTCCTTAAAACCTTTAGGGTGTATCAAAGGGTATGATCGGATATAATAAGTCATACATGGAGATAGGTGAATGATCAACAAAGAGTCTACCACTTCTAGTAAAAGAAGAGAATGTCCTATGCGATTCGATAAATGACAACTCAGTAGTCCTTAGCCAAGGCAGAATGAAAATTAGAAAGTAGTTTCTAATTTACATTAATTAGAGTTATTCATTTAAGGATCGAAATGCATATAATCAAATAAAATAAGACTTGACAGTTATACCATGTCTTATATTTGATTGGGACGTTGTGAGGTAGAAGGATTGAATTGTACGGTAACTATTCGCTGAATAGGTTCTTTTGTGATTAAATGTTGAAATCTATATTATCTGGAAAGTCGTTGATCGCTAAGGGGGCTTACCCTTATTATGGAATAAATATTATTTATTTAAATGAATTAAATAGTTTAATTTATTTATATAAATAAGATTAGAATAGTTCTAATTAATTTATTCTATAACCGGTTTAATATGGAGAACCTAAAGGGTCACACCGCAAAAGGAAAATAATTATTTAAGAAGTAAATGGCATAATTGTAATAAAGAATTAAGTATATTTAATTTATACTATGTGGATAAAATAAATTAAATAGCTTAATATTTATTATTTAGTATTTTGGAAATACTAATTATAAATTAATAAGAGGAGGCTTATTATTATTATTACTATTATCATTATTATTTAGTTCCTAAATGGTTTAGGAATTAATTAATAAGAGTACTCTCATAATTAATAATTAAGTTCCTAAATAGTTTAGGAATTATAATTATTATATTAAATCAATTAAGTTCCTAATTAGATTAGGAGTTTAATTAAAAAACCCTATTCCTAAAGGTGTTAGGAGGGTTTACTAAATCTATAAATAAGAGAAGTCTTATTATGGATTAAGGTTACACACATACACTTCCATAAGTTTATGGGAGAGTACTCATATATTCTCTAGAGAAAGAAAACTAGGGTTTGCCATCACCCACTTCTTGAATTATTATTATTCCTTGGTGGATCACCTCTAGAGGCCAAACACTTGGGTGGCTAACATTGATCATTGAAATCCAATCGGTGAAATTCAAGGAAAACGCGAAGGATTTGGAGGTGAACTTGTACCCATTGAAGCTTTGAGTTCTACAAGGGTATATCTCTAACTTCTTCTTTATTAATTAATAATTGAGCATAAAGGTCGATCCTGGATTATGGTTTGTAAATTTTAAATTTGATTTTACCATGCTTCCGCTATTTTATGCAATTTGATTGCGTCTATGAATATTACAAACTAACAACACACTCTTTCATTATATTAGAGAGAGTACTCCATAATTCTCTAGATCTAAGAGTTAGAGAGAGAGAGAGAGAATTAGGGCTAGCCATCCATGGTTTGGAGAAACCAAGATCCACTTCTTTAATTCATAGATCTCTTGGTGGATCACCTCTAGAGGCTTCACACTTGGGGAGCTAACATTGATCCGTGGAATCTAATCGGTAAATTTGAAGAAGAACGTAAAGGATTAAAGGGAGATGAACTTGTACCCGTGGAAGCTTGGTTCTACAAAGGTATAATTTTTTTTATCCTTCCTCAATTAATAATAGTCGCATAAGAAAGATCCGGGTTATTGGTTTGTACAAAAATTTTAAAATCTAATTTTTATTGCTTCTGTTGCGCTTATATAATTTGATTATATGTATGCCATATTTTTGCAAACCAATAATAATGCATAAACAAAAATAACTAGGCATGCAATTCAGCTACTCTTTAAGTTTGCCTTTGCATTTATCTTTTTTGGAAGTCTCTGGTTTAGCTATAAGTAATTTCATGACATAACAAAAGTGAGTAACGCCCAACAAGTTTAAAATGAACAATAAAGGATATACCATAAATGAATAAGAATAACTTTAAATGATTCAATAATATAATCTTAATAGTGAATAACTGAAACAAAATAATCAAATGTTAAATGAAAGAATGAATATTGATTATTTACTGCTGAGTGGTCCAATATACAATGAACAAATGCTAAGAAATCCATCATTCAATTCATCCTTTTAGCTAGTACCCACGAGGTTTGCGCTTGAGGGGATCAATCTCTCGTACCCTATGTATATGCATAACATTCACTTGCGCTTATAATCGGATAACCGATAAATAATTTTTCCCATTACAGGTTGTTCTCTCAGTTTAAAAATCTGCACCAACAATTAGTTTTGATAAGCTTAAAAAGGTTTAACATATAAACGTCTAGCCAAAATAATTGGCATAAACTACTTCTTAAATAGTTCATGGATAAAAGAATTTTAAATGCTTCATATTTCAATAATGGAACATGAATTCAAATGCACTATGTGCGAATGTCAATCATATTAATAATGTTGAATAATTTACAATAATTAAACCACTTAGCATATATTTGAAAAATATAACTCATGTTTGAGTTAAGAAACTTGACTCGTTCGTAGTCTACGACTTATACAATTTAAATTACTTCCTTGTGCCGACCTAACATTAACAACATTGGTCTACCAATTCATATTACATACAATTGTTCACTTAAATGTTTACTATCACTAATTACCTAGCATTTAACCACCTATGATTATCACATAGCATATCACAAAACACTTTCATTATTTTTTCATCATTTACTAAACTTCAAACATTCACTTTCTTATTTATTTAAACCCTTAAACAATTTATCATAATTGTTTAATAACTTTATTTATTATCTAACATTGTTTAGATAATAAACAATCAATTTAATTACTTGTGTTTATTACTTATTATCAATTAAATAATAAATAATTATTTTATTTAATTTCATTCCTCTTTAATTATTATTTGACATCCTTTAAATAATAATTGATTAATTAACCATCCTTATTTATTATTTAATATTAATTAAATAATAAATACCTATTTTATTAACTTCATTCCTCCTTATTTATTATTTAATAATTAAATTATAATTAATTAATTTTGTTTTCTTGCTTTCTTCATTTATTATTTAATATTAATTAAATAATAAATAATTATGTTATTAACTTTATTGATTTTATTTAATATTTAATATATTTAAATATCAAATAATGAACTTAATTGCTTTATTTATTATTTAATATTAATTAAATAATAAATAATAAATTTGATTATTTTTAATGCTTTTTATTTAATTTATTTATTATTTAATAGTAATTAATTAATTAATTCTAGTTACTTTAATTATTATTTAATATTAAATAAATAACAAATAATTACCATAAATATTTTTATTTTACTTTATTTATTATTTAAAGTTATTTAAATAATAAATAATTATTTTATTTGGGTCCCATATTAATTATATTAATATTTAAAATATTATACAACCCGATTAATTAAATAAAATTGGTCGGACCCGATCCAAAATTTCAGCCCACCCAGAGTCGCAGCAGTAGTGCCTAGGCGCCCGAAAATAAAAGGAAACAGGCGTTGAGGTGCCTGTTGCCAAGGAAGTTCTAGCCTTTGCATTTATTATTTATTTTTGTTTTTTGTACACTTTGATAAACATGATTCCAACTTGTATAAAATAAAATATATACATCCAAATGATGTAAAAATTATGACTGTAGAAAAAATTTCGTGAAAACTGGTTTTGGAGCTAAGCGTTGGGGCACCGAGTTGAGCGTCGGGGTATTCAACTCTCTGTTTTGGACGCCAGGGCGTTAAGTTAAGCATCGGGGCGCTTAGTAGCAGTTTTGTTCGAATTTTATTTTATGTAGTGTTTTAAAATTTTAAAATATAGAGTTTATTTTGATAATTTATAATTAAAATAAAGAGTTTATTTTAAACATGAAATTGAATTTCGTGCAACCTAAATTGCCATTAAATGATATCGATATATATATGGAGTAGGTTTAATTCATGATATGAATATGTTGTATTGATGCATATAATGATATGTATGATTGATTATGGACTATTGACCAATGTGATTGAATTTATTTTATGCGAATGCATGAATAAATGAGGTTTTATAAATAGGGCCTACGTACCTCGTCTTTCTAATTTTTCTTATGTAATTTCTATCTCCTTCCATGTACTTTCCATTGACTGTTGATCAAGGTTTCTTTTTATGAAAATAGTTTGTAATATAATTAGATAGAATTATTTTAAAGAATTGGAGCCAAAGACGAAGAGCACTTAAAGACCTGTTTATATTGGAGCCCAAGTTATAAATGTAATAGTTACATTTGTACGTATTTGTTCTTACACCCTAGGTTTGACATCCTGGTTCACTTGATGGCTCTAGTGAACCAAACTAGAATACAAGTTCATAATCAACCTAGTAGAATATAGTATTCTATATGTGGATGCTAATTATGTATATATTATATATTATCAAACATTCAAACATGTTAAATAATATGATGTGTATTATATATGTGTGTGTGTGTGTGTGTGTGTGTGTGTGTGTGTGCATGCACACTAAACAAGATGAGACAATTAATAATAAAACCCTCAAAGTTAACAACATATTAAGTTCTAACGTTCAAAGATTTAAGAATATCAAACGTCACCTTCTAGCATGATAAAACGATAGAGCATTAAATACTCAATATACGTTTGTTGCACACACACAAGACTTATATTGATTCTTAAATATGTTGTTTTATTATATTGGATATTTATAAGAAATTAAAAAATATTATTTTGTTGTGCACACACAAGGGCGTTATTTTTCTCTTCACCTACATAGAAATGCTAGGTCGGACTTAACTTGGATAAGTTTGATTCGAATGTGTACACACTTAATCATTGTAATCTAAGAGACAAAATGAAAAGGAGTTACATGGTGATGTAATTGACAAAATTTGTCTACCTATTGAATAAATATGATTTGTTGTGCACACACAATACTGTATTTATGTTTATAAGATCCTTGTCTCACTAGCAAATCTTTAATTAAATTTGACAAACTGTATAGCGAGGGTAATATAGTTTGATGAAAAATATTAAGAGATACTAATTTAAATAAATACCTAATTTATTTTGATAATTAATAAAATGAATGTATGTTAAAATATTATTATTTCACATATAGAATTTTACAAATGTCTAATTCACTCACACTGCGGAGCATACTTAAAGCTAATAAATCAAATAAGATTATAAAGTATATGTGTATCACATCAAATGTGATTGGCTTGAAGACATACTACTTTTAATCTACCACTTGCACTAAAGTCAATCGCCCTTTGGTGTCCCTATGTCATTCTTCTATAAGTGACGTACGAATTGTTTAGTAAATGCTTTAGTTAATGGATCTGTAATGATGTTCTAAGAGTCAACCATCTCTATAGTGTTCCTTTCCTCTTTCAATGAATTCTCTAATCATACGGAAGTGTTGTAACACATGTTTGAAATTTAGATGAGATCTAGGTTCTTTGGAGAATTAAACTTCTTTAATGCTAAGAACCATTTCAAGTTCTGTAATGAACTTGTTTAACCAAATAGTCTCTTTGCAGCTTCATTTATAGCTATTTACTATGTCTTTATCACTAGATTAGCAACTCTTTGTTATTTAGAACATTTCCAACTTACTGCATCACCGTTCAAGATAATCATATAGCCTGAAAATGGATTTGTTTTTGTCTTGGTCAGTCTAAAAAATTGAATCTTTATAGCCCTCTAGTTTTAATTAAACTAACCATTTGAAATATTTTTTTAATATTCTTCTCCAGGATTGAACTGATATCTACTTATCATACATGAGTAACATCGGGTCTTGTACATATCATCAAATCAATGTATGTTCATTGGTTCAAGCCGAGCATCCGTTATGATATATCTTTATAGACCTTTATCCTGAATAGAATGTTAGGATGTTTCTCCCAAGTCCTTGATAGAGAAGTATTTAGACAACTATAACTTTACTAATTGTAGTATCGATATGTCATTCCTTATCAATAATATATCAACATATAGTAGTAGGAATGTCACAGTGCTCCCACTAACCTTTTGTACACACTTGGTTCATCCTCGTTTTTGATAAAATCAAACTCCTTTGATTTTCTCATCATAACGGAAGTTCCATCTTTGAGAAGCTTGCTTTAATCAATAATTAGATCGTTGTAGCTTACATACTTGATTTAGTCAATCTCTATAGAGATAAATCCCCTTGGTTATATCATATATACATCATCTTTGTATAGTAAGCTGCAACTGCAGGTAAAATTTGAATGGATATAAACATTCTTACTAGTGAAATTTTTTATCATATTCAACTCATTGACTTTGTTCGAAACCTTTTTCCACTAGTGAACCTTTTCATCTACTTTAGTCTTTCTGTAAAGACCCCATTTCAGATTTCATGGTCAACAACCATTTCTTTAGAGTCTCCACTACTCATACCTAATCGTATGTAACTGGATTATCATATTCTATGATGTGTACCTCGTCATCATCATCTATAATGAATCCATTATTAGAGTTGATGCCCTAGAGGCTAATTATTTGATGTAATTGCTTAACATTTTTGATATTATATTTGATTGAATAAATGGATTATTTTATTATGATTTCATTTACTGCATTATATAAATGTTAACATAATAAAAGCCCTTAGAATAATGATACGAATTATATAGCTTTAAGTATGTGACTTGAACATGAGATTATATAATTACAATTAGTATCATTGCTCTTAAATGTCCCTAGTCGAGTATCATTGTTAATGGGACAACAATGATGCATTGAGACTAGTATGTGGATTGACTGATGGCCAAATCTCATTGGTCATAAATATATGAGATATTTGAGTCAATGCATAGGTACATGTTAGAGAACAATGTACTGGACTGACCCACCATGAGAATTCTACATGGAGCATTATGCAAAGTGTCATAAGAAATTCTCATAGTAACAATGATGTAATGATCCTCTGACCTGAGATCACTATATTATTACACGAGAATTTATGTACTTTGATATCATCAAATGTCACCTTTAATATGGTGGACAATAAAGGTGATTATTGGGTACATCATGAATCGTGTGAGAAATATGAGTGATCTAGATGAAATTTAACCCTCCTATATATTAGGGGTGATATCCATAGGCCTCTTGCTTGAGTAGGACTATGAAATGCATGGTCATACTCAAATATTGATTTGTTTCATATAGTCTACTCATTGATCAAGAAAACTCATATTAAATTATGAAGAGTATGACACTTTCCATGCCTCGAGTTTAATCTAGGATGTCAAGGTTAAAATGATTAAATTGCATTGAAACATTGGTCACAAAAAGGTTGTATCGAATCACCGATCTTATTATTATTTGGATAGCAGTGATGCATTACTAGATGTCGCTCACTGTTTATAATTTTATAATATGATTTTAAAATTATTGCCAACATAATAATAACCTATAGGGTCACACACTTAGAACGTATTTAAAAAGGAATTAATTTAAATTGTAAGTATTTAAATATGTCAATATGATTGATAGTATTTAAAATTACGAATTTAAATTAATAGGATAATTTATATATATGTATATTATTTAAGTTAGACTTAATTAAGATATAATATATATAAATTCGGATTTTATTTTTCTAATTAAATTAGGTTTTGGTTAATTCCTATTAACTACTATATATATGATATATCAGTAGTCTTAATCACGTAAGGAACAAAAAAAAAACTAAAACCCTAGCCGCTTTCAGAAAGAGGCTAGAGAAAAAAATAATTCAGAAATCCAGATCTTGGTGGCTAGTACCGCGGTTCCTTTTGCTGGAGATCATGGGACGATTCGCGGAGCGTTCGTGTGGATACCGTAGAGACGCAGTCGCTAGATTGCGTTGAATATTCGAAGCCGCTCCAGAATTCCATCGTCTCCTGTCCATCTCGGATAATCGGTAAAATAATTTAAACCTCTGATTAATCTATTTTCGCTTGGATCTTATCTTAGGGTTTCAGAATTTTTTTTAAATTCCACTGCTTTCACTGTGTCGAAACCCTAACATCCATATCATTCAGATATCTTCAGTACTAAATCAAATTTCTAAAATGGTTGTGGTACAATAGGTTTATCTAATTGTACAGATTCCTTCTTCTGATCTGTAGTGTTTAGTGGTTACTGAACTTCTTCGTGATCTATCTTACTCCCACTAATCCCTTCAAGGATAAACTCTTTTTTTTTTTTTTTTCCGAAAAGGAAGCGTGTTTCGACAAACACCTTTTAATTAGTCGGATTATAGAAGTAATACCCTAAATTTTCTTTAGGATAGCCCACAAGTTTACACTTGTCAGATATTACCTCTTGCTTATCGCTGATAAACCTTTTAACATAAGCTGGACAATTCAAATATTAACATATTTAAGACTTGATTTCCTCTCTATCCATAACTCGTATGGACTCTTAGGGAAGGATATTAAAGGTATCTTGTTTAGTAGATGCGCGACCGTTTCAAGGGTATAACCCTAAAAAGATACTGAAAGATCGGTAAAACTCATCATGGATCATTACCATGTCCATTGTGAGAGAATACAATTTCGCTTGAGATGATCTAAAAACTTACTACTTAAGTATTATCTTCTCGATCTAATCGAAGAACTTTAATACTTTTGGTCATTTATTTATATACTTCACTTGTGAATTATTTGAACCTTCCATACGATTTGAATTTGTATTTCATCAAATACATATATCAAAATCTAGAATAATTAATGAAAGTAATAAATGAATACCCTCCTATTGCATGTGTTGTCATAGGTCCAACACACAACTGTATGTACTACCTCTAACAACTTTCCAACTCTTTCTCTCCATGTCCACTAAATGGAGATTTAGTCATATTATTCATAATACAAGATTTAGAAGTTGTATTTGATTCATAATTAAAAGGCTCTAAAACCTTTCATTATACAACTTGTATTAGTCTTGTTTCATTAATATAACCAAGTCTATAGTGACATATGAAAGTATGATTTATATCATCTCTTTTTGTTTAGTTTGTTTAATTTGAAATATTTTTCATGTAAATCAAGTGTACAAAATCCATCAAGTAATTAACTAGTTCTAAATAAAACATTATTATTATAAACAGAACAATGATCGTCCTTTATTATAATGCCACAACCTCCTTGCCTACACATGGAACGGATATAATGTTTCTTATAAGAGTAGAACATAGTAACAACTTACTAACTTAATAGATTTGCATATAGGCAATGCTAAACTGTAAGTTCCTATGACTAATGTAGCAACATTTTTCTCCATTTCTCACATACAGGATTACTTGTCATTTGTTTAACCTTCTACTTCTACTTAGTCTCTGCAACGATTTATATATATAAGACGACTTGCCGGTATCTAATACTCATTTGAACTTAACTTATAGAAAGTTCTATTTCATTATGAACAAATCTCTATCTATAATAGAAACTCCACCAAGCTTCTTCTACTTAACCACTATAAGATACTCCTTGTAGTTCCTCTTTCGGTGTCCCGGCTTATCACAATGAAAGAAAACTCTTTTTTCCTCGAGATCAGTTTTCTTTATGTCCTTTGTTTAGTGCTTTTCATTTTTCCTTCTATATTTTCTGACTCCTCAAGAACACCTTTGGCCCTCTTCCTCTGTTTAGAAGATTCATCTACCAGTAAAACTTGGTCTTTCTAGGAAGTAAAGTGACTCTCAACAGTCTTCAACATATTTAAGCAAATCAGGTAAATTGACGTATAGCTTCTTAATGTTGAAGCTCACAACAATGGTGAGTAGGAGTCCGTGAGTGATCAAGATCAAATCTTGACAAAACTCTCTATCCTTGAACAAAAACCTAGTTATCCCAATTGATCAATCGTATTTATCATCTTTAGGACAAGTGTCTATACAGTAATGCCATTGGCCATAGATCGAAAGAGCTTCATAGATATCTTATAGCTAAATAACATACTCTACTCACCACATAACTCATGAAAGTGAAGAAATGTAGTAGGCGTATCAATTTTCTCGTGATGACGCTCTAACTCGATACTCATGGATGTGATCATGATGCATTGAGCCATTATTGCATCATCTTGTCACTTCTAAAGTAACAATCTTTTCCTCAGATGCATTGTCTGCAATATTTATTGTGACAGACAAATTAAGGATATTTGCTAGCTTTTCAGCACTGAGAACTATTCTTAAATTTCATTAAACAATTTGAACAATTAGGTTCGATTAATTGTTAGCATCCAATATGCTATACAGTACTAGTGAATTAACATAGCATAATTCTTTAAATGAATATTAACAACATTAACATGCATTCATTTTATTAATTACCAAGTTAATTAGATCTTTATTAAAATGGTGTCTCCCACTATTTTCATCAAACTATATTACCTTCCATATATAGTTCAGCAAATCTAATTAAAGACTCGTTAGTGAGAATAATGATTCTATTTCAAATGTATATAGCCTTGTACGACACAACAAACTATTTATAAATTGTAATGACCATAAATTCTAAGTTATATTGTAACTGAAATTATTAAATAATTATCAATGACGTTAATTTTTGTATGAATTAATTGTACACTTATATGATTGAATAAATATATTAATGTATATGTTTATTGTTTCATTTATTAAGTGTATCAAGGTATAAGAATTAATTAAATTAATCCAATAAGAATCCAAGTAAGTAAATTATACTAGTGGACTAGCACATGAGTTTAATTTAACAAACCCAAGCCTTGTATGTGATTTATGTGTTAATATTTTATAAACTAGCCCAACCTAGTAGCCCAAATGAATTAGTAAAGCAAGTCTAATTGGATTATATTTTAAGTCTAAATAAATTATTAAACTAAGTCCAATGAAGTTAAGCTAGTAGCCCATATAATGAGTCTATGATGCATTTAAATATTAGTCCAATGTTGGTGACTTAATTTAAATAAACTAGTATCGAAATGAATTAATGTTTGAGCCCAAACAAAAGTAATATGACTGAGCCCAATAGAATTAATTCCTAACTCCAAGGTGGAGCCCAATACAAGGTTATAATTGGTTAATATATATATATATATATATATATATATATATATATATATATATATATAAACAAATCAAAAATGGGTAGGAAATGGGTACAATGGTCGGCCAAATAGGACCCACAAATGGGTGACTTGTTGGTTTCGGTTGAATGATTTATACACTTGAGGTTGCTTACAAAAATTTGAAGAGGATATAGTTGGTGAACTACCCAACCACTCTAGTCATTCATGGTTGTCAATCCTATAAATAGTAAGCATGAATTAGCATATTGAGTGTGGTTAATTAAAGTTGCTAGATGATTAGTAGCTTAAACAAAGGGACCACTTGAGCTTAATAAATAGAATTCACCAATACTTGTGCAATGTTGGTCATTTGTATACTTGCTAGTATTTTTAGAGAGAGAGAGAATTTTAATGACAAGTGAGAGCATTGTAAGTAAGTTATTGAGAGTTGATACACTAAGAATGTGTATCTAGTAGCCAAAATGGATTCATCATCTTTTGTTTCATACTTTGGAAGAAGAAGAAGTAGAAGAAGAGCATCCAAGCTTAGAAGGTTGAAAAGTTTTCTATCCTTAAAACTCTTTTATTTATATGGTCAATATTTATTGTATAAATATTTATCATAGTTGGTTGTGAGAGAAATTTATTTGTTGTGGAACTATGAAGGGTTAGAAGGTATAAAGGAGGATTTTTTATGGAGTTATATGTGAACAATGTCTATATATGTACAATAGGGTTGTTAAGTGATTTTTGTAATATCCCGGATATTTAAATGAATTAGAAATAAAATATTTAATATTTAATAAAGGTTGGAGTTTGATAACCTAGTAGTGATAGATAAATAGAGGTCCAAATTAAATTTAACGGACTAACTTAGATATGGTGATATCAAAATTTTTGATAAGTTAGCAAGTAAAGTGATAATTCAATAAACTTGACTAACAGCAAGTCTAATTAAATTAAGAGAATTAATTAGTGGAGTTATGTAGAGTAACATCTAGTTCTACTATTTATCACTGGTCGATTCGTAGAGTGAGTCTTGTTTAAACTCTACGATTTTTCTGTTCATGATCGTAGACTCTAGCTTACTTTTTAGTTTTACAAAACTAAGACCATTATGTGACCTATTATTTTTTAGAACAACAATCTGATATGTAGATTTTAATTTGAACTTCTCTGAATAATTAACTTAGGGGTCTTTGCGGATTTCACAAATATAATATTTTTATGTAACTTACATGCCTCATTATTGTTATTAACCATATTTAAAATTGAGGAAGAAATTTCAAATCCTAACCCTAACTTGTCAAAGACAGACCTCTAACTTTCAATCAATGAATCCAAAGATATAGAAGAACGATTCCATATTGATATTTTCTTCTCTAGATCCTTTATCTTGGAGGTTAGATTTAACTCTCTTTGAGGCCTCAAGGTTGGCAAAGGAGGCTGCTCTTTGTAAGGCAGTATCCAACTCTACAAGAGATTTATCTTTTTCCTCTTGAAGAAGAGAATAGTCGTTTGATAGAACTCTAAATGATTTCATATATTGATGCAAATCTTTAGTTATATCTCGTAAAGCAATTAAAAGATCATCAATATCTATATTAGGAGAGTTAATATCATCAATATTCAGTGCATTTACATTCTACTTATGAGATTTTATCATTAACAGATATAGTAGTTAATCGCAGTTTATGGCAGAATGTAAATGCTGAAAGTAAATAACACAAGATGTTTTAAGTGATTCAGAGTATCAATGCTCCAATCCTAATCCACTCTTCTACTTCAACAAGTAGGATATCCACTAAGGATAAGGTCACCTAGACCATATTACAACTGAATCACTTAGATTCCTTCGAGCCACTTAGTCTTAGAATATTCAGACACTTAGTCTGGGACACTTAGACCTCTTCAAGTCACTTTTACTTGGTTTAATAATCACACAGATCAAGTGAATTACAATTGATTGTTGATTGAGTTTGAGGTGCTGCTAAGCTTTGCAATGGTGATTGGCTTCTTTTGGTACTTAGCAACGTTAAACACGTACTTTTTCTTATTGTGTTAATAGAGTAGATTTCTTTGATTTGCTTTTGCAGAGATTTTGGCTTTGTACTTGTGTTATTTGTATTTGGATTTGAATCCTAAACATTTTTATTGCTCTTTAGAAATTGTTCCATTTGAGTATTTAATACTCTGATAGTGCAGTTAATGCTTTTCTGACTTTGGGGTAGATAGTAGGCTTTCTTCTGGACCTAGTATATCCTACCAGTCAGTAGTTCTCACTTACCTTTGAACTGAGGTGACAGACCTTCTACAGTGCAATCTTTCAGATCTTCATTTCTGCATTTTGAAGATGGTGATAAACATTCTTGAAATCTACACTCTTATGCTCAGCAATACTCTGTACTTGTCAGATTAATAACCATTCTAACAATGTCTTCGATTTTGACTTGTTCTTTGAGTTTGATGAAGAACGTAGAGTCTTATATAGAAAACTAAACGTTTTCAACTCTACAAATGCCTTTCTCACAGTCAGTGAGATGTTCTAAAGTCTGTTCTACGAATTGTGTTCTACGATGTTGGAGCAAACTCTGTGAACTTCTTCTTTCAACAACTTTTCCAGCTTCGGTGTTAACTCTGATAGCAGCTTTATGATGTTAAATAAAACTCTACATTCCTGATAGTAGATGTGACATCCCAGATTTTAACAACATTTCTAAATAAGAAATTTGGTTAATTAAGAAAAGGTTAAAAGTTAAAACCTAGTTTGGAAGGACAGAAAGTGTAAATAAGTGATTAAATTTAATTTATTATTTAATCAATGTGCTAAGAATGACCTATGTGGTTAAATTATAAAGAGAGACTTCTGATGTAGCAAAGACTCTATAGAGGTTATGAGGATTAGTCACTAACTTAAGGTACATTAGTGGCTTGATATATATTGAAATTATATATAATATAATTTACTATAATTTAATGAAAATAGAATAGATAAAAGGCGAAAGATATATTGTAATACGTATAATTTGGTAGACAAAAAAAAATTATTGTAAGACGCTGTAGTGTGTCAGAATGTGATAGATTAAATGTGTATATATATATATATATATATATATATATATATATATATATATATATATATATATATATATATATATATCTAATAAATAAAAGAAAAATTAAGACTTAGAGAAAAGTAAAATGATGAAGGAATGCGTAAATTAAGCTTTAGTTATGAATATTAATAACTAGCTTAATGAATAGGCCCAGAGAGGCTAGGTTACGAGGATAACAAGGTAAGATATGTAAGAATGTGTGGAGATAATGAAACAGTTTAACCTAATCTATATATTAAGACTTAATTGAATAATAAGGATTATAAATTTTAATGTTTGAAATGGATTAATAAATCAATATTAATTGATTGAATTGATCGGAGTATTTATACCACGTATAACTACAGAGATAATACTCCTAAAAATGAGTAGAAGGAATGTAGTATACATGTATGATTCAAATTGTCATGTGTATTAAATAAATAAACGAAATGACGTAAAAGTCGTAAAATGTTAATATGAGCGTAAAAGAATAAAAGATGATGGATTTTAATAATCCGGTCAAGATTCGCAATCCGAGAAAGCGATTTAATGGGGGGAAAATGAGATTTTGACTATTTGAGGTCGAGAATTGAAATTGATTAAATGTGAAATCAAGAAGGTTCGTAGGAAACTAGAAACATAATTTTAGTTAAAAAGAGTTATTTAGTCGGTATACGATTAAATGACTAATTACGCTTTAAAATGAGACTACATGAACATAGCACAGTGAAAAACGAATGATCTAGTCGGTCGATTGAAAAAAAAAATAATTGAAATGAGCATGAAATGAATTAATAAGAGGAATGTATAAAGGTTGGCTTGAAAAGGAAATTGCATAAAAATGAATAAAAAAGTCTAGCCAATTTGGCTTTTTGACCAAATTGCCCTGAACAAATTATGTAATGACCTTTGTGTCCTAAGGGGTAAAATAACCAAAATACCCTTGACTAATTAAGTAATAACCGTTGTGTCCTAAAAGGTGAAATGACAAAAATGTCCTTGACTAAATATGTGAAATGACCAAAATACCCTTGGTTGAGTTAGCCATGATTAAGTTAAACTAACTACCTTGAGTTAACTCTTATTAAATTAGCAAAGCAAGAATCTTCTTCTTATTTGGGTTTTGCTAGAAATTATGCTCTAAGAGAGAGAAAGAGTTAGAAAGCCATGGATGGAAGACAGAGAAAGTATGATCAAGGAAGCTAGAAGGCTTGGATGGCTTTGGAGCAAGAAGAAAAGTTGATGGCCTCATCATGGCAAAGCCTTCTATGTAAGAAGATCGAGCATCCATGAAGGTTTAAAAGTTTGCTACACTTAAATTTTTGATTTATGTTAGTCTATGTATGTGTGTATGGTTAATATCATGATTTATAGAAGAATATTTGTCTAGAGTTAGAAGATTTAGGTGAAACCTTAATCTATAAGGTTGCATATGGTGGTATAAGGGTTAATTACATGAAAGATAGCATGTTCAATGCTTAAATGTATAGACAGTTTGATTTTAAGAGCTAAAACTAGATATTGTAGTAATATGTTAATATAAACATATTTTAAAATAAAAGAATTTGGAACAATTCATATATGTGTGTGTAGTATAAGGCTACAGAGATTGAAAATGGACTCTATAATAAGTATATGAAAAGTGAAGAGTAAGAATTAGAAAAGGAATTTTTCGAAAAGTTTGCTAAGTGGATGAAAATCCAACTAAAATGTAATTTTTGGCAATTTTGAGTAATTAATGGTGAAATGAAGTCAAATGAGTTATTTGTATATTATTGCACGTATCTACATTGATTTGGTGGTCAACGGATGAAAGTTAGAACGAAAATGCGATTCAAGCAATCGAAATCGATCGTTTTGACCTAAAATGTATTTTTGAGGACAAATCCCGTCGTATGCAAAGTTAAGTTGTTTGAAAAGTCTAGACAAGTGTTATCTGATGTATGTAAGCCAAATCAAGAGTCGGAATGAACGTTAGAAGTGCATGGCCAAAAATCACTTGTTGACGAAAAATGTAAAAAAAAAATTATGTGTAAAAACAAGTTTTAACGCCCTTTTACAGGTTATTGCTTCGATAATTTTAAGAATCCAAATGAGTCAAATAGTATTTTTTGTAAAATACTAGGTAGTAAGAGCTAGATATGGTTTAAATTTGAGTTTAATTGGATGTAAAATGAAGGAGATAAAAATTAACAAAGGTAGTGTAAAAATCAAAATTTCTGATTTTTGAACACTGCACGGGGGCACAGTGTTTTGTACTAAACACTGCGCTGGGGCTCAGTGCGATCGAGAAGAATTCACTGGGGGCGAATTTAGTCGCCGCCGGGGCGAAGTTACTGTTCATAGAAAAAAATAATTAAGTGTCCAAAAATCTATGTTTTCATACGGGATGATAAAGATAGGTTATGTAAACCCTAGACTGATAAAAAATGGTTAATGAAAGGAGTGTTAAAGTTTAATGAAATAAGAAACAGTATAATTTAACATACCCAAAAGCTAGGTAAATGTATGATAATGCTTGGGTAAAAGGTTGGTAATGAGTTAAGATGTATTATTAACATATGTAATATATAATACATCAAATGTGAAATGAATAGAGACGAGTGGTCTAGTATTTATTATTTAAGTTTGAAAAAGTTATAGAACGTATTATGATCCTATAATGATATATAGGTTCAATGTTGACATATAGAGCTTGGATTAGCAAACTGGCAAAACGGATATGAAAGACGTTCAAGGAGCGTAAAGGTTAAGTTTAGTGATGGTTAACAGACAAAATTTTCAAAATTTGTTGAAACGTAATAATTTTTCTATATGAACTATTTGACAGTCTATATGACATTAAATATTTTAAAATGTACATTTTGTGCAACTATGTGTTTTAATTGTTAAATGTAATATTTGAGATTTATCTTTTAAAAATACACTGCATGGTAAAGTAAGAAATGCATGACGCATGTATATGAACTACAAGCATGAAAGGTGTTATTTGTGAGACTTGCTAAGCCTTTGTGCTCATTCTTGCTTTAACTGACATTTTCATATCAGTACAAGAGGGCCGAAGACTTTGGTAAAGCTAAAGGGTAAGAAATGCTTAATGTTTAGAAAAGCATAAAGGACTTGATATATGTAATGTTTACTTTGTGTAATGTGGCAAGTCAATATTACATGTAAACCTATAAAGGTATAAGTAATTTAACGTTTTAGTTTTAATATTAAAATTTGTCGTTAATAAAGAGCTGAATGATTTGTAAATCCATAGGGATTAATATGTATGTAAATTTTATTCAGAGAAGCTTGAAATGAGGCATGATTAATAAATTATTGTAAGTCGAGTCTTATATGTAATAAACTCACATGTATGGAACAGCTATGGGTAAGCAGGTGTAGTTATGAATGGTGATTGTATTCACAAATTAGGTTATGTAAAATCATAACATATATAATTATGAAATGTAATAAACTAGGTCATGATATATGTGATTGTGATATGAGTTCTAAGATGAAGAATGTGAAGGTTATGATTTTGAAGCAAGTGATGAACATAAGTTAAATAAACAGATTTATGAACTGTATTGTGTTTTAATGAATAGTTTTAAAGGTAAAAGTTATGATTTAATGCACGAGATCACCATTAGAAAATAATGGGATTTCGGGGTCGCTACACTTGGTATCAGAGCTGATAGGTATAGACCTTAGGTAAGAGTACTGTATGCTATAACTTTTGTTAGGAAGAAGGAAATGGTAAAGAAATGAACTCTAGAGGAGTTAAGTAAGGAAGAAATGAATTTTGGAAATTCATGATTAAGAAGTGGTAAAGGGCTATAAGATCATAAATGCTTAAAGATAAAGGAACTCTTGATGAGTTATGAATTGTAAGATATGAATAGATGAAATTCATATCAGGTTAAGGAAAGGTTTAGGAAATGTTAGGGTTATGTGGAATTTTTCATTGAGGACTCATGATAGTAACTGAGTTGTACACTTCTTTGTATGGGCGGGGATTTGTACTTGGTTTCATGAGCACTTAGCTTCCTATAATGATAATCAGTGGAGATCCAGCGTCATGGTATCGGTTATGTATGTTGAGAAGGTGATTCTTTTCTTCTATATATATATATATATATATATATATATATATATATATATATATATATATATACCTGATATATAAGGATTGAGAAAGAGTAACGTTAGTTGCGAGTTCTTAAAACTCACCTTTATGGTAAGTTTATGACTTGTAATCGTATGGTATGTTTTTGAACCCTTAAGCATATGGACAATTCTTGATTTGTTCTTGAACCACATATTAGTAGGACAAGTTCTTAAACTCATTTTATTGCGGTAAGTTCCTGATCTAATAATGTGTGGCAAGTTTGATGAACAATGGGCGGGTTAGAAAATAGAGCCATAAGGTGAGAGTATTTGTTCTCATAGATTAGCTACGGTTAAGGAAATAGGAAATAGGAAAGAGATAAAACTGGTAAGAAAGGTTTAAATGAGTAAAAGAAGGAAATGGAAGGTGATTAGGATTGGGTAGACAATCCAAATCTTCTAGCTATGCTAGCTCATCGATATTTTAAAAATATGTTTATTCTCACACTTTTGTGCATCGAAAATATTTTATTCAAGTATCGAACTGTAATTTTTTAAAATTTCGTGATTCATGGGTTTATGCCAATTGATTCGGCTAGACAAAAGTTATTTAAAAATTTAAAAATATATTTATGAAATCATTATCACACTGTTGAATATGGTGTGGAATGATAAAATGACAGAATTCTCAATGTACTTCTATGACGGTACGGTATTATGAAGTCTTTAAGAGATTTTTCTTTTCAATTTATGAAAATGGGTTTGAATTTTGAGCCAAGGACGAAATTCCCAGCGCACAGTAACAAAGGTGTGGATGTGGGAATATGAACCACTGATACATCGTTACATGTTGTAATGTGATGAAGTCATGGTAAAAATAAATTTTTGAGAAGTTTCAAGTTTACTATGTATGAACGATTTAATGATATGTGTCTATGCCATTTGTTTCGGCTAGACCATTTTACTAAAGTATGAGGTGAATAAAAAAAAGGAAAATATTTTTAAAGTATGAGGTGAATAAGAAAAAGGGGATATAAGAGTTGGTTAACACTGTTCAACTCAAAAAAGAAAAGAAAAATGTTGTACACAACAAACAGGGATACAATAGGTTGATCACCTAGCGTACCAATGACGGCCAAAGGAAGAAGAGTGGCGTGGTTGTGTCTTAACTCATTTTCTTGGTCTTTATGACCCTTGGATATTCTCAATCTTTGTAATTGTTAATATTTTTAACGTGTTCATGGTCTTAGTGACCCCTTAGCAAAAGACAATTTTTTTTTTTGTTTTAACAGGAAAAGTTTATTCCTATTTATCCATGCTACTTCACAATTATTAAACAATTGTTGAAGATTCCTGAAAGATATTTCAATGTTCTATAATAAATGATAGAAATGGGTAAGATGGGTAGAGAAAGGAAAGAATATAAAGATTAGTTGAAAACCTAGATATGATAAATGAAATACAAAGGATATGTATGTAGTAAATGAGTAAGGGATAAGCAAGTAGCAATTTCGAGGAAGAAATTTTTTGAAGGAGGGGTGAATTTGACATCCTAGATTTTAACAAGATTTCTAAATAAGAATTTTGGTTAATTAAGTAAAAGTTAGAAGTTAGAACCTAGTTTGGAATGACAAAAAGTGTGAATAAGTGATTAAATTTAATTTATTATTTAATCAATGTGCTAAGAATGACCTATGTGGTTAAATTATAAAGAGAGACTCCTGATGAAGCAAAGACTCTATATAGGTTATGAGGATCAGTCACTAACTTAAGGTACATTAATGACTTGATATATATTAAAATTATATATAATATAATTTACTATGATTTAATAAAAATATAATGAATTAAAGGCAAAAGATAGATTATAATACCTATGATTAGGTAGTCAGAAAAGAATTTTTGTAAGACACTGTAGTGTGTCAGAATGTGATAGATTAAATGTATGTGTGTATATATAAGAACAATTAAGACTTAGAGAAAAGTAAAATGATGAAGGAATGTGTAAATTAAGATTTAGTTATGAATATTAATAACTGGCTTAACGAATAGGCCTAGAGAGACTAGGTTACAAGGATGGCAAGGTAAGATATGTCAGAATGTGCAGAGATAATGAAACAGTTTAACCTAATTTATATATTAGGAATTAATTGAACAATAAGGCTTATGAAATTTAATGTTTGAAATGGATTAATAAATCAATATTAATTGATTGAATTGATCTGAGTATTTATACCACGTATAAATATACAAAAGGTAATGCTCCCGAAAATGAGTATAAGGAATGTAGTATGCATGTATGATTCAAATTGTCATATGTGTATTAAGTAAATGAACGAAAGGACATAAAAGTCGTAAAATGTTAATATGAGTGTAAAAGGATAAAAGATGATAGATTTTGATAATCAGGCCAGGATTCACTTTTTGAGAAAATGATTTAATGAAAAAAGTGAGATTTTGACTATTTGAGATGTCGAGAATTGAAATTGATTAAATGTGGAATCAAGAAGATTCGTAAGAAACTAGAAACGTAATTTTAGTTATAAAAAACAAGTTATTTAGTCGGTTTACAATTAAATGACTAATTAAGTTGTAAAATGATACTATGTGAATGTAGCACAGTGAAAAATGAATAACTTAGTCGGTCGATTGAAAGAAAAATCAATTTCAATGAGCATGAAATTAATTAATAAGAGGAATGTATAAAGGTTGGCTTAAAAAGGAAATTGCATAAAAATGAAAAAAAATATAGCCAATTTGGCTTTTGACCAAATTGCCCTTAACAAATTTTGTAATAACCTTTGTGTCTTAAGGGGTAAAATGACTAACATACCCTTGGCAAATTACATAATGACCGTTATGTCCCAAAAGATGAAATGACAAAAATTCCATTGACTAAATTTGTAAAATGACTAAAATGACCTTGGTTGAGTTAGCCATGATTAAGTTAAACTAACTAGCTTGAGTTAACTCTTATTAAATTATCAAAGCAAGAATCTTCTTCTTATTTGGGTTTTGCTGGAAATTTTGACCTAAGAGAAAGAAAGAGTGAGGAAGCTATGGATAGAAGAGAGAGAAAGCATGATCAAGGAAGCTAGAAAGCTTGGATGGCTGTGGAGCAAGAAGAAAAGTTGACGGCCTCTCTCTGGTAAAACTTTATATGTAAGAAGATCGAGCATCCATAAAGGTTTAAAAGTTTTCTACACTTAAAACTTTGATTTTTGTTAGTCTATGTATGTATGTATGGTTAATATCATAATTTATGGAAGAATATGTGTCTAGAGTTGGAAGATTTTGGTGAAACCTTAAGCTATAAGGTTGAGTATGGTGGTATGAGGGTTAATTGTATGAAAGATAGCATGTTAAATACTTAAATGTATAGAAAGTTTGATTTTGGGAGCTAAAACTAGCTGTTGTAGTAATATGTTAATATAAACATATTTTAAAAATCAAAGAATTTGGAACAATTCATATATGTGTAGTATAAGGCTACAAAGGTTGAAAATGGACTTTTTAATGAGTATATGAAAAGTGAAGACTAATAATTAAAAAATGAATTTTTTGAAAAGTTTGCAAAGTGGATGAAAATTCAACTAAAATGTGATTTTTGACAATTTTGAGTAATTAATGGTGAAATAAAGTCAAATGAGTTAGTTTTATATTATTACACATGTCTACGTTAATTTGGTGGTCAACGGATGAAAGTTAGAAAATGCGATAATGCGATTCGAGCGATCGAAATCGATCGTTTCGACCTAAAACGAATTTTTGCGAACAAATCTCGCCGTATACAAAGTTAAGTTATTTAAAAGGTCTAGACAAATGTTATATGATGTATGTAAGCTAAATTAAGTGTCAAAATAAATGTTAGAAGTGAATGGCCGAAAATCACTAGTTAACGGAAAATGTCAAAAAAAATTCTAAATGTAAAAACAAGTTTAAAGGCCCTTTTACAGGCTATTGTTTCGATAATTTTAAGAAACCAAATGAGCCAAGTAGTATTTTTGTAAAATACTAGGTAGTAAGAACTAGCTATGGTTTAAATTTATGCTAAATTGAACGTTAAATGAAAGAGTTAAAAATCAACTAAGGTAGTACAAAAATAAAAAATTCTGATTTTTGAACACTGCATCGAAACACAATGTTTTATACTAAACACTATGCCGGGACGCTGTGCGAAAGAGAAGAATTCACTGGGGGCGAATTCAATCGCCGCCGGGGGCGAAGTTACTATTCATCAAAAAAAATTAAGTGTCTGAAAAGCTATGTTTTCATGCGGGATGATAAAGATAGATTATGTAAGTCCTAGATTGATAAAAAAAAATGGTTAATGAAAAGAGTGTTAAGGTGTAATGAAACAAGAAATTGTATAATTTAATATACCCAAAAGCTAGGCAAAAACATGATAATGCTTGTGTAAAAAGTCGGTAATGAGTTATAATGTATTATTAACCTATGTAAGGTATAATACATCAAATACAAAATGAATAGAGATGAGTGGTCTAGTATTTATGATTTAAGTTTGAAAAAGTTATAGAATGTATTATGATCCTATAATGATATATAGGTTTAATGTTGACAGATAGAGCTCGGATTAGCAAATCGACAAGACGGACATGAAAGACGTTCAAGGAACATAATGGTTAAGTTTAGTGATGGTTAACAGGCAAGTTTTTCAGAATTTGTTGAAATGTAATAATTGTTCTGTGTGAACTATTTGACAGACTATGTGACATTAAATGTTTTGAAATGTGCACTTCGTGTACCTATGTGTTTTAACTGTTAAATGCAATATGTGACATTTATCTCTTGAAAATGCACAACATGGTAAAATAAAAAATACATGACGCATGTACATGAACTGCAAGTACAAAAGGTGTTATTTGTTAGACTTACTTAGCCTTTGTGCTCATTCTTACTTTAACTGACATTTTCATATCAGTATAAGAAGGTCAGAGACTCCGGTAAAGCTAAAGGGGTAGGAATGCTTAATGTTTAGAAAAGTATAAAGGACTTGATATATGTAATGTTTACTTTATGTAATGTAGCAAGTCAATAGTAAATGTAAACCTATAAAAGTATAAGTAAATTAATGTTTTAGTTTTAATGTTAAACTTTGTCATTAATAAAGAGCTGAATGATTTATAAATCTTTAGGGATTAATATATATGTAAATTTTATTCAGAGAAGCTTGAAATGAGGCATGATTAATGTATTATTGTAAGTCAAGTTATATATGTAATAAACTCGTATGTATGGAACAGATATGGGTAAGCAGGTGTATGCATAAATAGTTATAAATGATGATTATATTCACAAATTAGGTTATCTAAAATCATAACATATATGATTTTGAAATGTAATAGACTAAGTCATGATATATGTGATTATGATCTGAGTTCTAAGATAAAGAATGTGAAGTTATGATTTTGAGGCAGGTGATGAACGTAAGTTAAATAAACAGATTTATGACATGTATTGTGATTTAATGAATAGTTTTAAAGGTAAAATGTATGATTTAATGCACGAGATCGCCATTAGAAAGTGATGGGGTTTCGAGGTTGTTATAGTAGACTGTTTCTGACTTTAATACTTAGATGATTTTGCTGTTTTACGAAATACTAGAGTGTTCTGCTAATGATGTGATGTCGCAAGCACCCAAAAATAAAATCTTACTTTTGAAAAATATTAATATAGTAGTGCAAGTAAGAGTCGATCTCACAGAGAATGATTAATTTAATTTTAATGTTTTTGTGAACCAAAATTAGGGGGTTTTTAATTAAAGAATTAATTTAAATAAAATTAACTAAAGTAATTATGCAAGAAATAAATAAGAAGAAAAAGCCTTGGTTTAAGTCAAAATTCACCATCAAGAATTTACAACTGATCACTGATGCAAAAATAAATCAATTAATATTTTGAACATTCACCGTAGAAAGAACTACACGCAGGTGGAATAATTTTTCTCCTCTCTCCTTAATTTTAGTTAAGTAGACACACGCGTTCTAAATTACCCTTACTACTAAATAACCTCTGGCACGTGCTAAAGATTTAATTTAATAACAGCTTTAAGAATTAGAGAGATCGTTGAACTAAACAACACAAGCCACGCGTTTGCATTTAATTTAGATGAATATTCTTCCTAAGATAAAATAATCTTTTGATCTGCAAAACAATTATTAAACTTAGTTACGTCACCAACAACAGTAGATTAATATGAATAATAAACTAATAGTACAATTAAAATAAATTAGATATCACAGTGTATAAATCTTGATGGCTTCAATCACTTAAACCAAGAAAAATAATTTAGCTACTCATATTTGTAGAGAACACCAAAGAATAGAAGAGAGAATTTTTTTGTGTATTACATTAGGTCTTAAGCCCTCTATTTATAGGCTTCATAAACCTCCTAACCCTAATAAGAATTACATTTAAAAATAAAAGAAAAATAAAATAATTATTATCCTAATCCTAATTGGAATTAAAATCCAATTTGGAATCAAAAAGTAGCAATAATTCGTGAATAATCCCGTTTCTGCACAATTTTCGCTTAGCCAAACACAACCTTCGCTCCCTTGACCGGGTCAACGCGCACCAGTGGCGTATTGCGCGGCGCCCTTGAAGGCTCTAAACGATGCCGTTTCTGGAAAGGCTGTTGATCCCATCTCCGCGCCATGCGTGGATCCTCATCCTCCCAGCCGCAATATGCCAAACGGTACAGTTTAGCTTCCGGTCTATTCACGCGTAATGCGCGCCTGTTCCTTTTTCGGTAATTACGATAATGCCTCCGGTCGCTTAATTAAAATTTTGCCATTCTGCTGCTTATTTATCATTTTGCCACTAGATCTTTGCAGGATTTACAGATTTTCCCCCAAGCTTATTTTTCCTACAAAATAAAATATAAAATAATTAAAAATAAATAAAAATAATATAAAAATACTACTAATAATAATAATGCATAATGATAAATAAAACACCTAAACCACTAAAAATACTTAAAAACTCACAAATAATTAAGTATAAAATCCCTAATAAATTGATATAAAATCGATTTATCAGATAACAACTTTCACATTACGATTCAGGCAGAGACTCTACGACGCTTTAGTATTGCTTAAGTAGTTCCATGACTTGTTCTATGATTGCTCAACTAGCTTACGCATTTACTTGACGATCTTAACTGCGGTCCTACGCGCTCAAGACTTGCTCTACAATCAATAAAGATTTTATGAACAGGTAGAGTAACTCTACAAGCGATCTGACCTTATCAATCTATACATAATATCAACTCAAAGATCAACCTAACAAGTTTGATTATTCTATTCTATGTGCTTACACAATAAATCTCATATAAGGACTTTAATCACATTTGTATCATCAAATCATACATATAGATTCTTACAGTTTAATCTTCAAAAGGTATAAACTTTGATCATTTCTCAATTAATAATTATCGTATAAGGTAGATTCATGGGATTGAGATTGCTGAAAATTTTTAAATATGATTTATGACATGCTTCCGTTGTTTAACGCAATATGATTGTATGTATGTGATAATTCTCCAAACCAACATCAAGGATATTGAAGTTATTGATTTTTTTTATTTGTCATGCAGGTTAACTGGATGATGTTGATATTTTCTTACTCATTTTCAAGATTATTCTTTGAGAAGAAAGTGTGTGAAGTTTTGATCCCGCGAAGACTAAATATTCATTCTTGGTGCTTGATACTCGTTTGCTATAAAATTTGAGAACAAATTTTTTTTAAGAAGGAGAATCTGATGCAGAGGAAAATTATAATAAAAATTAGATTTTTTATATATTTTATTATTTATGGAGTTTTAGTTTATCAGATGTATTTTTATTTATTATTTAGAAAAATCTAGTAGGATTTAGATTTACTATTTTTATTTTTATACTTTTCAACTAGTCATAAGAAATTTTGTTAATAGTTTTATTATTCTTCGACGAAGTAGATTAGAAGAGTTATTTATTATCTTTTTAAGAGATTTATTAGATAATCAATAAATTAATTTATAATAATATTATGTTTTCTCTTAGAGAATTCATTACTTTTTTTTCTTTTTTTACTTTTCCGTGTACGCAAAAATTTATTCACATTTAGTGTTAAAGAATTACAATATAACCACATATTTCATTGTGTCAGTAGATATATCAAAGGCCAAGCAAACCACAAGATACACAATTCTTATTTAATTTTGTGGGGGACATCCTTATTGCTAACTGTGTCAATGGCGAGTTTTAAAGCTCACCTTGCATATGACATGTATATATATATCCTAACATTTGGGATAAAAAATTTATTGACAAAATTAATTTTTATCTTTTTTTAAAAATAATCGATGCATATTATTTTATTTATCTATACTCGCAGTGCTAAAAATACACTTACTTTGTATTATTGATAAGGGTGCAATAGTAAAGAGGATAAGTTTTTATCTAATCATTTAAATAATTTTGGACAAAATATGCATAACATGAAATTATTTGATGTTATTATATTTATAATCTCGTTCTAAATAAACGTGTGATTAGAACTATTTAATCCTAATATTAGTAGTTTTTAAATTATAACTTATGAAAATATAGTCTCGAGATTATAATATTTTTAAACAAATATTGTCCAAGTGTAGTAAACAATATTGTAAAAGTTATGATTGACCTTACAATGTAGGTTTCAATGTATTTATCTGCTTTCTATATTTTTGTTTTTATATTATCACTCTAAAATTGAGAATCCTACTATTTTTTGTTAGTTTTTTCTTTCCCCATCTAATAGTATTGCTTTATACATTGAATGTATAATACTTTAGAGTAAAGGGGGCCACATGGACTCTTGATGGAAAAAAAAGGGGAAGGGGAGGGGGAGGGGGGGGGGGGGGGGAAGGAAAAATCGTAACGGTCAATACTCTTGAACTCCGTATATACCCAACCATATATATAATCTATATATATAATAACTAATACAAAATAGCTTTTCAACCCTGAAATTTAAAAATGATCCTTTTGTTCTAAAATTTAGAAATAGAAACCAAAAATTTAGAGGGAAGAACCTATATCTTTCATCTTTTTATTTGATTTAAAAATAAAAAAATTATCTTCAATTTTACTATTACAATTATATACTTACCATTATCTCTTATTTTCATATATTTTCTAAATTAGTTACTGTGAGAACCCGAATTTTCGGGATTTCTTTAATAAAATTTAATAAGAAATTAATTAACAAAAAATTCTCAAGGTTGTTTAAATTATTTATGATTGATATATTTTATGTAATTTTAAGTGTGTGATGGGATTTAATTGGTAAATTAAATCTGTATAGAGATGGTAATAAATTGTGTTGAATTAACATAATTAAAAAGTAAATAAATTATTTAAAAATAATTTATGAAGAATAAGAGAAATTTCATGTAATTGTACAATTAAATTGTTGATATTTAAAATAGTTGTGGAGGTGCATAAATTGTTATTTAAATGGTGTTACGTGGTAATGTGAGGTTTATGAATTAGATATCTATATATATACATTTGTATATATATGTGTGTGCATGTTTAATTGTTATAATTATAAAGTTTATTAATTATGGGGATAAAGGGATTAATAATTAAATTAATTCAAAATTTAAATGAAAAGTTGATGAGGGAGTTAGTAAAATTGTAATTATTGATTTTAGATTTAATCAATAATTATGGAGGAAGTTTAGAAATTAATTAAGAAGAAAAGTAATTTATATAATAATAAATTACATAATTTATATAAGGAAATTAAAGTAAAGTATGAAGAAAATAATAATTATATAAATTATATAAGAATAATTATATAATTTATATAAAATGATTAAACTGAATAAGGATGGAAGAAATTTTTTATAAATTGTACTTTGGGTAAAATGGAAATTATATAAGGAGAAAGTAATTATATAAATTATATAATAATAAATTATATAATTTATATAAAGAAAGTTAATGTAAATAGTAAGGAAATAATAATTATATAAATTATATAAAAATGATTATATAATTTATATAAGAAGAATGTATTAATTAAGAAAGGAAATATAATTATACAAATGGTACAATATTTTATTATATGGTGTATATTTAAAGTGTGCCAAATAGTAAAGAAATGGAAAATAAATGAGGAGAATGAATGTTTTAAATTTATTAAAATTATGTTTATTGTATAATGGAATTGTTATGATTTTTATGGCGAATAATATTTCAAAAACGTGAACACGTTAATGAAACATGTTGTCCATGTAACGAAGTGAAAAAAGTATGAAAAATAATTTTTATAAGTTGTATGTGTTATTTTAGTAATTTTGGAGGTATAAATTTCCTCATATAATTGCATGCATGTCATTATGTGTGTACAAAATTTGTCAAGTAAAATACCTGAAAAATGTATAAATATTAATTATAAATCATTTTATGAATTTTAGTGAATTAAAATAAATATTTTACGTACGTTACGTAAATTATTTATTACACGAAATAACTATGTAATGTATTAAAATAAATTGCATGCTGTTTATCCGAAACAAGTCGGTTGTGGCGTGGGATGGTATGTCGGTGGAATTGTGGTGTTTGTCCAAATCGGTTAAATTGCCTATAGTATAAGAAAAGAAAATAAGGAAAAACAAAAAGGAAGTAAAAATAAATAAAAAATAAAAAATGCATAAACACTAATATATCTCTCTCTCTCTCTATTTTCATACCATCCGAAGCCGCCACCACCATCAGAAAACACCATCACCAAGAAGAAGAGAAAATATTTGGTGTCAACAAAGGAAGTTTAAGCTCCAAAGGAAGAAGTTTTAAGCCTTGGAAGGTATAAAATCATTTTATTTAATTTATTTTGTGTAATTTTGGTGTTAAAATAATTTTATGAAAAATGTGCAAATAAATAGAATTATTATTCTAGATAATTTTTAGATGTATATATGAGGATTATTTGTTTTTTAGAATTATTATGTTGTGAGATTAATGTACAAAAATAGTGTAAAATGGTTGGGGTAAGCTACTGTTGCCGGAAAAAAGGAAGAAGGAAATAAAGGCCGCCCGTGCATTGCGCGACGACCATTTTTTTCCTGAAGATGGGCCGAAACGACGGCGTTTCGAGCACGCGAAGAAGGAAGTCGCCATGCGCGATGACTTCGGTAACCGGTAGGGGAACAACGTCGTTTGGCGTAGGCAGAAGAAGGTCGCGCGCAATACGCGTCGGACGACAACGCTGATTAATTACCAGCGTGCCCTTGAGCTTTTTCAGAAATGCTGAGCGTGTCCCTTGGCCTCGACAAATTACGACCATTCCCCTGAGCTTTTCTGGAAATTTTGATTTTGTCACTGAAGTTACGAAAATTACCTCAGAAATTAGTTTTTTAATTAAATAAATGTTTAAAAATTATTTAAAAAATTATAGAAAAATACTAAGAATATAGAAATGATATTTGGGCATTAAAATTTAATATTTTTAAAAAATATTAAATATTTAAGATTAATGTTTAAATATTGATCTAATAAGGTTAAAATTTAGAAAATGGTCAAATGAAAGTTCGGACAACCAAATACGCGAAATTTTACCCGACGAGACGGGTTGTCCGCATATAATGTGTTCTATATTAATTAAATTAATATAGTAGAGTGCCAATCAATTATTATTTAATTGATTTTGCTATAGGTTGTCCAAGAAAGGATTATTATCCGTTAATTTAATAACTGGATATCGAGGCAAGTTCTTCAGTACTTGATATTAATTGTCATATGATGTTATATGTTTACTTTATTCAAATGCATATAGACATTGTGACGACCCCAAATCCGGGTTCCTTTAACCTCGGATCCGGTTCAACACTAGTACTACATTTTCTTTATTGTTTATGAATTACAACAATATTATAATTGCTAAATAATCATTTATTTACAATTTTACATCATCTCTTTCTATTCCAGAATCGCAATCTTTATACATTCCTAGCCTGTCTTAATATCATATATGATACAACATTTTATTACAATCAATTTGAGTATTTAATACTCATATAACATACCAACTAAGTCTTGTACTACACAATCATTTACCTGTCCAATTCGAACTGATATCTACAACAGACATTTAGATCTTCAGTGAAAGTAATATGCTTTCCTGTTTCTTGATCTTTATCGAGAACTTCAAATAATTTGCACTATCTGAAAATGTTGGTTTAGGCAAGAGTGAGCACGACGGCTCAGCAAGTTCAACAGTTACACATAACACATTACATGCTTCACATATTATACATAGTCTGCATGTTATTCTTACATCATGCATTTCATTTTATGAATGTTTCATACTTCTTATGCATCACATACAATAAACAACTAGCATTTAGCAAATCATGCTTCATATCGGTACATATTTCACATGTAACCATATCTTATGCTATTCATATATCACAAATATCATCAAAATATCTTCATGTTAATAATATAACATCAAATTGTAGCATATTAATGCACATAGGAGCAAGTTCTAAAAAACTTGTCTGGTTCGCTTCTACCATTTACACTTATTTGCGTCTTTCGTTCAATCTACAATTTATATAGGAAATTAACATAATCATTAGTTATAATAACTATAAATTAGTCTTAACTTAAGACCTTAACTTTAAATTATTAATTCTTTAGTTGTCTGACAAATGAACTTTTAAGTTCCGGACAAAAATCCTAGCCCAAACCTAGTTTGGACATGTCGGGTACAGTTTAACCATCTTACGCCTTCACTACACATTCTTCTTTTATATAACTTAATGATTTGGACATTTAATAATGTACCAAATATCTCGAAATATTATCTACCTTTGATAATATATAACTACAATCAAATATTATTAATCATTTAATAATATTTTAATCACTTATTAATATTATTAATCATTTAATAATATTTTAATCACTTATTAATATTATTAACCATTTAATAATATTTTAATCTCTCATTAATATTATTAACCATTTAATAATATTTTAATCACTAATTAATATTATTAACCATTTAATAATATTTAAATCACTCATTAATATTATTAACCATTTAATAATATTTTAATCACTCATTAATATTATTAACCATTAAATAATATTTTAATCCCTTTTTAATATTATTAACTATTTAATAATATTTTAATCACTTATTAATATTATTAACCATTTAATAATATTTTAATCACTTACTAATGTCATTAATATTTAATAACATTTTCATCATATACTAATATTAGTACTCATTTCATAACACTTTTAGTTACTTACATATTTAATCCTTTAACAATATTTTAAAAATCATCAATTCCTTTAATGATTATTTGAATAATAATCTCTTAATTAATTAACATCGTTTATTATTTAATATTCATTAAATAACAAATGATCATTTTATTCACTTCATCTCCCTTTAATTATTATTTAATATCCTTTAAATAATAATTAACTAATTATCCTAATTTATTAAAATAATAAATAATTACCTTATTAACTTCATCTTTCTTTAATTACCATTTAATATCATTTAAATAATAATTAATTAGCTATTTATTATTTAATACTAATTAACTATTTATTATTCAATACTAATTAAATAATAAATAATTATTTTATTGACTTCGTATCCTTCTTTATTTATTATATAATAATAAATAATTAGTTATTGTATTTATTTGCTTTAATTATTATTTACTATCAATTAAATAATAATTAATTATAATAATAGCTTTTATTTACTCTATTTATTATTTGTTATAAATAATAAATAATTATTAAACTTGGGTCCCAAATTAATTATATTAATTTTAAAGCATTTTTATCCATTTTAGACTTAAATGACCCGAACCGACCCGACCCGACCCGAATGGCCCGACCCGACCCGGAACGGAAAAGTGCACTGCCTATGAACAGTGTCAAGGGCCCCGGCCCTCCTTTATAGTGCAAAACAAGGGCCTCGACCCTTGTGTTGCAGAATTTGTCAAAATGTCATTTTCAGATTTTTTAACTTTTGCTCCTTTGATTAAACTGTCATAACTCCTTCATTACAAAATATTTTGGGGTGATTCTTGAGTCCATTCTCATTAGAATTTCCCCCTTTACAACTTCTCTTTAGATCACAAATCCAAATTCCAAACGGAATTATACTCAAAACAGCTCACAAGGAAAAAGTGAAAACTAACTTCACAATCCTTAGTTTTAAAAATCATATCTTAACCATAACAACTCATATGAACATTATACCAACTAGGTTTTGTTCTTTACTTATATATTTACCATATCAAAGAAGAAAATCTCATACACAACCTCTAGCTTTCAAAATGAAAGGTTTTAAATCACAACCCCAACTAGGGTTTACCGGTAAAAATCGCAATATGGAACCATGAATCTACCTATATCTCATACCAATACTTGTTTTAAACATATTAAACCATGAATCTACCTATATCTCATAGATTTAGACTTCTAGAGTATCAAAATAACTTTTGATCGGTTAAAAATATTTTTTGACCGATTAAAACATATATAGACTATAAAAATGAACTAAAGAAAGTTTAGAACACTTTTTAACCTCTTGGAGATGGATGCTCTTCTTCCTCTTGTTATGATCTTGGCTTGCGACCCTTCATTGACTATCCTCTAGCAATCTCCTTGGTGGATCTTCAACTCACAAGTGTATACTCACTTTTCTCTCTCAAATGCTCTCACTTTTTCTCTCTATAAATGCTAAACCCTCATTAACTCTCCTAATCCACCAACATAGTCAAATTAAGGCTTAATTGATATTACTATTGAATGGATTGATTTGTTGAATGACTTGTGATTGACTTGGGTTGGTTCAACCACCACACATTGTGTACAAGTAAAGCAACATGAGAAATCAAACCACCCACTTGTGAGTCCCTTAAATCTCAGCAAAATGGGATTTAATCCCCCATTTTTGCTTTTTATATATATATATATATATATATATATATATATATATATATATATATATATATATAAATGTTGACCAATTTTGACTACCATTTGGGCTCCACATTGGACTCTAGGATTTAAATATATTAGGTTCATCCATTTAATTTGGTTGGGCTCAATTTAATTATTCTATTGGGCTAACATTAAATATCCTATGTTACATTTAATTAAAACAAGCATTGAGCTAGTTTAATTAATTACATGGACTAAGGTTTAATTAATTACATGAACTACTAGGTAAATTAATTTGACCTAAATTAATATCACATTTGGATTTAAAATATACTCCAATTAGACTTACTATAAATAATTATACCATCTTGGGTTACTCAATTAACTCATCCATAGTTAATTCTCATCACTACCTTCCTTCCTCTAACAATTAACCAATGTTTGGTTAATTCTCTATCTTGCCTACCAACTAGGGTTATTCAATTAACCCTACATTAGTTAATTCTTTACACTCAACTAAATTTCCCCAACACTTTGACCATCAATTGACTTTTTAAATGTTTGGGCTACATAGCTTACCTTGCATTAGGCTCTCTTATTTAATTACTTGGGCTACCCAACACAACTCACATATCATTTATAACTTGGGCTTGGTAATTAATTTAATTGGACTATCACAATACTTGCTAACATAATTTAATTGGACATATATTAATTACGTCTTGGACTATTAATTAACATAACATTTGGGTTTATTATTTAATTACCCACCTTCATGTCAGTATTCCCATATTGGGCTTATTTTAAATCCATTAATGGACTCTATACAACAACTTAATAATTAAGTTAATTACTTAATTAATTACTTCACATTATTGTCATCCATGACAATCATCCTAAATTTTCCACAACTTTAACTCATACTAATATAATTAACCTAATTAATTATATTTCATGACTTACTATTTAAACTAATTAATTTATTAGTTTAATTGAATATTTATTTTACTCATCTTCTTGTTTGGCTAACAAACACACTTTAGGTATCTATAATTTAATATAATCACATTTACTTCTCAATTGAATTTATTTCTTTAATAAATTCTCTACATACATCATTACAATATCCTCACATTTAATTTTTAACAAGTAAATCATTAAAAAAAAAATGTTTACCCATTTTTTACACTTTACTTCTCAAATTCTAGGTTTTAAACCATAACCTTTAATTAATTATTTTAAATTTTATTTACAATTCTTGTAAATATCTGGGATATTACATTCACCCCTTCTTATAAGAATTTCGTCCCCAAAATTTCATCATACACATTTCTACCGATTTTCATCTCTGAGAATATCTCTTTACTCATCAAATTATATGACCACCCTTTTCTAGGAAGTTCATACTTCTAAACTCATAATTCCAGAACAATGGAATATCTTGCAGAAGAATAAATTGAAAATCAATATCTTATAGAAGAATAAATTGAAAATCAAAATATTCATTAAAACTTTCATACTATGTTGAGGGGTCATCAAGACCATGAACATCCGAAAGGAATTAACTGAATTCCGAATAAATAGTATTTATCCCTGTAAATACTTATAAACAGAATGTTTATCAATTACAAAGACTGAAAACATTCCATAAGTGTACGCTAGGTGATCAGCCTATTGTACCATACGTCATGTAGAACGTCTTAGTTATTGGGCGTCAGTCGGAGCTATATGCCGACGAAAATATATCTGCTTTAGCTGACAGAATATACTTATTTCTTGCACTTGTTCACCTCAGACTTACTACCAAATTCCGCACCAGAATAATTTGGATTGGAAATACAACTTGAACCATTTCTGACCAAAAGTGTCCAGTCAAAATAAATGACATAGACTCACATCATTAGATTGTTCGTATATTACGAACTAAAAATAATTTTAGATTAGTTAAAATAACCAAAATTCATTTCTAGGACTTCATGATACCGCACCGTTACAACAGTGCGTTGAGGATTTCGTTTTTTTCATCTCCGCACCATGGCTTTAATGGCGTGTGATGATTTTATAAATACATTTTGATATTTTCAAATCAATTTTTCTAGCCGAAACAATTAGCATATACTCTTCTTTAAACGTTTTAAAATACTGAAAATCATTTTAGGATTTCGTCATATTATATCATACCATAGTGGGCTTTAAACATCCAACACTAGGTTAATCTGCATTAATGACTCCATCGCTTATCATCTCTGCACTAAGTGCATTAATGATACTTGTAACAGAAAGAAAATGTAAAGGTTGCGATCTAGAGACTAGGATCGAAGTGTTAAGTTTTAAATGCCAAAATGTTTTAATTCAATTATTGTTGATGATGTAAAATCAATTAATTGATTAAATAAGGTAATTTAAGATTTATTAACAAACCAAAATTTGGACGTAATGAAAATAATGTATAACAAATATGAAATTTAAGATAATAAGGTTGGTCAAATTTCGGGGTCGTTACAGATGGTATTAGAGTTGAAGGTTATAAACTTTAGGTAAGCGATACCTTATGCTATAATCTTAGTAAGAAAGAATAAAGTTAGTTGCGTGTTCTGAAAACCCAAGTGTATAGTAAGCTCGTGACTCATGATTGTATGGTGGAGCCCCTCAGCGAATGGGCGACTATGGCCTGACTAGGACAAGCTCCTCAAGCCATATGATTGTGGTAAGTTCCTGAGCCCAAATACGTGATAAGTTTGATGAACATAGAGGGATTAGAGTAGAGAGCCATAAGTTGAGAGATATAGTTATCAGATATTGGTTAAGGTTAAGGAAATATGAAAGATATAAGATTTTAAGGAAAAAATAGAGATGTTAAGAAAGATTTAAATGAAGGTAACAAATTGAGAAAATTCTTGAGTTCAATTAAGATTATATCTGAAAGAATATTTGAAATGATTCAAAGATGAATCTCAAAGAAAATCAGGGGACACCTGATTCAAGCAATAAAGATGACAAGGTAAACTAAAACGTATAGAAAGAGATCATAATAACATGATAAGGAACAGTAAGAGGATCATACTGCGATACGATCACGAGATAAGGAAATCGAATAATGAATAGATTGTAAAGAAAGATCACGATGTGATCCAATGAGACTGTGAAATAACAGAGAGATTTGTTAATGATCTAAAAGGTATAACTTGATGATATAAAGAGAAATGGTACTACGAAATAGTACAAGAAGAACTCAGAGAATGATAAGATATGAATTACAAAAATGTTATGATAAGGGGACAGAAGGCTTGGGTACGAAATTTCATTTGAGGACTCATGTGGTGACTGAGTTGCACAAGCCTTTGTATGGGCAGGGGACTTGTGTTTACTTAGCTATCATAGTGATAATCATTGAAATGTTAGAGTCATGCTATCGGTATACAAATGTTGAGGAGGTAATTCTTCTCTCGTAGGTATATTTGATAGATAGATAATATTAAGTTTAGACACGAGTTCTTAAAACTCATGCATATGGTAAGTCCATGACTCATAATCGTATGGTATGTTTTGAGCCCCTCAGCATATGGATAGTCTGTGATGTGTTCTCAGACTATGTGTTGCTAGGATAAACTCTTAAACTCATATTCTTGTGGTAAGTTCCTAGACTCATAATGTGTGGTAAGTTTGACGAACTATACGGGGATATAGAAAAGTTGGAGAAGTTAGAAATTTTAGTATGATATATAATAATAGTCATAACAATAAATATAGTAATTAGGTGAAGAGTAGAAGGGGGCGGATGTTTTGGAATTTAGGATATTTCCATTTTTCTAGCTTTGCTAGACTTCGAAATTTTTGGCCTTAAGCTAATTTCGCACGAACGTACTTTTAAAAAATGTAAATGAATTTTATTATCATGCGTGCACGGTAACATGGGTGTGTGGATTCATGCATCATTTCCTGTTGCGGTATGATAAAAACTAAAATGATTTTCAATGTTTTAAGCGATTTAAAAAGTGTCTATGCTACTTGTTTCGGCTAGACAAAAATATTTTGAACATCAAAATGTATTTCAAAAAAATCATCAACGCACCTTTTAGCACGGTGTAAATGTGATGAATGAAGGAATGCTCAACGTGTTATTGAGATGGTGCGGTACTATGATGTCATAAGATGATTCGGCACCATAAAGTATGGTGTAGGAATTATTAATGACGGGATTCTCAACGTACTGTCAAGACGTATGGTAATAGGAAGTCATAAATAATTTTGGTTTTATGAAAGTATGTAAAGGCTACAAGTCAATGCCATTTGACTCGGCTGGACGTTTTGAAAAGTTTTGATATGATGAATGTTTTAAAATTTTCTGCGGGTTATAAATTATTAAAAAAAAGTCTATGCTAATTGATCTGGCTAGACAAGCGTTGAAGAAATAAAAGTCTAAACTATTTGATTCAGTTAGACAAATTTTGAAATATATTTATTGAATTCATATTCTTTGAAAGTTATACCCAATCAAATTACTCTTTTATGAATTCTAGTGCTGAGATGAACAACCCCTACAAAAAGGGGTTATAGAAAGATTATAGGTATTGCAGGTTGATCAAATGGTCACCTAGCATATCAAGATACAGGCATTGCGGACTAATCATCTGGCGTGCCAACTTATGGATGAGATATCCATCACTTTAATGACAGATAGATCATCTGTCAGTGGTTTGCAGTATGAGGTACTCTGGGAGTGAAGTACTGTTAAACCGAGATACATGTTCACTCAGCATATTATAAAAATCCATCACTTTAATAACAGGTAAATTCTCTGTCAGTGGTTTGCAGTATGAGGTACTCTGGGGGTGAAGTAGTGTTAAACCGGGATACGTGTTCATTTAATATATTATGAAAATTTTTCCAAAATAAAATTTATAATTCCTCTACTCTTATGAAGATTGGATGGTAAGATGGGGGTAACATTTTCTAATTATGAGCGATAATGAAAGTAGAATTTGTGGAGCAAAGAAACTATGAAATGTGATGAATTAGAAAAGTTGCAATGTGCAATGACCACGAGAAAGGAAGGAAAGAAAGATATGTTGATATATTACAAAGAGAAATGAAATGTGAAGAAGATTTATAAAAATGAATTAAGAAAAGAAAGTTGAACATGCAGAGAAATGTTTATATAAATAATGTGCAATAGAGAATATGAAATGTGACGCCCCCAAATTCGGGTTCCAAATACCCGGATCCGGTCATCACGATCCAATACAAACATTCACCTCTAAACAACATACAATAACTAAATGCGGAATAATAAACATATGTTGTTCATTCAAAAGGTGTTACTAGTCCCAAGATACGATAACCTTACACAAAAGTACACAAATACTCTTAATAAAGTACTTAGGGTTTATATTACATAACAATTAATTTAATTAACTACAAGACTGCATCTCGAAGTCTATCACTTCATCTTTCCTTTACCCTTGTTCTTTCCCGAAGTCTCGGGTTGCACTGCAATAAGGTTTCATGATATAGCAAGAGTGAGCAACTAGTTTGCTCAACAAGTTTAAATAATAACAAGGAACAATATATCATGAATGAAGGGGAATAGCTGAACAATTCAATAATGTGAATAACATAAGCAGGAATAATAATTTGCTTTTAAAATTAGGATAGTCAAATAGACTATGAACTATAAATATCCACTGAAGTCAATAGCAGGTTGACCCAATGGTTACTACCAGAAATATGTACCCGAGGGGATCAGCCTCAGTACAATATGTGTATGCATAACATTTAATTTCCGTATTTTTGTACATGATATTAGATACAGGGTACTCCCTTATAATAAAGGGGTGTTCATAATAGTCTAAGAATCCGCATCTTCAATGATTTGGATAGCTTTTAAAATCTTTAACATAAATGTCTAGCCGAACAATGGCTTAGACCTACTTTGAACAGTTCTTTAAACAGTAGAACAATAATTAAGTACAAGTCAATGACTGTACAATCTCAAGTGCAACAAGTGCGAATAACAACAATATCGATGTGGAATAATTGTAAAGTAATTAAACCACTAAAAGCATGCTTGGAATTACAGTTCAAGCTTAACTAAATAATTTGCTCAATGAAATGAGTTTAGAGATAAGGAACTTGCCTGTACGCTCAGCTACAAATAATGTCTAGCTTTAACTGAATATCTAAATTTTTTTTTATCAATAATTAGTTATATATTATTAGTTAACTAATACATTTTAGAAGAAAATAGCCTTTTATTATTATAAAAATCATCCTACACAATGTTAATCTATTATTCCTATAATTAATAAATTAGTATAGTATAATACAAAAATATATAAATAATAAAACAAGTTTATAAATAAAAAAAAAAAAAAACTTGTGTTTAGTACAAAATCATGAGCTAGTTATACAATTGTGTATATCCGACGTACAATCCATAAAAGTGGACTAATGCTCAATTAGGGTCTCAGAAAACATAAATTATTAATCTCACTAACGAACCTATATTTAAATTTAAGATTTTAATATATTTAAATAATAAGTTTTTAAATTTGAATATTGCTACAAAAATCTAACAAATTATATCAACACGTGTCCTATATAAATCTTTATATTCGGGAAAAGGAAAAAAAAAAGCTTAAAACAAAATGAAGACTTTTCGAATCCAAACCGACAGTGCTATTTTGTGCTTTAGCCAGCTTCTCGTTATCCTTCAATTAGCTTTATTATAGAAACAATTGCAAAGCTTGAGAATTTGGTAATTACAGTTTAGTAAGATGTTATATAACTAATTCGTTGTCCGTTAACATAAACATAAACCACTTTACGTGCTTCATGGTTTTCTCTTAAAATTTTAAAGTGGTTTGTTATGATTTTGGAAAGATTTAGCAGTGTTTAAGTTAAAATTTATAATATATATAATTATCACTCCACTCCTGTCACTCATGTTCACACGTCTACAATCTATTTTGTTTTTTATTTTCATCACATTTATATACTAATATTTTTTATTTTTCAAATATTTATAATAGTATTAATTACTTCCATTCAGAAATACGAGATCATTACAGATTTTTTTGAAGTCAGCTTAAGATATTTTTAAATTGAAAATTGACATAAATTCTTTTTATTTTAGCCAAGATAAATATTATAAACTATCTAAAAAAATATCACCAATTGTAAGATTTATTATTTTATAATTTTTAATGAATCAATTCAATTTTAAATTTAAAAATATCTCAAAATAATTTTCAAAAGTCAATAATCATCTTATAATTTTGATGGGGAGAGTATTAAGTATATTATTTGTTATCACGCGCATCCACTGCGCGTGTATACCAACTGTATTGTTAGATCACATGATCCCCTAATCCATACAAGAACAGCAAAACCGTAAAATATTACATTTACTTGTTCAACACTTCAAAACACCATATTATCTCATTTTAGTCACCGTCATCTCACCTGCCATGTAACTTGTGATCAAAGGTTGATTATATGATTGACAAGTATGAGAAAAGGAAATATGGCAATCAAAGTTATGGAAACACGCAGGTGGCGTTTGAATGTTGAGAAAGAAAATAAACGGAACAAAATAATCCTTTTTATTTTCACATACGTGAGTTTTGGCCCTGTTGGGTGTAATTAGAAATTATAATTAATTACCATCACTAATTATTTTCATTCATAAATTACATTTTTAGTTTTGAATAATATAAATGAAGTTAAAACATTTGACTTGATTTACGATTTTAAGTTGCATCATTGCTCCAAAACTAAAGTAATTTGATATCTTTTTCACCTAATTTTAATGATGAACATGAAGTTTTCATTTAAATTCTAATGATTAAAAATTCCTATACTTCTAATGAGTCTAATTTTTTTTTATAGAATTGATCTTTAATATTCGTAACTATATTAATATACTTTTATCATTATTAACAATGATTTTAACAATCAATTATATGAATACATTTCATCTAGTAGCCTAGGGGGGAAAGTGATTTTCAATCATACTAATTCTAACTTTTGTTAAAGGGTAAATTCGAGCACGTGCAAACAAGTTTGCATAATAAAGAGATAAATCTTATTTCAAATATTTAAAATTTTCATTTTTTCAACATATTTCTTGTTATTATTTTAATAATAATTTTACTCATAAAATATAACATTCAAAAATATTATGTTCAAATATATCTAGCGCATAGTTTAAAATTTCAAATAGAAACATAAATATATAAAGGAATAGGCTTTTAGACTGAAACTATTTCTCATAGATTAATCGACCAAATAATAGTATCATATTATTCCAATAATAATAATAATAATAATAATAATAATAATAATAATAATAATAATAGTTCCTTGCTTCAAAAAAATTTAAAAATTACATATTAATTTTCCAAGGTTAATTTGGAAAATCATTTTATTTAACTTGATGTGAATTCATATAAGTTTTGGTCAAAATAAATTTTAAAATTAGTATGTATTATTATATAATTTATTATATCCAAGATTGTATTGACTAAAAATTTATATTAATTTTGAATTTAAAAGTATCAAAAATATCACAATGGGAGTCTTTTATTCAACGGATGCACTAGTACTTAATTTAAATGTCGAAAGAAATATTACTTCAACCATTCCAAAAGAATTCCTATTTTGATTTGAAGAATTATAATTAAAAAATCATAGAATTTAAAAAAGTTTTGAAGGCTACATATTTTATTATTAATACTTTATCGATTCATAAAAAGAGAAGTATTTGAGTTTAATTCTATTAATTTGCGAACTTAAAATTTAAATTCTAATGTAAATTTGTGTTAATTTTAAAAATAACAGTTTTGTTCTTGGTAATACTTTTTTTATTAAGGTAAAATATTAGCTATTGCAATAATAAAAATAAGATAAATTTACCTTAAGTATGAATTTTGGAATTTTGTAAATTGACCAGAAAATAAATCAAATGCAACTTCTTCTTTTTTTGTCATAGGGAATAATGGTTTTTTATTTAATTTTAAATTTTCAAAATTTATTGAGGATCATCTCCACTACAGGTCTTATCCAATTTATCTGAATACACATTTAACAAAAAAAAAATTATATTTAGTGACATAATAAAAATTTGTCGCATATAATTATGCCGATGATATTGTCGACTAAATATAATATTTGTATCACTAAATGTATATTCGAAAAAATTAGGGAATATGTGTAATGGATCATATACCAATTTTATATTCAAAGGTGTTACAAATTAATTTGCAAAATTTAAAATGGATTATATGAAAATCAAAAAAACAAAAGTAGAACGAGAGGTAGAACCAAGCTTGCCTGTTCATGAAATCATTCTAACTTCTCCGGCACACCCCTTTCTCAAGGGTTGTAATCAATGAAGTCTCCATCCAAAGAGCTCATTTGCCGTTACCTAGTTTGTTGTTCATTTCTCATGCATGATTGATTCATCCAGTTGTTCGTCAATATGGACAATTAACCAGATTAAATTAAGAGACCAGATTACTTTGGCTCCGAAGATTAGTAGCCTACTTGTCGTGCACTTCACACAGGAAAACCGAGTTGAAAAATACATAAAAAAAAGTTATGTGGTAGTTCTACTTTGAAAGTAAGTCTGCAAATTGATAATAGCGCATCACTAATAGTTTTAAAGGGATAAGCAAAAATATTCCTAATTAAAAGCATGCTACAGTTAGGGTTACCGGTTAGGTATGCAATGGAGACAAGTTTAGGCGCTTTGGAGCTCGGCCTCGAGCTTGACTTGAGAGTTGAGTCTAACATGTCTCGAGCCAGCTTAGTTTGGAGTTTACATCGTTACACTTATCTTGAATAACCGACGACTTCGGTGGCCTATTTACCTAGTTGTGGTGGTTTCACTCTATCAACACAGACATGATGCTCATTATATTTATCATTATTTTAATCTAACATTTAGATAATCCCTTCCTCCACAAGCCGCTAATATTAATGAAAGTACCAACTGATACGAAGTTAAACTTATTTTGCCCGCCTTGAAATTTAGTTGTCAAAATTGTCTACGCAACCGATGTGGAATTGTTCCTTATAGCTTAGTTTGGAGTAAACATCAAATATTATTTTACTAGGATGAATTGATGAATCTCAAATTCACAAGAATTTCTTGTATTTGTAATTATCTTGAATCAACAAAAATACAGAAAAATCGAATTTTTATTAAATAAACTTTTATAAAAGCCATGCTCCACCGGCTACAATTGCTACAATTGTGAAAATACTGTAATGACCACGAATTTTTTTAGACATTGTAATTATATTTGTTAAATAATTAGCAGTGAATTAAAAATTTTGTACTAATTAACTGTGCATTAATTAATTAAATGAATATACTTGTGTATGTGTGTATTTATTTAAGGTAATAAAGCAAGGTGTATAATTAATTAAAGCAAGTCTAATTGGATTATGTTATAAGTCCAAATGATGTATTAAACTAGGTCAAATTAATTTACCTAGTAGTCCATGCAATGAATTAAATCTTAGTCCATGTAATTAATTAAACTAGCTCAATGCTTGTTTTAATTAAATGTAACATATGTTATTTAATGTTAGCCCAATGTAATAATTAAATTGAGCCCAACCAAATTAAATGAATGAGCCCAATACATTTAATTTCTAAGTCCAATTTGAAGACCAATAGGAAATCAAAATTGGTCAAACAATATATATATATATATATATATATATATATATATATATATATATATATATATATATATGTAAAATTAATCAATAAAAATTAAAGGAAAAATGGCCAAGAAAAGGCCATTTTGGCCGGTTATAGTGGGGGTCACAAAGGTGGCTTGTGTTGCTTCATGTTGCTTAAATTACACTTCTTGTCATAGTAGCTCAACCACTCTAGTCATTCACATTTCTAGAAAAGGAGTTTGGTGAATGTCCAATAGCTTCATATCATACTTTGGAAGGAGAAAAAGAAGTGCACACAAGTCACTAAGGTTAAAAAGTGCTCTAACCCTTTCTAAGTTCATTTTTATAATTTATATGTGATTTGAACGGTTAAAATGTATTTTTAATATATCAAAAGTTGTTTTGATGGTCTAGAAATCTTAAACTATGTTATATATGTATATTCATGGTTTGATGTGAGTAAATCATATTTTGGTATGTGTGGTATGCATAAAAATGGAAGAAATGTTCATATTAAACTTTATCGGTAAAACCTAGTTGAGTATATGGTATTTAATGTTATAGTTTGAAATGTACAAGTTGGGAAATGGATTTCTAGGGCCAAAAAAGTTACATATATGAGTTTTAAAGAAAACCTAACTTGAAGCTTTCAAAAATATGGAAAATTAAAGAAGTTATGACTTTTACCGTAAAGTATGTCATTTTTTTAAACCCTAAGTGGTTCCATCTTTAAATTTGTATCAAAACGATTTCAAAAATGTAATCGAACCATGAAATGTTGTAAAACAAGAAGTTAGGAATACCTCAACACTGATTTTGTGTCATTTGAATGTGTAGATTTCATTTTATACAAGTTTTAATCAAAATAACTCAAAATTATTTTTTTTAAAATTTTGATCAGAATACCCGAGCGCCGGCAGCGCTGTATCAGTTCAAAACTGAGCACCGACAGCGCTCAGGCATTTTGTTTCCAGCGCCGGCAGTGCTGCACTCAGTTCATTCCGAGTGATGGCAGTGCTAGTCCAATTTTTCGGTTTTTGCCAGGCCGGGTTGGGTCAGTCCGAGTCAGAAAATGAAAAATATTTCAAAAATTATTTTATTATTTTTGGACTCAATAAAAGTATTTTTAAAATTATAGATAGTTGAATTAATAAGTAAAAGAGGATAAATATTATTAAAGGTTTAATAATATAAATTAAATTAATTAAATATTATTATTAACATAATAATATTAGAAAATTATTAAAATATTATTAAATGTATAATAATATTATGAAGTCAATAAAATATTATTAAATGAATAATAATATTAGAATATAACTAAAATATTATTAAATAGTTAATAATATTAGAATATTAATAAAATATTATTAAAAGAATAATAATATTGAAAAAAGATTTAAATATTATTAAATGATTAATAATATTAGATAATGATTAAAATATTATTAAATAATTAATAATATTAGATAACTAATAAAATATTATTAAATAGTTAATAATATTAAATAATGATTAATAATATTAGATAATTGATAAAATGTTATTAGATGGGTAATAACATTATCTAATAAATAAAATATTATTAAATAGTTAATAATATTAGATAAATGTGTGATCTATATTAAATAATTAATATAGGTTTTATGTTATTAAAATATTATCAAGTAGTGATAATATTATCTAAGTATTTATATAATTATGTGGTTAAGTAAGAGTGATAAATGTTATCATATGAATGTGTATATGATACTAATTTAAGATTAAACTGATTAATTGTTAGGTCTATTCAAAGAGAATTAATTGAATTGGTTAGCAGTAGACTACGTACGAGGCAAGTTTTTCTTAACCCTAACTTGTATTTATCAACCTTATTTACATTGAGTAATTCAATTATTGTTGAGCAAGTATCTACACTCGTAGATATTTGACAGAGCTTTAAGTGGGTTAATTATCTAAAATTATTCCACATCATTACTGTTATTGTATTCGCACATAGTGCTTTTGCAAATATTTTAGTTTATTAATTCAAGAACTGTTTAAGAATGTCTAAGCTAATTGTTTCGGCTAGACAATGCATGTTTAAATTCATCAAATTGAATATTTTAAAAGCTTATCCAAACCATTGGTTGGTGCATATTCTTGCTATATCATGACTTATTTTCAGCTAAGCCCAAAATTACTAAACAAGATAAAGGCAAGGGAAAAGCTAAAGCTTAGATTAGCTTAATGCATATTAGTTAAATTACTTGTTATGTAATTTCTTTTGTAAATCTTTTGTATTCCCTTAAGATATGTAATGTTTATGTTAAGGTTAATTGACCTTAGGAAGTGTAGCCTTTTTATAAGGAACCTTTTGTATTATTCCGCAAAATTTAAATGCAATTTATGTATTTAATGGTTAGTAAGTATTGCACAGTGGAGAATCAAACCCGAGGTTATGGAACCCGAATTTAGGGTCGCCACAAGTTGGTATGAGTGTTGTAGGTTAAAAACGTTAGGATTTGCGAAACCTAGGTTATAACCTTAGTATTAAACTCATACTAAGTGTGTTAGGAGATGAAACGGGGAGATTCATCATGTTGTGTATTTTTGGAGGTGGATTGAGGAAATTCATCGAGCCGAGATGTACATGATAAAATATCATTTCATTTCATCAATGAATATATTTTATTTTTGTACTAATATGTATTGTTGTGTGATTGTAGGATGCCTGAGATTTGACAGTCGAGTTATACTGTTCAGGAGGTGGTTTACATTGATATCCATATGGATACTGCACAGCCGCTAGTGGCTGTACCGATAGAGGATCCTGAGTCTGATCCAGAGAAGGGTGATCGTGAGGAGCCCATCAGGGGTGGAGTGATGAGGCTATATAGTGATGGTGAGGCAGAGTCTGAGGAGTCGGAGGATGAGGAACCAGTGGATTACACTGATGCCATGGGCACTATTGCTAGTGACATCATCGAGGCGCTGGCCACGAGGAATGATGAGCTGGAGGAGAGGGTTCAGCACTTAAAGGAGTAGAATTAGACCCACCAGCATACGGAGGATCAGTATAGAGATGCAGCTTATTAGTTCTCTGGCGAGAACACATTGCTGAAAGAGAAGATGGCAGAGGTGGAGGTTAGACTAGCAGCAGCTGAGCTGAAGGTTCAACAGGTGCAGATAGAAAATAAGGAGATTAGAGGCCATTGACAGCAGGCTATCGAGAATAGGATCGAGATGGACATCTAGCGAGATTCAGCACATGGACAGATGCTGGAGCCGGAGGACGAGGTTAGAGAGAAGAGGGTAAAGATCGATAGGCTTAGCTATGTCTATCGTTCTTCTTATGACAGATTCCAGGGTAGGGTGTATTACTACCCAGCTGAGGAGGGCCAGTCCATGCACACTATCAGCAGGAGCGTGGTGATGGCTATGAGAGATGAGGAGTATGATGACGCGATTCGTCGAGGGATGCGTATTCATTAGTAGTAGTTTTCTTTATTTATGTTGTATATATATAGATGCAGTAGAAACCCAGCTTTTGTTTTGATAAAGGGTTAGTATGATGTAAATCCCAGCTTTAGAAAGTTGTGGGATATGATTCTGGTTAGATCCCGTCTTTTGTAGTATTTCAGGAATAGTAGTATTTATAGCAGTATGCTTATGATGTGAAAGTGTGATGCACTATGGTTTTAACATATGAATATAAATGCAATTCTGTTTTATGTTTATATGAGTTGTGGTGAATATTTGTACTTTAGTTTAAAATTACTTAAGCTACAAAACGAAAGTGAAAAGATGAAACAAGTATGATAACTTAAATTTTTGTTTATAACAGAAAATATCACCACGTAGACAACCACCGAGAAACCAAGGAGTAGAAGAATCGGTTAACAATAATGAGGGAGGATGCAATGTGGACCCAATGCAGAACTTCGTCGACATGCTAGCTGAAGAAATGCATAATCAAAACCCGATAATAACAAATCCACCACCACCACATAATCAATTGGCAAATTTCAAAGACTTCAAAGCAATCGGACCGCCAAAGTTTAGAGGACGACCAACCCGATAGAAGCTCAGTCCTGGATAAAGGAAATAGAAAAGGCATTCGTGATTTCGAGAGTGGCGGCAGAGTAAACGAATATTTTCGCTACCTATATGATGAAAGGAGAATCCAATTTTTGGTGGGAAGCTAATCAGAATAGGGCTGGTGAAGGGGTGGTGTCTTGGGCAAGGTTTAAGGAAATATTTGATGAGAATTATTTTTCGAAAAGTATGAAGAGTAGGATGGAGGTAAGATTTCTGGAGTTGAAGCAAAAGAACATGTCGGTACCCGAGTATGAGGCAAAGTTTAACGAGTTGGCCAGATTCGCTCCGCATCAGGTAGACATGGAGGAATGCAAGACCAGAAGATTTGAGAATGGTTTAAGACCATGGATATTTAACAAAGTGGCAGTGTTACAGATTGATTCATTCTCAATTTTACTGGAGAAATCCATCATAGCTGAGGGAGGAAACGAGGCGTTATCTAAGTATAATCAAGAAAGAAACAAGAAGAGGAGTGAAGGTGGAAATAAGAACAATAACAGTGGAGGCAGCAGTAATAACAACAAACGCAAGTGGAACAACAACAGTTCAGGGACACCCCAAGGAAGTGATTAGAAGAGAGGAAACAAATGCAGTAAGTGTGGGAAGAATCACTCAGGGGAGTGTATGATGGGAAAGAACGTCTGCTACAATTGTGGACAAGAAGGACACATCGCTCCTAATTGTCCCAAACCTAGGAAGGGGGGTTATTTCATATGTGGAGCCATGGACCATCAGATCAAGGATTGTCTAAAGAAGAAGAATGACGACGGAAGTGGATATAGAGGAAATAACAGTAAGCTTACCATTGGAGGGTCGGTGCAACAGAACAAGCCGACAACACGAACTTTTAACATGATGGTGCAAGACGCCATGAAATCTAAAGACGTGGTGTCAGGTATTATTCCGATTAATGATATAAATGCATATGTATTATTTGATTCAGGTGCTACCTGTTCATTTGTGTCTGATGATTTCGCTAGACAATTAGAATTGCCTAGAGAAAAACTAGAAAACCCAATAAAAAGGTGATTCCTGTAGAGTATATACATAGAAATTGTTGTGCTGAAATCAGGGGTCAGAAGTTGAATGTGAATCTAATTTCGATACGTTTGGGGGAGTTTGATGCTATTTTGGGTATGGATTGGTTATTTAATCACAGAGCGGTAATTGATTGTCAAAATAAGTGTATACGCTTTAAGACACCAAACCAGTCTAAGGTCGTATTTTATAGCAGCAAGTCGTCAAGACAATCTTCTTGTCTGACGATGATGCAGGCCAAGAAATTGTTGAAGAAATGTTGTGTAGGGTATTTGGCTCACGTAGTGGATACAAAAATGGTAAATCCCGAGATGGAGCAAATACTAGTAGTTAAAGAGTTCATGGATGTCTTTCCAGATGAACTGCCAGGTTTATCGCCAGATAGGGAGATAGAATTTGTGATCGATTTAGTACCGGAGACAACACCGATATCAAAGGCACCATATAGGATGGCTCCGGTAGAAATGAATGAGTTGATGGTTCAGTTGCAGGAGTTGTTGGATAGGAAGTACATTCAACCTAGTGTTTCTCCATAGGGAGCACCTATGCTGTTTGTAAAGAAGAAAGATGGATCGATAAAACTTTGCATGAATTATAGGGAGTTGAATAAGGTGACGATTAAGAACAAGTACCCGTTGCCATGAATTCACGATCTTTTTAATCAATTAAAAGGGGCGAAGTACTTTTTAAATATTGACTTAAGGACTGGTTATCATCAGTTGAAAGTCAGGAAGGAGGATGTACCCAAGACGGCATTCAGAACTCGATATGGCCATTATGAGTTTCTGGTGATGTCGTTTGGACTAACGAATGCGCCAGCCGCATTTATGGACACGATGAACATAATATTTAAGCAGTACTTGGATAAATTTGTAGTTGTGTTCATTGACAATATTTTGGTTTATTCCAAAATGGAGGTAGAGCATGCTAAACATCTAAGGTGGGTATTGGAGATGTTACGAAAGGAGCAGTTGTATGCTAAATTTTCAAAGTGTGAATTCTGGTTGGAGAGAGTTCAATTTTTAGGTCATGTTATTGACAAGAGGGAGTTTCAGTAGATCCAGCAAAGGTAGAAGTAGTGATGAATTGGGAACAACCAAGGACGCCTACGGAGGTTAGAAGTTTCTTAGGTTTAGCAGGTTACTATCGGAGATTCATCAAAGACTTTTGGAAGATAGTAACGTGGTTAACTAATTTAACAAGGAAGATAATGAAATATGTATGGATGGAGAAGTGCAATGAGAGTTTTTAGGAGCTAAAGAAAAGACTTAGTTAAGCACCTGTATTGACTTTACTGGACAACATGAGAGATTTTACAATCTATAGTGATGCATCGCACAAGGGACTAGGTTGTGTACTTATGCAAAATGGCAAGGTCGTTGCGTATGCGTCAAGAAAATTAAAAGATTATGAGAAGGAATATCTTACCCACAACTTGGAGCTGGCAGCAGTAATGTTTGCCCTTAAGATTTGGAGGCACTATTTATATGGAGAGAAGTGTGAGATATTCACAGACCATAAAAGTCTGAAGTATATCTTCACACAAAAGGAGTTGAACATGAGGTAGCGGAGATGGTTAGAGTTGATCAAAGATTATGATTGTGAAATTTTATACCATCCCGACAAGGCCAACGTAGTAGCAGATGCTCTAAGTAGAAAGAATAGGGAGAAGTTATTTGTATTGACAGAACAACAAAAATTGGTGCAAGAGATGGCTCGAATGGAGTTGGAGGTGAGAAATACGAAGGAGTCAATAGAAGTGGAAGCAAACCCAACCTTGTCAAATAAGGTGAAAGAGGTTCAAGAAAAAGATGAAGAGTGTAACATCATAAGAGGATGACTGAAAGAGAAGAGGTCAAATTCGAAGTGGATAGCAAAGGATTGTTAAGGTTTGAGAATCGTGTTTGGGTACCGTTAGTGCCTGAATTACGAGAGGAGATTTTGCAAGAGGTTCACAGTACGAGATACTCGATACATCTGAGAAATACGAAAATGTATCAAGATCTACGTCAACATTTTTGGTGGTCGAATATGAAAAGGGAGGTTGCAGAATGTGTCACCGATGCCTAACTTGTCATAGGGTAAAGGCAGAACATCAGAGACCAAGTGGATTACTACAGCCGTTAGTAATTCCTGAGTGAAAATAGGAGCATATCACGATGGATTTTGTGGTAGGACTTCCAGCAACGTAGAAGGGATACGATGCTATATGGGTGATTGTGGATCGACTAACAAAGTCAGCGCACTTTTTGCTGATCAATATTAAGTTCAGTTTGGATCAGTTGGCTAAACTATACATCAAAGAGATAGTTTCAAGACATGGGGTGCCAGTATCGATTGTGTCAGACAGAGATCCGTGCTTCGCGACAAAGTTTTGGAGAAGTCTTCAGGAAATATTGGGGACACAATTCTTTTAGACATGATAATTATATTTGTTAAATAATTAGCAATGAATTAAAAAAAAATTACTAATTAATTGAATGAATATACTTGCGTATGTGTGTATTTATTTAAGGTAATAAAGCAAGGTGTATAATTAATTAAAGCAAGTCTAATTGGATTATGTTATAACTCCAAACGATGTATTAAACTAGGTCAAATTAATTTACCTAGTAGTCCATGTAATGAATTAAATCTTAGTCCATGTAATTAATTAAACTAGCCCAATGCTTGTTTTAATTAAATATAACATAGGTTATTTAATGTTAGCCCAATGTAACAATTAAATTGAGCTCAACCAAATTAAATGAATGAGCCCAATACATTTAATTCCCAAGTCCAACGTGAAACCCAATAGGAAGTCAAAATTGGTCAAACAATATATATATAAGTGTGTGTATATATATATATGTGTGTGTGTGTGTGTGTGTGTGTGTGTGTGTGTGTGTAAAATTAATCAATAAAAATTAAAGAAAAAATGACCAAGAAAAGGCCATTTTGGCCGGTTATAGTGGGGGCCACAAAGGTGGCTTGTGTTGCTTCATATTGCTTAAATTACACTCCTTATCATAGTAGCTCGACCACTCTAGTCATTCACATTGTCAATCAAATGGTCATTCACTCCAATAGTAATCCTAATTAGCCTTTAATTTGACTATGTTGGTCAATCAAATGGTTTAATTTGACATAATTTGACTATGTTGGTCAATCAAATTGTGACGACCCCGAATCTGGGTCCCTTGAATCTCGAATCCGGTTCAACACTAGTACTACCTTTTCCTTATCAAACATAACTTATAACAATATTAAAATTGATATATAATCATTTTTTTTAATAATTTTACAACATCTCTTTCTATTCCAGAATCGCAATCTTTACAAATTCCTAGTATGTCTCAATATCATACATTATACGATATTCTATTACAATCACTTTGAGTATTTAACACTCATTTTACATACTAACAAATTCTTATTCTACAAAAATATTTTACTTGTCCAATTCGGATTGATATGTGCAATAGTCATTTAGACCTTCAGTGAAAGTAATGTGCATTCCTGTTCTTTGATCTTTATCAAAAACTTTGACTAATTCGCACTTATCTGAAAGTGTTGATTTTATAGCAAGAGTGAGCACGACGGCTCAGCAAGTTTAACAGCTATACATAACACATTGCATACTTCATATATTAAACATACTCTGCATTTTATACATATATCATGCTTTTCATTTTATGAATGCTTCATACTTCTTATGCATCGCATATAATACACATCTAGCATATATCAAGTCATGCTTCTTATTCTGTACATACTTCGCATATAATCATACTTCATGCATTTCACATAACACAAATATCATCAATATATTCTCATATCAATAATTTAATAACATATGATTGCATAGAAATGCACATAGGAGCAAGTTCTAAAAAACTTGTCTGGTTCGCTTCTACCATTTACGCTTATTTGCATCTTTCGTTCAACCTACAATTTATATATGAAATTGACATAATCATTAGTTACAATGACTATTAATTAGTCTTAACTTAAGACCTTAACTTTAAATTATTAACTCTTAAGATGCCCGACAAACAAACCCTTAAGTTCCAAACAAAAACCCTAGCCCAAAAATATACTTTGGATATGTCGGGTACGCTTAACCAACTTACACCTTCACTACACGTCATTTTACGACCCACTTTTAATCAGTTGTCTAAGTTAGTCGTAAATGACTATCTACATTGGTTTAATTCAATTAAATTTCCTTCTTTTACATAACTTAATGATTTGAATATTTAATAATGTACCAATTACCTCAAAATATTATCTACATTTGATAATATACAACTACATTCAAATATTATTAATCATTTAATAATATTTTAATCACTTATTAATATTATTAACTATTTAATAATATTTTAATCACTTATAAATATTATTATTCATTTAATAATATTTTAATCACTTATTAATATTATTAACCATTTAATAATATTTTAATCACTTATTATTATTATTTAATGCCAATTTATCCTTGTTACATCACACTGATACATTTGATTTAATATTGATATATTTGACTTGACAATATGTCAAACTATATCAATTATGTTGTTTTTTGTATTATATTGATATATTTGACTTGATAATATATCAGAGTCAAATATATCAGAATATATCAATATATCATTTTTATATTATCTTGATATATTTGCTCTAATATTGATATATTTAGCTTGAAAATATATCAATTTTGTCATTACAACATCTTGATATATTTGTTCCAAACATGTTTCTTAACAATATATCAAAATACAATAAATTATCGTTATTACACTATATTGATATATTCATTCCAATATTGATACATTTGTCTTGAAAATGTATGAGTTTCGTATTTAAGCATCTTGATATCTTTGTTTAAATATTGATATATTTGTCTTGAAAGTATATCAGTTTCGTTATTACAACATTTTGATATATTTGTTTAAATATTGATATATTTGTCTTGAAAATATATCATTTTCGTTATTGCAACATTTTGATATATTTGTTTAAATATTGATATATTTGTCTTGAAAATATATCAGTTTCGTTATTGCCAGGGGTCCCGAACAGAAACTTGTATAACTTTAGTTTTACAACTCCGATTGACCTCTATTTGGTCTTGTTCTCTTTGTATCTTCTTAAACTACACTTTTCGATCATCGGATCATTTATTTGGACAAGGTTTGGCTACTGAAAATGGCCAAATAGCCGACTGTCAGTGCATTGTTTTCGACAGCGGGGTCTTTTGCTAGAAAAACTATAACTCACTCATTATAAATTGGGTTTTAGTCATTCCTCTTGGAAAATCTTCGCATCGAATAGTTCAATCACCCAGAGTTGACGGATCATGATTCCGATTTACGGGGCATGAACAGTAACTCCGAGAGTGGGCTGTTCATATTTTGTTTTTCGGTAACATTATTTTTGAGCTTTCTACCAATATTTTTGATATAAACACATACTAATACATGTATTAAATATATCAAAACCTTACTCTACCAATATATCATAGTTTTAGACTTCTAGATCATCAAAATAACTTTTGATCGGTTAAAAATATATTTTGACCATAGAAAACATATATAGACCATAAATATGAACTAAGAAAGAGTTAGAGCACTTTTGAATCTCTTGGTTTTGAATGCTCTTCTTGGCTTGGCTATATATTTTTCTAGTGACTCCACATTAACAAATCTCTAGCAATTTCTTTAGTGAAATCTCAAACTCTCAAGAGTATTCTTACTTTTCTCTCTTAAAAGCTCTCTCTCTTTTCTCTCTTGAGTTCTAGTAAAATGACTAACCAACATAACTAGGGTGTGGAAAATGCTATTTATAGAACCTCCCTAATCACCATCAACATTCCCTAATCAACTAACATTGGTTAAATTAGGAGATAAACTAGGTTTACTATTAGATTGATTGACTCTTGGATTGACATCTATCAAGTTAGCTTACAAGCTATTGATGGAGTAACTTATAAGCAATAGAAAAGCTAAAAGCCACCCTTGTGGCCCCTCTCCTTGAAGTGCCGGCTACTCCCTTTATATTTGCCCAATTTTGGTTTATTTTCATAGATTATATATACATATATACACCTATATATATATATACACATATATATAAATGTTGACCAATAATTTGACTTCCTATTGGACTCCACATTGGCCTTATGAATCAAATATATTGGGCTCATCCATTTTATTTATTTGGGCTCAATTTATTTATTATATTGGACTAACATTAAATAATATATGTTACATTTAATTAAATCAAGCATTGAGCTTATTTAATTAATTACATGGACTACTAGGTAAATTAATTTGACATAGTTTAATACCTCATTTGGATTTATAATACAATCCAATTACACTTACTTTACATTACTCTAATACCTAGGGTTACTCAATTAACTCGTCCATAGTTAATTCTCATCACTATCTTCATTCATCTATCAATTAATCAATGTTTGATTAATTTTCTCTCTTGTCTACCAATTATGGTTATTCAATTAACCTTACATTAGTTAATTCTTTATACTCAATCAATACTTGAAAAATATTCTCCCAACACATTGACCATCATTTGACTTTAATGTGTTTGTGCTACATTGATTACTTTGCATTGGGCTCTCTTATTTAATTACTTAGGCTACCCAACACAACGCACACATCTTTTATAACTTGGGCTAGGTAATTTATTTAATTGGACTACCACCCCCATTATATACAATACTTGCCAACATTAATTAATTGGACTTATATTAATTACCTCTTGGACTATTAATTAACATAACATTTGGGCTTATTGTTTAATTATCCACCTTCAAGAAAATATTCTAATATTGGGCTTGTTTTAAATCCATTAATGGATTCTGTACAACAACTCAATAATTAAGTTAATTACTTAATTAATTAATTTCTTAATATTGTTATGCTAGGCAATATTCCACTTCTCTACTTATTAATCATAACTTTAATTCATGACTCATATAATTAACTCAATTAATTATATTACATGACTTTCCTTATTAATTCATACTTAAACTAATTAATTTGTTAGTTTTATCGAGTATTTAATTTACTTAACACATCATTTTATTTGACTAACAAACACCACTCTAGGTATATATATAAATATTAATATAACCACCTTCACTTCTCAATTAAATTTATTTACTTAATAAATTCTTTACATGCATCATTAAAAATATTTCCACATTTAATTTCTAACAAATAAATTATGTTAAAAAAATGTTTATCCATTTTCTACACATCTTATTTCTCCAACTCTAGGTTTTAAACCATAACCTTTAATTAATTATTTAAAATCTTATTTATAAATCTTTGTAAATATCTGAGATATTACAGTGATTAAGGAGACTCTATAAATAAAGTGCTCCAAGCCTTAGATGAGTTTGTTAGTCATTTTGTAGCATTTCCTAGAGAGCAAAGTGAGAGCTACCATGAGTGAAATAAAGAGATACACTTGTGAGTTGAAGGAGATAGCTAGAAAAGGAGTTTGGTGAATGTCCAATAGCTTCACATCATACTTTGGAAGGAGAAAAAGAAGAGCACACAAGTCACTAAGGTTAAAAAGTGCTTTAACCCTTTCTATGTTCGTTTTTATAGTTTATATGTGATTTAAACGGTTAAAATATATTTTTAACCGATCAAAAGTTATTTTGATAGTCTAGAAGTCTTAAACTATGTTATATATGTATATTCATGGTTTGATGTGTGTAAATCATGTTTTGGTATGTGTGATATGCATAAAAATGGAAGAAATGTTCACATTAAACTTTATCTGTAAAACCCATTTGAGTATATGGTATTTAATGTTATAGTTTGAAATGTACAAGTTGGGAAATGGATTTCTAGGGCCAAAAAGTTACATATATGAGTTTTAAAGAAAAGCCAACTTGAAGCTTTCAAAAATATGGAAAAATAAAAAGGTTATGACTTTTACCGTAAAGTAGGTCGTTTGTTTAAACCCTAAGTAGTTTGATCTTTAAAATTGTGTCAAAACGATTTCAAAAATGTTATCGAACCATGAAATGTTGTAAAATAAGAAGTTAGGAACACATCAACACTGATTTTGTGTCATTTGAATGTGTAGATTTCATTTTATACAATTTTTAAATCAAAATAACTCAAAGCTGAAAATTTTTAAATTTTGGTTGGAATACCCGAGTGCCAGCGGCGCTGTATCAGTTCAAAACTGAGTGCCGATAGCGCTCAGGCATTCTGTTTCCAACGCCGGCAACGTTGGACTCGGTTCATTCCGAGCGCCGGCGGCGCTAGTCCAGTTTTCGATTTTTGCCGCGTTGGGTCGGGTTGGTCCGGGTCAGAAAATGAAAAATGTTCCAAAAATTATTTTATTATTTTAGGACTAAATAAAAGTATTTTTAAAATTATAGATAGTTGAATTAATAAGTAAAAGAGGATAAAAATTACTAAAGGTTTAATAATATAATATAAATTAATAAAATATTATTATTAACATAATAATATTAGAAAATTATTAAAATATTATTTAGTGTATAATAATATTATGAAGTTAATAAAATATTATTAAATGAGTAATAATATTGGTAAATAGATAAAATATTATTAAATGAATAATAATATTAGAATATAACTAAAATATTATTAAATAGTTAATAATATTAGAATATTAATAAAATATTATTAAAAAAATAGTAATATTAGAAAAAGATGTAAATATTATTAAATGATTAATAATATTAGATAATGATTATATTATTATTAAATAATAAATAATATTAGATAATTAATAAAATATTATTAAATATTTAAAAATATTAAATAATGATTAATAATATAAGATAATTGATAAAATATTATTAGATGGGTAATAACATTAGCTAATAAATAAAATATTATTAAATGATTAATAATATTAGAAAACTAATAAAATATTATTAAAGGATTAATAATATTAGGTGTTTAATAAAATATTATTAAATGATTAATAATATTACAAGGTTAATAAAATATTATTAAATTATTAATAATATTATATAAGTGTGTTATCTATATTAAATAAATAATATAGGTTTTATGTGATTGAAATATTATTAAGTAGTGATAATATTTCATAAGTGTTTATATAATTATATGGTTAAGTAAGAGTGATAAAGGTTATCATATGAATGTGTATATGATACTAATTTAAGATCAAACTGATTTATTGTTAGGTCTATTCAAAGAGAATTAATTGAATTGGTTAGTAGTAGACTACGCATGAGGCAAGTTTTTCTTAACCCTAACTTGTATTTATTGTTACAAGTTTTCATTAACCTTATTTACATTGAGCAATTCAATTATTGTTGAGCAAGTATCTACACTCGTAGATATTTGACAGAGCTTTAAGTGGGTTAATTATCTAAAATTATTCCACATCATTACTGTTATTGTATTCGCACATAGTGCTTTTACAAATATTTTAGTTTATTAATTCAAGAACTGTTTAAGAATGTCTAAGCTAATTGTTTCGGCTAGACAATGCATGTTTAAATTCATCAAATTGAATATTTTAAAAACTTATCCAAACCATTGGTTGGTGCATATTCTTATAGTAAGACTGAGAATGAATAACCCTAAATAAATGGGATTTTTATCTGTCGAGAAATCGAATTTGCATAAGATGTCTGAATGTTACGCATATACATAGGGTACAAGAGGTTGATCCCCTCGCGTATCATGTTTTTCGAGGTGTCATATATATATATATATATATATGTTTGTTCTACCTTAGTAACAGTTCATGGTCCTTAAAGAGCACTCAACAGTAAATAGTTAATCTATTCTTATATTGAAAAATTAATTCTTGATTTCTTTCACAATTGTTATCTATTGTTGAAAACCCTGATGTTAACTTCCCTTTCATCATGATATATCTTATACTATTGTTCTTAAACTTGCTGAGCTATTTAGTTGCTCATTCTTGCTATATCATGACTTATTTTCAGCTAAGCCCGAAAGTTCTAAACAAGATAAAGGCAAGGGAAAAGCCAAAGCTTAGATTAGCATAATGCATGCTAGTTAAATGACTTGTTATGTAATTTATTTTGTAAATCTTTTGTATTCCCTTAATATATATAATGTTTATGTTAAGGTTAATCGACCTTGGGAGGTGTAACATTTTTATAAGAAACCTTTTGTATTATTTCGCAAAGTTTAAATACGATTTATGTATCTAATGGTTAGTGAGTATTGTACAGGGGAGAACTAAACCCGAGGTTATGGAACCCGAATTTAAGGTCGCCACAAATACCCTAACTAATAAAACTTGATTTTTGTTGGCAAAATAAAACGAAAATAATTATATTCTTATGGATACAAGCTCCAACATATGATAAAATTAAATCTATAATATAAAACAAAGCAGCTCAAATCCTAAGACTTCAACATTCAACGACCTCAAATCAATTTAGCCTTCAACATTTAACAGTCTAAAATCATTTGGGGCTTCAACATCCAACGATCACCATCTTTCATTTTCTCCCCCAATTTAACATATTTTTTTCAAAAATCTATCCACTCATATTTCTCTTCCAAATCAAATTCACCGCTAATAATAATAATAATAATAATAATAATAATAATAATAATAATAATAATAATAATAATAATAGTAATAGTAATAATAATAATAATAATTACCATTACGAGAGCCGGAAGCAACGCAGAAAGGCCATAGGCCGAGAGAACAGCGGGGTGGACAGGTCCATTATGCAAACTAGATTCCATTATGCCTAAGATGTTGGGCACATAATTTAAATTTCTAGCATCACGCAGACGTAAAAGTATGCTAGAATTAATACCTTTAATGTTTAGGGGTTTAACAGCAACTTGAATTAGACCTATATAAATAAAATTATATCCTTTAAGTCTATATTTTTTTAATAACTTCATTAGTTAATAAAGAGCAATTTTCATGTTCTTTATTAATGGCATAAACCTTTTCAACAGTTTTAATATTATAATCAGACTTAAATTTATCAGAAAAAGTTGACTTGTAAATCTTTGGGTGAAACATTAGGTATGTTCTAATTACCAAAATATTGACTTAAATTATCATAACTATATTCTTCTTGGTTAATTATATCAGGGATAGAGGAAAGACTTGACCTATGACTGGCTGAAGAATTAGATCTGAACATTCGACTCGTAATGGTATCAAAGTCATGATAGTTGTTAATTTCTTTTAATAATTTGGTTTCTGCTTTCATTTCCATATCATACATGTCATTTGAATCTATCTTTGTTTTGAAAGTAGTATGCCCTCAAGCCAATCACATTTGATGTGATAAGCATATACTTTGTAATCTTGTTCATTTATTAATAAAAGTATCAAGGCATTTCTTTATTCATGATTAATTACTTGAATTAATCAAATGGATAAACCCGTAGTTTTCGAGCAATGCTTTTAGAACCATGATGAGGATCATGCTAATGAGATCTAAATTCAAGATAGTTCAAAACCAAAATTGTTCCTAATCGTTGGATCACTAAAAAGGGGATTAGTAGATCCGGATAGATTGGTACATACTATGGTTGCTCTTATGAAGAGGATGATTGATCTCATAATCATTTGTGTAGAGACACTAAAGCACGTATGTAAGTGCTTATTAGAGATTAAGTTCACTGAACGTGACTCGCTCAAGGAACACCTAATGGAGTTATACTTGTCTGTCAATAGGAGTTCCTTATGTGATAGTCGTACAAGTGATCCTTAGACTTGAGATCATCTTAGTATCTTGTGTGTACTAAGTTATACTTTGACATATTCCTTAAGACCTATTGGTATATCAAAGGATATGATTGAGTATAATAAGGTACACATGGAGATAGATGAATGATCAACAAAGGATCTACCACTTTCAGTAAAGGGAGAGAATGTCTTATGCGATTCAATAAGTGACAACTCATAAATCTCTGGCCAGGGTTGAATGGAATTAGAAAGGAGTTTCTAATTTACATTAACTAGAGTTGTGTATTTGTGAATTGAAATGCATATAATCAAATAAATAAGACTTGATAGAAATTCCGTGTCTTATATTTGATTGGGACATTGTATGGTAGAAGGATTGAATTGTACGATAACTATTTGCTGAAAGGTTCTTTTACGATCAAATGTTGAAATCTATATTATCTGGAAAGTCGACTAATCGCTAAGGGGGCTTACCCTTATTGTGGAATAATTATTTATTCTGAATTAAAGAGTTAATTCGTAATAAATGAATTAGAATTGTTCTAATTTATTTATTATACAACCGGTTTAATATGGAGAACCTAAAGGGTCACACCGCAAAAGAGTAATATTTATTTTAGAATTGGATGACATAATCGTAATAATAAATTAAGTATATTTAATTTATACTATGATGATAGAATAAATTAAATAGCTTAATATTTATAATTTAGTATTTTAGAAATACTAATTATAAATTAATAAGAGGAGTCTTATTATTATTATTACTATTATTATTATTACTACTACTAGTATTATTATTTAATTCCTAAATGGTTTAGGGATTAATTAATAAGTAGTAATATTATTATTAAATAATTAAGTTCCTAAATAGTTTAGGAATTATAATTATAATAATTAATTAAGTTACTAAATGGTTTAGTAATTAATTAATAAGAAGTACTCTCATTATTAAATAATTAAGTTCCTAAATGGTTTAGGAATTGTAATTAATTAATTTAGTTCTTAATTAATTTGGGAATTAAATTAAAACACTAATCCTAAATAGTTTAGGAGGGTTTGTAATGTCCTAGAATTTCCACATCTTTATTAATTAAATTATTAATTTAATTTCCAACGAGTTATTTTTTTCGAGATTATTTAAATCTTTTTATGTGATTAATTAATTATGTGATTAAATAATTATGTAATTAATTACTAAAATTAATTAAAGGGGGTCACTAATAGGTTATTAAATTAGTGAACAAACCCTAAAGTTTTAATATCAAATTAATTGATAAGTTTCCTATTAATTAAATATTCAATTAAATTGAATATAATGAGTGAATTAAATATAATAAATTAATTAATATGATTATTAATTAATGTAAATAATGTGAAATATTAATAATAATATTTATTAGTCCAATTAGTAATTTAATACTTATGGGTTAGAATATTTAATTATTTATTCAAGGTAATTATTTATTTAATCATGGATTGAATAATTAATGTATAAATTATTAAATTAGCCCAACATGGGTCAATTAGTAGCCCAAGTGGGGAATAATAAAATTTGACAATTTAGTAGCCCAAACAATTTAATAGAAGCCCAATTGGTATTTTAAATTAAAGCCCAATGTTTGGCCCACTTGGAAAATACTTAAATTAACTTATTAATTATAAAAAAAAATTGGAAAATGACAATCAAATTGGGACAAGGAAGAGAGATCAGCCGAGAGCTTCATGGGAGAGAGAAAAAGTGATTTTTGATATTTTATTTTATTTTTCATTTATTTAATTAAGGATTGCTTGTTTTAATTTTTGTAGTACATGAAACCATGCTTCTTTTCACCAACTATGTATGGACTAAATTGCTTGTGTAAGTATCCTTGCTATCTCATTATGGAAATTTGATAGATATAGATTTTATATCTATGACCATTGTAAGTATACTTACAATTTTGTAGTTTTTGAAAATCATTTCTCATCTTTTATTTTCAAACAAAAGAGAGAGCTAGAGAGCATTTGAGAGTGAGAAAATAGTGAGAGCAAAATACTAAGAGAGGAGAAGGAGTTCTTGGTGCATGTCATCTTCATTCATCACCTACTTTGGAAGAAAAAGAAAGATAGCCATTAAATCAAGGTAATGGTTATTTTAAATAAAGTTTTGTTTTTAAATTAAATAAATCACCATGTTAGTATAAGCATGTTAATATAATTATTAATGTGTAGAGGTAATATTTATGCCATGCTTGAGTTTAATATGTTTGGTTTGTATTTTGGTATATTTTATATGCTAAAATATGTGTTTAGTAGTGTGTAAACAAGTTTTGAAATATATTACCAAAAATATTTTTGTAAAACTTAGGTTTGATGTTCTAATATTATAGAACATTAAATCATGAGAAAAACAAAGTTTGAATCACTCAAAATGGAGTTATACACAAAAAGTTATGATTTGTGGTAGTTTATGTGATGTAAAAATTTTTATAAAAAAATAATGATATTAAATCATGAAAAATTAATTTTTCATGTTATAAATTAATATAAGGTGATTGGTAATTTTTTTTGGATTTTTATTGAAGAGTTAAAGATTTATTGAAGGTATATTTTTATTTAAAATGGGTAGCCGGAAACACTGTTCACATTCTGCTTGGAAGAGAAATTTAACACTGGCCGCGCAATGCGCGAGCCACTGTTCACCCACCGACGCGGAGCCAAACGACGTCGTTTTGCATCGGCAGAAAATTTCTTCCGCGCGTTATGCGCGGAAGCCATTTCCGGATTGCCAAAAACGGCGCCGTTTTGGTCCGAAAATATTATAACGCGCGCCATGCGCGGTAATAAATTTTCGGCGAAATTACCATTTTGCCCCTCCGTGTTTTTCTTGGCAGAATTACCATTCTGCCTTCGGTCCGGTTTTTCAACTTATTTACGAAAATGTCATTCGGGTTAATTTTAATTAATTTAAATATTTGAAAATTAATTTAAAATTATAACAAAAATAATAATAATACAAAAATAATATTGGGGAGGATATTTTTCATAAAGTTTAATATTTAAATATTTTAAATATTAATCTAGTTAGCTAAACCATGGTTAGGTTAAATAAATTTATTATTTATTTATTATTTTAAATGTTAATAATAAATAAAGATGATAAATTAGCAATTATTATTTAATGCCTATTAAATAATATTTAAAGAGAGATAAAATTTATAAATTTATTATTTATTATTTAAATATTATTAAATAATAAATAAAGATAATTAGGTAATTAATTATTATTTAATTAACATTAAATAACGATTAATGGAAATTAAGTTATTAGAGGAATAATTTATTATTTAATTTAAATAATAAATAAGAATGATTTGATTATTATTTAACCTTAAATAATAATTAAAATTAATTAAATAATTAATTATTATTTAATTGACATTAAATAATAATTAAAGAGGATTAAGATTAGTAAACTATTATTTAATTTCCTTAATTAAATAATAAGTAAGGTTAATTACTTGGTTAATTATTGGTTGATTAACATTAAATTAAAGAAGGTTAAAATTAAGTTAATAATTATTTATTATTAAGTACAATTAGTTATGATTTATAATAACTAGAGTTAATTAATTAATTTCTATTTAATCAATATTAAATAGTAATTAAAAAGAGATTGAGTTAATAAAATAAATCGAATTTAATTAAACAATTATAATAAGTTGTTTAAAGGTTTAATAAGTGTCCAACACTTAAGAAAAATATTTTCTAACTTATTAAATTATTAACCTAAAATGATTAAGTGTCTATAAGGTTAATAATATTGTTTTGACTAATGAAATTTATGTGTTAGTACTTATGTGGTAAATAAGTTCGTTATTAAGCGTATAATTATGCAAATACGTCGTACTAATTATTAGACCGACTTTATTAATGTTAGGTCTTTCAAAGCAAGTTAGTTAAAGCTAGACAATTATTGTAGCTGAGCAAACAGGCAAGTTCTCTAACCCTACTCAATTATTATCGTTGAACAAGTTTCCATACTTGTATTTATTGTTAAAGCTTGAAGTGGTTTAATTATTTAAAATTATTCCACATCCATAATGTTTATAAAATCGCACTTAGTGCATTTGAAGCTTGTTAGTTCTTGATTCATGAACTGTATTAAAAATGTCTGAAGCTAATAGTTCAGCTAGACATTGCGTTTCTAAATTCAATAACTTGAATACTTTTAAAAGCTTATCCAAACCATTGTTGGGTGCGGATTTCTTATATTAAGTCTGAGAATTGAACAACCCTAAATTAGGGGATTTTGTGTCGGGAAACCGACTTTGGGCGCCAGTGACTAAATGTAATGCATATACAGCGGGTTGAATAGGCTGATCCCCTTGAAAACCAAACAACTCAAAGGGTCAGAGGAAACTCTATTATACCCTAGCTAGTTCAGGGTCCTTAGAGACCACTCAGCATTTTAAGATTCAAATATTCTGTTTATTCAAATTTGAATCCTGTTTCATTCACAATTGTTATATCTATTGTTGAACCATTGATGATCTTTCCCATTCATTCATGATATATTAAATCTATATGATTGTTATAAACTTGCTGAGCAAACTAGTTGCTCATTCTTGCTATATCATGAACCATTTTTCAGATAATCCTGATTGCTCCAGGAAGGATAAGGGAAAAGGAAAGGCCAAAGCTTAAGTAGCTTATGCATGCTAGTTAGATCTTTATTTATGTATTTACGGTTGTTAAACCTTTTGTAATTCCTTATGATAGGAACTGTTTTTATGTTAAGGTTGATAGACCCTGGTATTGTAACCTTTTGAAGGGAACCAATATGTATTATTCCGCGATATTTAAATGCAATGTATGTATTTAATTGTTAGTAATGTGTTGAATAGTGAGAACCAAACTCGAGGTTATGGAACCCGGATTTGGGGTCGTCACAGGTTGGTATCAGAGCTGTAGGTTAGAAACGTTAGGATTTGCGAAACCTAAGTTATAACCTTAGTATTAAACTCATATCGAGTGCGTTAGGGGATGAATCGGGGAGATTCATCATGTTGTGTATTTTTGGAGATGGATTGAGAAAATCCATCGAGCCGAGATGTACATGATAAAATATCATTTCATTTCATCAATGAATATATTTTATTGCTGTACTAACGTGTGTTATTGTTTTATGATATAGGATGGCAGAGATCGGACAGTCGAGTCGCACTGCTGAGGAGGACTATATTGATATCCATATGGATACTGCACAGCCGCTGGTGGCTGCACCCGTAGAGGAGCCAGAGTCAGATCCTGAGGAGGGGGATCGTGTGGAGCCCGTCTGGGGCGGAGTCATGAGGCCTTACAGTGAGGATGAGGCAGAGTCAGAGGAGTCTGAGGAGGAGGAGTCAGCTGATGGCATGGGCACTACTGCCGCTGACATCATAGAGGGACTGACAGATAGGAACGAGGGGCTGGAGGCAAGGGTCCAGCATCTAGAGGAGCAGAACCTGACCCACCAGCACATGGAGGATCAGTATAGGGATGCGGCTCATCAGTTCTCTGGCGAGAACACAGAGCTGAAGGAGAGGATCGTAGGACTGGAGGATCAGATACAGGAGTACGAGGATTCGGTGGAGCACTTTGCAGTGCTGACACATCAGCTGGTAGATCAGGATGTGGAGCTGCAGGCTAAGTTAGCAGTAGCTGAGACTAGGTTAGCCGAGGCTGAGCTGAAGGTTCAGCAGGTTCAGGCAGAGAAGGCCGCCATCCGTGCACACTGGCAGGAGGCGATAGAGGACCGAATGGAGATGGAGAGACAGCGGGATGCCGCTTATGGTCAGATGATTGAGCTAGAGGAGGAGGTCCGCGAGAAGCGGGTGAGGACGGATAGACTTAGCTACGTCTACCGATCTTCATATGGTAGGCTTCAGAGCAGGGTGCACTACTACCCAGCTGAGGAGGGCCAGTCTATGCACACCATCAGCAGGAGTGTGGTGATGGCCATCGGGGATGAGGAGTATGATGACGCGATCCGTAGGGGGATGCGCATTCAGTAGTAGTAGTAGTTGTTTTCTAATTTCGTATGTAAATAGATGCAGTAGAACCCAACTTTTGTTTTATTAGAGGGTTAATATGTCACTAAATCCCAACTCTAGGAAGTTGTAGGATATGTCAGATCCCATCTTTTGTAGCTTCTCTGGGATAGAAGCATTTATAGCAGTATGCTTTTGATGTAAAGTGCTACGCACTCCTGTTTTAGCATATGAGTATAAATGCAGTTGAATTTATGTTTATATGCGTGTTGAAATAATTACTTGTATTTTAGCTAAACATTGTCTAAGATACAAAATAATGAAATGAAAAAGATGAAACCAGTATAATAATGTAAATTTTTGTTTATAACAGAAAATGCCGCCACGTAGACAACCACCAAGGAACCAGGGGGTAGAAGAGTCAGTTAACAACGACGCGGGGGGACACAACGTAGACCCTATGCAAAACTTTGTCGACATGCTAGCTGAGGCAATGCAAAACCGCCACCCTGTAGTAGCAAATCCGCCACCACCACCAAATCAGTTGGCGAATTTTAAAGATTTTAAAGCGGTGGGACCGCCAGAGTTTAGGGGAACGTCGGACCCGATAGAGGCCCAGTCTTGGATAAAGGAGATAGAGAAGGCGTTCGTTATCGCAAGAGTAGCTGAGGAGCAAAAGACAGTTTTTGCTACCTACATGATGAAGGGCGAAGCCAATTTCTGGTGGGAAGCCAATCAGAATAGGGCTGGGGATGGTGTGGTGCCCTGGACGAAATTTAAGGAAATATTCGACGAGAATTATTTCCCGAAAAGTATGAAGAGTAGGATGGAGGTAAGGTTTCTAGAACTGAAACAGGAGAACATGTCGGTACCGGAGTACGCGGCAAAATTTAATGAGTTGGCCAGGTTCGCTCCACATCAGGTAGACACGGAGGAACGCAAGGCCAGGAGGTTCGAGAATGGATTGAGACCTTGGATATTCAACAAGGTAGCAGTACTGCAGATTGACTCGTTCGCAACTTTGTTGGAGAAGTCAATCATTGCTGAAGGTGGAAGCGACGCGTTGACCAAGTTTAACCAGGAGAGAAACAAGAAGAAAAATGAAGGGGGAAGCAAGAACAGTAACAGCGGAGGCAATAATAATAATAACAGTAATAAGCGTAAATGGGACAACAACAGTAACGACAAGAGCTCGGGGAATCAACAAGGAAGTGTTCAGAAAAAGCCAGCATGCAATATATGTGGGAAGAACCACTTCGGGGAGTGCAGGAAAGGGAAGAATACATGTTACAATTGTGGGCAGGTGGGACATATTTCTCCAAATTGTCCCCTTCCAAAGAAAGTGAGATGCTTTTCTTGCGGAGCATCTGACCACCTGATAAAAGATTGCCCTAAGAAGAAGAATGACGGGGGTAGCGGCTACAGGGGCAATAACAACAAATTGGCTATCGGGGGACCGGTACCACAGAACAAGCCGACAGCCCGGACGTTCAATATGACGGTGCAAGATGCCGTGGGGTCAAAAGACGTGGTGTCAGGTATTATTCCGATCAATAATATAAATGCATATGTATTGTTTGATTCGGGTGCTACCTGTTCATTTGTGTCTGATGATTTCGCTAGACGATTAGAGTTGCCTAGGGACAAACTAGAAAACTCAATGAACATAGAAGTTGCTAATAAAGAAGTGATTCCGGTAGAGTACATACATAGAAATTGTTGTGCTGAAATCAGGGGTCAGAAATTAAATGTGAATCTAATTCCAATACGTCTGGGGGAATTTGATGTAATACTTGGGATGGATTGGTTGTTTAACCACGGGGCGATAATTGATTGTCAGAAGAAGTGCATACACCTTAAGACACCAAATAAGTCTAAGGTCGTATTTTATGGCAGCAAATCGTCAAGACAGTCTTCTTGTCTGACGATGATGCAGGCCAAGAAATTATTGAAGAAAGGTTGTGTAGGGTATTTGGCTCATGTGGTTGACACACAAGTGGTGAGTCCCGAGATGGAGCAAATACCAGTAGTTAGGGAGTTTACGGATGTTTTTCCAGATGTACTGCCGGGTTTACCGCCGGACAGGGAGATAGAATTTGTGATTGATTTAGTACCGGGGACAGCACCGATATCGAAAGCACCATATAGGATGGCTCCGGTAGAACTGAAGGAATTGATGGTGCAATTGCAGGAGTTGTTAGATAATAAGTACATTCAGCCAAGTGTTTCTCCATGGGGAGCACCGGTGCTGTTTGTAAAGAAGAAGGATGGATCGATGAGATTGTGTATGGATTATAGAGAGCTGAATAAGGTGACAATTAAGAACAAGTACCCGTTACCACGAATTGACGATCTTTTCGATCAATTGAAAGGGGCGAAGTACTTTTCAAAGATTGACTTAAGGACTGGTTATCATCAGTTGAAAGTCAGGAAGGAGGATATACCCAAGACGGCATTCAGAACTCGATATGGGCATTATGAGTTTCTGGTGATGTCGTTTGGACTAACGAATGCTCCAGCCGCATTTATGGACATGATGAACAGAATATTCAAGCAATACTTGGATAAATTTGTAGTCGTGTTCATTGATGATATTTTGGTGTATTCGAAAACGGAGGAAGAGCATGCTGAACACCTAAGATTGGTGTTGGAGATTTTACGGAAGGAGCGGTTGTACGCTAAGTTTTCAAAGTGTGAATTCTGGTTGGAGAGAGTTCAATTTTTAGGTCATGTTATTGACAAGGAGGGAGTTTCGGTTGATCCGGCGAAGGTTGAATCGGTGATGAATTGGGAGCAACCAAGGACGCCGACAGAAGTAAGAAGTTTCTTAGGGTTAGCGGGTTACTATCGGAGGTTCATTCAAGACTTCTCAAAGATAGCAACACCGTTGACCAACTTAACAAGAAAGACGGTGAAATACGTGTGGACGGAGAAGTGTGAGGAAAGTTTTCAGGAGTTAAAGAAAAGACTTAGTGAAGCACCTGTATTGACCTTACCAGACGATACAGGAGGCTTTACGGTCTACAATGATGCATCGCACAAGGGACTTGGCTGTGTGCTTATGCAAAATGGCAAAGTCGTTGCGTATGCGTCCAGGCAATTAAAAGATTATGAGAAGGGATATCCTACCCACGACTTGGAATTGGCAGCGGTAGTATTTGCCCTTAAAATTTGGAGACATTATCTGTACGGAGAAAAATGTGAGATATTCACAGACCATAAGAGTCTGAAGTATATCTTCACACAGAAGGAGCTGAATATGAGGCAACGGAGATGGTTGGAATTGATCAAAGATTATGATTGTGAAATTCTATATCATCCCGGCAAGGCCAACGTAGTAGCGGATGCTCTGAGTAGAAAGAGCAGGGAGAAATTGTTCATATTGACAGATCAAGAACAATTGGTTCAAGAGATGGCTCGAATGGAGTTGGAAGTGAGAAGTCCAAACGAGTCAATAGAAGTCGAGGTGAGCCCAACCTTGTTAGATAGGGTGAAAGAGGCTCAAGACAAAGATGAGGAATGTGACAGAATTCGGAAGAGGATGACCGATGGAGAAGAGGTCAAGTTTAAAATTGATAGCATGGGATTGCTGAGATTTGAAAATCGTGTTTGGGTACCGCTAGTGCCTGAATTACGAGAGGAAATTTTGCAAGAGGCCCACAGTACGAGATACTCGATACATCCGGGGAGTACGAAGATGTATCAAGATCTACGTCAGCATTTTTGGTGGCCGAATTTAAAGAGGGAGGTTGCAGAATGTGTCAGCCGATGCCTAACTTGTCAAAGGGTAAAGGCCGAACATCAGAGACCAAGTGGATTGTTACAGCCGTTAGAAATTCCTGAGTGGAAATGGGAGCATATCACAATGGATTTTGTGGTAGGACTTCCAGCAACACAGAAGGGATATGACGCAATTTGGGTGATTGTGGATCGGCTAACAAAGTCAGCGCACTTTTTGCCGATCAAGATCAGGTTCAGTTTGGATCAGTTGTCCAAACTGTACATCAAAGAGATAGTTTCAAGACATGGGGTGCCGGTATCGATTGTGTCAGACAGAGATCCGCGCTTCACGTCAAAATTTTGGAGAAGTCTTCAGGAGAGATTGGGGACACAGTTGAGAATGAGTACAGCGTATCATCCGCAGACCGATGGGCAAAGTGAGAGAACAATTCAGACATTGGAAGATATGCTCAGGGCCTGCGTAATGGATTTCAAGGGCAGTTGGGAAATCCACCTACCACTAGTTGAGTTTGCATACAACAACAGTTATCATGCGAGCATAGGTATGCCGCCTTACGAAGCTTTATATGGCAGAAAATGCAGAACACCTCTGTGTTGGGATGAGGTAGGAGAACGCCGACTGTTGGGGCCAGAGTTGGTTCAACAGACGGTAGAAATTATCAAAGTAATAAGAGCTCGGCTAGTAGCAGCTCAAGACCGTCAAAAGAAATACGCCGATTTACATCGACAGAAACGAGACTTCGAGGTGGGGAGTTTTGTGTTCATTAAGGTATCTCCCTGGAAAGGGAAGATCAGGTTTGGAAAGAAGGGGAAATTGAGTCCAAGGTTCATAGGACCGTTCGAAATATTGAGAAGAGTGGGTGAAGTAGCATACGAGGTAGCTTTACCTCCTGAATTGGAACATATTCACAATGTGTTTCACGTGTCGGTATTGCGACCATACAAACCAGACTACAAGCACGTTATCTCCTATGAACCAATTCAAGTCGGGAAGGACTTATCATATGAAGAAGTTCCTGTTCAGATACTCGATAGGAAGGAACAGAAACTGAGAAATAAGATAATTCATTCTGTCAAAGTACTCTGGAGGAATCACGCCATTGAAGAATCTACGTGGGAATTAGAGGAGGAAATGAGGGCAAATTACCCGTTTTTATTTGAGTAACCTTATTTTTACAATTCCGAGGACGGAATTTTTATAAGGAGGGGAGAATGTAATGTCCTAGAATTTCCACATCTTTATTAATTAAATTATTAATTTAATTTCCAACGAGTTATTTTTTTCGAGATTATTTAAATCTTTTTATGTGATTAATTAATTATGTGATTAAATAATTATGTAATTAATTACTAAAATTAATTAAAGGGGGTCACTAATAGGTTATTAAATTAGTGAACAAACCCTAAAGTTTTAATATCAAATTAATTGATAAGTTTCCTATTAATTAAATATTCAATTAAATTGAATATAATGAGTGAATTAAATATAATAAATTAATTAATATGATTATTAATTAATGTAAATAATGTGAAATATTAATAATAATATTTATTAGTCCAATTAGTAATTTAATACTTATGGGTTAGAATATTTAATTATTTATTCAAGGTAATTATTTATTTAATCATGGATTGAATAATTAATGTATAAATTATTAAATTAGCCCAACATGGGTCAATTAGTAGCCCAAGTGGGGAATAATAAAATTTGACAATTTAGTAGCCCAAACAATTTAATAGAAGCCCAATTGGTATTTTAAATTAAAGCCCAATGTTTGGCCCACTTGGAAAATACTTAAATTAACTTATTAATTATAAAAAAAAATTGGAAAATGACAATCAAATTGGGACAAGGAAGAGAGATCAGCCGAGAGCTTCATGGGAGAGAGAAAAAGTGATTTTTGATATTTTATTTTATTTTTCATTTATTTAATTAAGGATTGCTTGTTTTAATTTTTGTAGTACATGAAACCATGCTTCTTTTCACCAACTATGTATGGACTAAATTGCTTGTGTAAGTATCCTTGCTATCTCATTATGGAAATTTGATAGATATAGATTTTATATCTATGACCATTGTAAGTATACTTACAATTTTGTAGTTTTTGAAAATCATTTCTCATCTTTTATTTTCAAACAAAAGAGAGAGCTAGAGAGCATTTGAGAGTGAGAAAATAGTGAGAGCAAAATACTAAGAGAGGAGAAGGAGTTCTTGGTGCATGTCATCTTCATTCATCACCTACTTTGGAAGAAAAAGAAAGATAGCCATTAAATCAAGGTAATGGTTATTTTAAATAAAGTTTTGTTTTTAAATTAAATAAATCACCATGTTAGTATAAGCATGTTAATATAATTATTAATGTGTAGAGGTAATATTTATGCCATGCTTGAGTTTAATATGTTTGGTTTGTATTTTGGTATATTTTATATGCTAAAATATGTGTTTAGTAGTGTGTAAACAAGTTTTGAAATATATTACCAAAAATATTTTTGTAAAACTTAGGTTTGATGTTCTAATATTATAGAACATTAAATCATGAGAAAAACAAAGTTTGAATCACTCAAAATGGAGTTATACACAAAAAGTTATGATTTGTGGTAGTTTATGTGATGTAAAAATTTTTATAAAAAAATAATGATATTAAATCATGAAAAATTAATTTTTCATGTTATAAATTAATATAAGGTGATTGGTAATTTTTTTTGGATTTTTATTGAAGAGTTAAAGATTTATTGAAGGTATATTTTTATTTAAAATGGGTAGCCGGAAACACTGTTCACATTCTGCTTAGAAGAGAAATTTAACACTGGCCGCGCAATGCGCGAGCCACTGTTCACCCACCGACGCGGAGCCAAACGACGTCGTTTTGCATCGGCAGAAAATTTCTTCCGCGCGTTATGCGCGGAAGCCATTTCCGGATTGCCAAAAACGGCGCCGTTTTGGTCCGAAAATATTATAACGCGCGCCATGCGCGGTAATAAATTTTCGGCGAAATTACCATTTTGCCCCTCCGTGTTTTTCTTGGCAGAATTACCATTCTGCCCTCGGTCCGGTTTTTCAACTTATTTACGAAAATGCCATTCGGGTTAATTTTAATTAATTTAAATATTTGAAAATTAATTTAAAATTATAACAAAAATAATAATAATACAAAAATAATATTGGGGAGGATATTTTTCATAAAGTTTAATATTTAAATATTTTAAATATTAATCTAGTTAGCTAAACCATGGTTAGGTTAAATAAATTTATTATTTATTTATTATTTTAAATGTTAATAATAAATAAAGATGATAAATTAGCAATTATTATTTAATGCCTATTAAATAATATTTAAAGAGAGATAAAATTTATAAATTTATTATTTATTATTTAAATATTATTAAATAATAAATAAAGATAATTAGGTAATTAATTATTATTTAATTAACATTAAATAACGATTAATGGAAATTAAGTTATTAGAGGAATAATTTATTATTTAATTTAAATAATAAATAAGAATGATTTGATTATTATTTAACCTTAAATAATAATTAAAATTAATTAAATAATTAATTATTATTTAATTGACATTAAATAATAATTAAAGAGGATTAAGATTAGTAAACTATTATTTAATTTCCTTAATTAAATAATAAGTAAGGTTAATTACTTGGTTAATTATTGGTTGATTAACATTAAATTAAAGAAGGTTAAAATTAAGTTAATAATTATTTATTATTAAGTACAATTAGTTATGATTTATAATAACTAGAGTTAATTAATTAATTTCTATTTAATCAATATTAAATAGTAATTAAAAAGAGATTGAGTTAATAAAATAAATCGAATTTAATTAAACAATTATAATAAGTTGTTTAAAGGTTTAATAAGTGTCCAACACTTAAGAAAAATATTTTCTAACTTATTAAATTATTAACCTAAAATGATTAAGTGTCTATAAGGTTAATAATATTGTTTTGACTAATGAAATTTATGTGTTAGTACTTATGTGGTAAATAAGTTCGTTATTAAGCGTATAATTATGCAAATACGTCGTACTAATTATTAGACCGACTTTATTAATGTTAGGTCTTTCAAAGCAAGTTAGTTAAAGCTAGACAATTATTGTAGCTGAGCAAACAGGCAAGTTCTCTAACCCTACTCAATTATTATCGTTGAACAAGTTTCCATACTTGTATTTATTGTTAAAGCTTGAAGTGGTTTAATTATTTAAAATTATTCCACATCCATAATGTTTATAAAATCGCACTTAGTGCATTTGAAGCTTGTTAGTTCTTGATTCATGAACTGTATTAAAAATGTCTGAAGCTAATAGTTCAGCTAGACATTGCGTTTCTAAATTCAATAACTTGAATACTTTTAAAAGCTTATCCAAACCATTGTTGGGTGCGGATTTCTTATATTAAGTCTGAGAATTGAACAACCCTAAATTAGGGGATTTTGTGTCGGGAAACCGACTTTGGGCGCCAGTGACTAAATGTAATGCATATACAGCGGGTTGAATAGGCTGATCCCCTTGAAAACCAAACAACTCAAAGGGTCAGAGGAAACTCTATTATACCCTAGCTAGTTCAGGGTCCTTAGAGACCACTCAGCATTTTAAGATTCAAATATTCTGTTTATTCAAATTTGAATCCTGTTTCATTCACAATTGTTATATCTATTGTTGAACCATTGATGATCTTTCCCATTCATTCATGATATATTAAATCTATATGATTGTTATAAACTTGCTGAGCAAACTAGTTGCTCATTCTTGCTATATCATGAACCATTTTTCAGATAATCCTGATTGCTCCAGGAAGGATAAGGGAAAAGGAAAGGCCAAAGCTTAAGTAGCTTATGCATGCTAGTTAGATCTTTATTTATGTATTTACGGTTGTTAAACCTTTTGTAATTCCTTATGATAGGAACTGTTTTTATGTTAAGGTTGATAGACCCTGGTATTGTAACCTTTTGAAGGGAACCAATATGTATTATTCCGCGATATTTAAATGCAATGTATGTATTTAATTGTTAGTAATGTGTTGAATAGTGAGAACCAAACTCGAGGTTATGGAACCCGGATTTGGGGTCGTCACAGGGTTGACTAGATTTATAAATAAGAGGAGTTTTATCATAGATCAAGGTTACACACTCTTTCAAAAGAGAGGGAGAGTACTCCATAATTCTCTAGATCTAAGCGTTAGAGAGAGAGAGAGAATTTGGACTAGCCACCCATGGTTTGGAGAAACCAAGATCCACTTCTTTAATTCATAGATCTCTTGGTGGATCACCTCTAGAGGCTCAACACTTGGGGAGCTAACATTGATCCGTGGAATCTAATCGGTGAATTTGAAGTAGAACGTGAAGGATTAAAGGGAGATGAACTTGTACCCGTGGAAGCTTGGTTCTACAAAGGTATAAATTCTTTTATCCTTCCTCAATTAATAATAGTCGCATATGAAAGATCCAGGTTATTGGTTTGTACAAAAATTTTAAAATCTGATTTTTGCTTCCGTTGCGCTTATATAATTTGATTATATGTATGCCATAATTTTTGCAAACCAACAGTGGCATCAGAGGCAAACTTATGCGAATTATTAATTCTTTTAATTTCATATGTGTATGGATATCTATTTAGAATAATTTATTGGGCATAATTTATTGTATAAAATTATTATTTTTAAAAACCGAAATTGAATTATCGGTTGGCTAATTACCGAATATCAAAGGCGTTTTTTATTCACTGTTTCGGTATAGTTAATGATAGCCGCATGGAATCATGTATGTAAATATGCATATATAAGGAAGCCAACTTTTCGGTAATACAAAACAGTGTCGGCAATTGATGGCAAAAGTAAATTCCCCGCAAGCACTGTTTCGGTTTTGCAAAATGACTTAACATATATGTATATATATATATATTATTAAAATATATATATGATATATATACAAAGCAATCTTTGATATACATATATGATATGTTGAAAAGCTTGTCCAGGAATCAGAAAAGCTACCGAAAGCTGTACTGTTTCGGTTTATATATATATATATATATATATTTATAATATATATTAATTAGCCAAACAGTTTGGTAATTTTATGCAGATTTTAAAATTTCAAAATAAAAGAGTTTATTTTGGGTAATTTTAAAATAATAAAAATAAATAGTTTATTTTTTTTAAAAATAATTTTATAATTAAAATAAATGGTTTATTTTAAATATGAAATTGGATTTCATGCAACTTTAAATTGCCCATTAAATGATACCAATACATATATGGAATGTTTTATTTAATTCATGAGATGAATATTATTTATTAATATATATGTTGATATATATGATAATAAATGGGATTGATTGTGGATTATTGACCAATATGATTGGATTTAATTTTAATTAAATGCATGAATGAATGAGTTTTAATAAATGGGGTCTGCGTACCTCGTCGTTTTAATTTTTCTTATGTATAATTCTATCTCCCTCCTATGTACTTCCCATTGACTGTTGATCAAGGTTTCTATTTATTGTAAATAATTTGTAATAGGATTAGTTAGAATTATTTTGAAGAATTGGAGCAAAGAAGCAAGGAGCGCATGAAGACCCGTTTGTAATGGAGCCCGAATTTAAATGTAATAGTTACATTTAATTTAATTTATTCTTGCACCCTAGGTTTGACCAATTGGTTTATTTGGTGGCTCGAATAAACCAAACTAGAATAAAAGTCCATAATCAATCAAAGTAGAATATAGTATTTTATATGTGCTTGCTTATTTATATATTTTATATATTATCAAACATGTTTCGCATGTTAATTAATATGACGCGTATTTTATATATATATGTGCATGTGCGCTAAACAAGATGAGACAATTAATATTAATAAACCCCTCATGATGTAGAATAAATATTATTTATAAAATGAATTAAAATGTTTAATTCATGAATTAAAGGAGTTTAATTCAATTAAATAAAATTAGAATTGTTCTAATTTATTTATTCTACTACTCATAATATTAAGTTGTAACGTTCAAAGATATTTATTAAAAATATCGAGCGTCGCCTTTTAGCATGATAAAACGATAGAGTATCAAATACTCGATATAGTTTGTTGTGCACACACAAGGCTCATATCGATTATTTGAGATGTTGTTTTATCACATTTGATGCTTATAAAGGAATTGAACATTACTGTTTTGTTGTGCACACACAAGGGCGGTATTTTTCTCTTCACTTATATGGAAGTGCTAGGTTTGACTTAACTTAGATAATTTTGATTTGGATGTGCACACACATGATCATAATAATCTAAGAGGCAAAATACAAAGGAGTTACATGATGATGTAATTGACAAGGAGTTGGCTACCTATTGAATAAACTATAGTTTGTTGTGCACACACAAGGCTGTACTTATGTCGATAGGATCCTTTTCTCACTAGCAAATTTTTAACTAAATTTGCCGAACTATATAAAGAGGGTAATATAATTTGATGAAAATAGTGGGAGACACCATTTTAAATAAAGACCTAATTTATTTTGGTAATTAATAAAACAAATGCATGTTAATGTTGTTATTAATTCACTTAAAGAATATTGTTATGTTTAATTCACTAACACTGCATAGCATAATGTATGCTAACAATTAATCGAACCGAATTGTTCGGATTGAATAAACAAATTTGAGAATAGTTCTCAATGCTGAAAAGCTAACAAATGTCCTTAATTTGCCTATTCCTACAAACGCTGTAGACTAAGCCTCTGAGGAAGGGATTGCTATTTTATGAAATGGCAAGATGATGCAAAGGTGGCTCAATGCATCATGCTCACATCCATAAGTATCGAGTTACAGCGTCAACACGAGAAAATGGATGCACCTACTATATTGCTGCACATTCAATAGTTGTATGGTGAGCAAAGTAGGTCAACTAGATATAAGATATCTAAGGAGCTCTTTCGATCTATAATAACCAATGACACTACAATAAAAGACACATGTCCTAAAGATGATCAATTGGATTGATCAATTAGGATAACCAGTTTTGTCAAGGATGGAGAGTTGAGTCAAGATTCACAATATGTTGTGAACTTCAAACATTAATAAGCTAGAAGTCAGTTTATCTGATTTGCTTAAATATGTTGAAGACCGTTGAGAGTCACTTTCCTTCCTAGAAAAACCAAGTCTTACTTATAGATGAATCTTCTAAGCGGAGGAAGATGGCCAAAAGTATTTCTGAGGAGTCAGAAAGAGTAGAAGGCAAAAGAAAGGCTAAACAAAGGACATAAAATAAAAGTGATCCCGAGGGCAAAGAAATTTGCTTTCATTGCGATAAGCTGGGACACTGGAAGAACAACTACAAGAGAGTTGTAGTAGTTAAGTAGAAGAAGTTTAGTGAAGCTTCAACTATAGATATAGATTTGTTCATAATGAAATAGAACTTTCTATAAGTCAAGTTCTACTTAGGTATTATATACAGAATGGTGGTCTCACATATACAAGTTGTTGCAGAGACTAAGCAGAAGTAGAAAGCTAAATAAATGATAAGTAATCATGTGTTGGGGAATGAAGTAAAGGTTGCTGCATTAGGCATGTGAACTTATAATTTAGCACTGCCTACGGGCAAGCCTATTAAGTTAGTAAGTTGTTATTATGTTCCAGTTCTTAGAAACATTATTTCAGTTCCATGTGATGACACAGAATGTTTTTTTTTGACATTATAATAATGAACAATCGTTGTTCTGTTTATAATGATAATGTTTTATTTAGAACTGGTTGATTACTTAATGGACTTTGTATACTTGACTTACATGAAAAATATTTCAATTTGAACAAACTAAAAGCAAAGAGATGTTATGAATCATACCTTCATGTAATACTGTTAACTCGGTCATGCTAGTGAAACAAGACTAAACAAGTTGTATAAAGATAGGCTTTTAGAGCTTTTGATTATGAATCAAATACAACTTGTGAATCTTGTATCATGGAAAATATGACTAGATCTCCATTTAGTGGACATGGAAAACGAGTTACGGAGTTGTTAGAGATGGTACACACAGTCGTGTGTGGGACCTATGACAACAAATACAAGAGGAGGGTATTCATTCATTACTTTCACTAATGATTCTAGATTTTGATATATGTATTTGATGAAATACAAATCCAAATCGTTTGAAATGTTCAAAGAATTCAAAAGTGAAGTATAGAAACTAAAGGCCAAAAGTATTAAAGTTCTTCGATTAGATCGAGAAGGGAATACTTAAGCAGTAAGTTTCTAGATCATTTCAAGCGAAATGGTATTCTCACAGAATGGACATGGTGATGATCCATATTGAGTATTACTGATCTTCCAGTATCCTTCTAGGGTTATGCTCTAGAAACGATCGCATATCTACTAAATAAGATACCTTCAAATTTCGTCCCCAAGACTTCATATGAGTTATGGATAAGGAGGAAACCAAGTCTTAAGCATGTTAAGATTTGAATTGTTCAGCTTATGTCAAAAGGTTTGACAAAGATAAGCTAGGGACGTGATCTATTAAGTGTAAACTTGTGGGATATCCTAAAGAAAGTTTAGGGTATCACTTCTATAATCCGACTAACTAAAAGGTGTTTGTTTGAAACACGTTGCCTTATAGGAAAATGAGTTGTTCCTTAAAGGGTTAGTGGGAGTAAAATAGATCTTGAAAAAGTTCAAGAATCGCAAAACACTACAGATCAAGTGAAGGAATTTATACAAGTAGATAAACCTATTGTACCACAACCAAGTCGTAAATCTGGTTTAGTACCGAAGATACCTGAATGGTATGGATTCATCATAGATGATGATGATAAGGTACACATCATAGTGGATGATGATCCAGATATATACAATGAGGTATGAGTATTAGATACTCAAGAGAAATGGTCGATGACCATAAAATCCAAATTGGGTCTTTGAGAAAGACTAAAGCAGATGGCTAGGTGTAGACCTATAAGACCTGACTAGCGGTAAAAAGATTTCAACCAAGGTCAATGAGTTGACTATGATAAAAATCTTCACTAGTGAAAATGCATATATCCATTCGGATTTTACTTGTAGTTAACAGCTTACTATACAAAAAGATGTATGTATGATACAACCAAAAGAATTTATCTCCATATAGATGGAGCAAATCAAGTATGTAAGTTACAACGATCCAATTATGAATTGAAGCAAGTTTCTCGAAGATGGAACATCCGTTTTGATAAGACAATCAAAAGAGCTTGATTTTATCAAAGACAAGGATGAACCAAGTATGTACAAAGGTTAGTGGGAGCACTGTGACATTTCTATTATTATATGTTGATATAATATCGATAACGAATGACATACCGATGCTACAATCAGTAAAGATGTGGTTGTCTAAAAACTTCTCCTGTAAGGACTTGGGTGAAACATCCTAACATTCTATTAAGGATAAAGGTCTATAGAGATAGATCATAAAGGATGCTCGGCTTGACCCAAGAGACGTACATTGATTCGTTGAAATGTACTAGACTTGATGTTGCTTATGTATGATAAGCAGATATCAGTTCAATTCTGGAGAAGAATATTAGAAAAGAGTTTCTAATGATGGGTCTGATATAAAACTAGAGGGTTTGACAAACTCAAGTTTGTTCAGACTAACCAAGATAACAACATATCCGTTTTAGGTAATATGATTACCATGAACGGTGCTGCAGTGAGTTGGAAAAGTTCTAAACAGCAAAGAGTTGCTGATTTAGTGACAAAGACATAGTAAATAACTATAAGTGAAGCTGCAAAGGTGATTGTTTGGTTAAACAAGTTCATTACAGAACTTATAATGGTTCCTAACATTAAAGGAGTTTAATTCGCCAAGGAACCTAGGTCTCATCTGAAATCCAAACATGTGTTGCGGCACTTTTATATGATTAGATGAATCATTGAAAAGGAGACGACACCATAAAGATGGTAGACTCTTATAACAGCATTACAGATCCATTAACTAAAGCATTTACTAAGCAATTTGTACGCCACTTAGAGAAGAATGGTATGGGGATACCAAAGGGCGATTGGCTTTAGTGCAAGTGGGAGATTGAAAGTAGTATGCCCTCAAGCCAATCACATTTGATGTGATAAGCATATACTTTGTAATCTTGTTCATTTATTAATAAAAGTATCAAGGCATTTCTTTATTCATGATTAATTACTTGAATTAATCAAATGGATAAACTCGTAGTTTTCGAGCAATGCTTTTAGAACCATGATGATGATCATGCTAATGAGATCTAAATTCAAGATAGCTCAAAACTAAAATTGTTCCTAATCGTTGGATCACTAAAAAGGGGATTAGTAGATCCGGATAGATTGGTACATACTATGCTTGCTCTTATGAAGATGATGATTGATCTCATAATCATTTGTGTAGAGACACTAAAGCAAGTATGTAAGTGCTTATTAGAGAATAAGTTCACTGAACGTGACTCGCTCAAGGAACACCTAATGGAGTTTTACTTGTCTGTCAATAGGAGTTCCTTATGTGATAGTCGTACAAGTGATCCTTAGACTTGAGATCATCTTAGTATCTTGTGTGTACTAAGTTATACTTTGACATATTCCTTAAGACCTATTGGTGTATCAAAGGCTATGATTGGATATAATAAGGTACACATGGAGATAGATGAATGATCAACAAAGGATCTACCACTTTCAGTAAAGGGAGAGAATGTCCTATGCGATTCAATAAGTGACAACTCATAAATCCCTGGCCAGGGTTGAATGGAATTAGAAATGAGTTTCTAATTTACATTAACTAGAGTTGTGTATTTGTGAATTGAAATTCATATAATCAAATAAATAAGACTTGACAGAAATTCCGTGTCTTATATTTTGATTGGGACATTGTATGGTAGAAGGATTGAATTGTACGATAACTATTTGCTGAAAGGTTCTTTTACGATCAAATGTTGAAATCTATATTATCTGAAAAGTCGACTAATCGCTAAGGGGGCTTACCCTTATTGTGAAATAATTATTTATTCTGAATTAAAGAGTTAATTCGTAATAAATGAATTAGAATCGTTCTAATTTATTTATTATACAACCGGTTTAATATGGAGAACCTAAAGGGTCACACCGCAAAAGAGTAATATTTATTTTAGAATTGGATGGCATAATCGTAATAATAAATTAAGTATATTTAATTTATACTATGATGATAGAATAAATTAAATAGCTTAATATTTATAATTTAGTATTTTAGAAATACTAATTATAAATTAATAAGAGGAGTCTTATTATTATTATTACTATTATTATTATTATTATTACTACTACTAGTATTATTATTTAATTCCTAAATGGTTTAGGGATTAATTAATAAGTAGTAATATTATTATTAAATAATTAAGTTCCTAAATAGTTTAGGAATTATAATTATAATAATTAATTAAGTTACTAAATGGTTTAGTAATTAATTAATAAGAAGTACTCTCATTATTAAATAATTAAGTTCCTAAATGGTTTAGGAATTGTAATTAATTAATTTAGTTCTTAATTAATTTGGGAATTAAATTAAAACCCTAATCCTAAATAGTTTAGGAGGGTTGACTAGATTTATAAATAAGAGGAGTTTTATCATAGATCAAGGTTACACACTCTTTCAAAAGAGAGGGAGAGTACTCCATAATTCTCTAGATCTAAGAGTTAGAGAGATAGAGAGAATTAGGGTTAGCCACCCATGGTTTGGAGAAATCAAGATCCACTTCTTTAATTCATAGATCTCTTGGTGGATCACCTCTAGAGGCTCAACACTTGGGGAGCTAACATTGATCCGTGGAATCTAATCGGTGAATTTGAAGTAGAACGTGAAGGATTAAAGGGAGATGAACTTCTACCCGTGGAAGCTTGGTTCTACAAAGGTATAAATTCTTTTATCATTCCTCAATTAATAATAGTCGCATGAGAAAGATCCAGATTATTGGTTTGTACAAAAATTTTAAAATCTGATTTTTGCTTCTGTTGCGCTTATATAATTTGATTATATGTATGCCATAATTTTTGCAAACCAACATGTTTTAGTTTTCATAAAACATCGGCTTTATTGTTATATCGCCTAGATTTTGACCAGTTGCTGTTTGTAAGTCTCCAGGGTAGGAGTAGTGTTTGGTGTTAGGTCTTTCTATATGGCATGAGTTTGCTTAAGTAAATGTCGGTCTGGGTTTATGTTTAATGGTTAATCAGGAGACCATTAGGATATTCCTTTGATTTGATTTTGAATACAGTTTTCATCTTATTAGTAAGATCTTCTTCTATCTTGTTTTGTTTTGTTTTGTTTTTATTCTTATGCTTGGGATCTTACTCAAAGTAATTATTCTACCATTAAAAAAGAGATTTTATCTCTAGTCTCATGCATTAATAAATTTCAGAGTGATTTATTAAATCAAAAGTTTTTAGTAAGATTGGATTGTAAATCTGCAAAATATGTTTTAGAAAAAGATGTTGAAAACATTGCCTCTAAACAGATTTTTGTAAGATGGCAATCTATTTTAAGTATCTTTGAATTTGATATTGAATACATGAAAGGTAGTGAGAATTCAATTCCAAACTTTCTTACTAGAGAATTTTTGCAGTCAGGCATCTCAAAACAAAATCAATGAGTGTGAGAGGTGGATCATCTTCCAGCCGAGCCGGCAGAGGCAAGGCACAGGTAACTTCTTCTACTCCTATTACTCCAGTTACTAGAACACTTTTTCCTCACCCCAGTTATCCCCCCAGGTCACCTTCTACTAATTTTCAGGTTTTAGGTCAAATACCTAAACCATACAGTTCGGCCCTAGCCAGTCAACTCAAGCCTTTCGATCCCTTTGAAAGCAAAACTCAGTCATCAGATCTAGTTCTGCCTAGATCTGAATATACTCCTAGTCATGAAAGTAATCAGTTCTATGATGAACATTCAATGACCTCAAAAAATGACCCCATTAAACTTGCTGCCCAGTTTTATTCCCCTGGTTGGCACTTCATTCCCAATGCTCCATACAAGTCATTAACTTTTTATAAAGATCTTCTTATTCAAATAGAGTCCATAACCATTAAACCCATTTACGACAGGAATGATAGTACCAAAATCATCTTTCATTCTTTCATGCTCCATACAAGTCATTAACTTTTTACAAAGATCTTCTTATTCAAACAGAGTCCATAACCATTAAACCCATTTACGACAGGAATGATAGTACCAAAATCATCTTTTATTCTTTATATATTAAACAGATTATTTCAAATTGGGGAAATCATCCCTCTGATTTGAGACCTCTTACTGATTCTAGTAACCCTTTACTTTGTAAAGATGATGCATATTTCAGTTACTATGACTATATGGAAGCCTGACACAAAATCTTCTTGTACCAGAACCCATCCTTCAGTCACTCGTGGTTCATCCAGTTTGACCACAAATTTAAAAGTCAAATTCCTTTCTAGTTCACCATTTGGTGGTCTAGATATGGTCCCTTAAGTTCTATTCTTCCATAACTCCTCCTTACCCAAGTAAACCACTTCAGTAATAAAGTTCCATTTAACCATAAATTTGAAGGTATCCCAATACTGCTCCAATTCGTCAGTAAATACAAAATCCCTTGGATTCTTAAATGGCAGTACAACCTTCCTCCTTCTAGTCAGATCCCTGTAGTAACCAGAATTTTCTTTGTTAAATGGCGGGACAAGTTTGATGTCAACAGGATTGTCAAACAAGTTCAAACCGAATTCCCACTAACTCTAGTTAAACCAGTTCTAGCCTCTACTTCTGGAACTGCAAAAATTAAACAGGAACAGTCAAGCCCCACAGGCTCTATTGATCTCTCCATTATCAATAGCTGTTCCGTTGCAGATATTAAGTTATTAACCGATGTTATTAACCAAAGAGTTTCTTCACTCCGCAAAGAAATTGATGAAGAAGACTCTTCTGCTTCCGTATCCTCTCATGAGTCAGTAACCTCCAGTAAAGATCCATATGGAAGCATCTCCCTCCAAGATGCTCATGACCCATTTGCATGATCTGTCTCTGACATGTCTGCTCCTTTAGTCAAAATCAGCATCCACTTTGCCAAAAGCATCTACCTTTTGGCATCTTGAGGTCATCAAGAGTATTGAATAGTAAAAGGTTCCTGAAAAGTAAAACGCGTTTGTAATAGTGAAAATTGTCTGTAATAATTGTAATAGTAAATCATTTGAATTTCATTTGAATTTCATTGTATGTCTTCTCTATTTAAGAGAATCAGAGTCTCAGTGTTTAGGGACTGGCTTTTCTGTAAGTTCTAATTCTCTCTCTTTATCTTTTGTACTCTCTATTCTAATTCTACTACATTTCAATAATATCAAGTAAATTTTTAGTAATCTTTTCTCTTATACAACTGAAGGTCCCTTCCCTATTCCCTTCATTTGCATCTGCATCTGCATCTCTACTGCCTATATGGTCAGTTTATATCTATACGTATAATTTAATTTCAGTTTAAATATTCAACTGTGAGGTCCCTTTCCCAATAATCCCCTTACATCATTCAGTTTTTTTTTTTTTTTTTTTTTTTTATTATTATTATTATTATTACTACTACTACTACTACTATTACTACTATTATTATTATAAAAAAATTGCACGTAAACAACATGGGTCACCCTTTTAGCATTGACGTCCTTTTCCTATTTTTCGGGTATTTCGGTCGTTATGTTTTCACATGCAAATTGATTTGGGCGGGAAATGACAGGGACGGTTCATATTCATTTTAATTGATTTGTAAGTTATTTTAGATTGCAAAGAGTCTTTAGGTAATAGAGTATTTTTGAAATTTTAATTTACGTCGTGCCTTTAGGCACGGACAATTACGTGTCATCTCTTTATTATTTTTGTGAGCTATATCGAGAGCAACTATTGTAGTAGACTCTGACTCATGGTATGAGCATCTTTTGTCCAATTTCAAGAAAAAATATAGAGGAAAAAATATTATAGTGATGCGATTTAGTTAGTGTTATGACAATATTATTTTGTTTGGATTTTGAGGGCTCATTTTATACTTTTGGGTATATATGCAAAAGCTTTTCTTTTGAATTTTTACATCTTTTTTTCCCTTTCATTGAATCCCACCAAATGACTTGTTGTACTACTCTTTTTCTACAAGAAATAGTGTTCATGGATTATATTGATCGATGGTTAGAGATATTGGAGGAAAATAAATGTTGTCAAACTTCTCATTTCGTTTTGTCAATAAAGGAAATGTGTGTGGGATACCCGAAACTATGACTAGATTGAGTATTAATTAATTGCTCAAACTTGTCAAGAACTAATTTTAAATTGGGTATGAGCAACACACTAATGTTGGTCTAAAAAAGAAACTATGACTACATTGAGTATCAATCTTTTTGTATTAATGATTGGACTCTCAGTTCTATTATAGAACTGAGAGTCTACAACAGTTTTAGATTTTTCAATCTAAAAATATTAGATATAGTACTCAACTATTATATTAGTTGCACTGTGCCTTCATGCACGTGTTATCCCTAGTAATCCAATATACTAAGACTAAAATATCAAACTATGAAAAAGTAGTACAATTGTAATTATGATAACCCGAATTGAAAAAAAAAAAATCTTGTTATTTTCAGATTACCATCTAAATAGATTTTTTTTTTACTTTTTTTATATATTCTTTTTTTTTTTTTAAGTTTGAGCTCAAATAAGAGATTATGCCAATTAGTTGGCTATTTTAATTTGTGATTGAACTTATGACGATCGAATTGCCTCGTATATAATTCTGACAGTTGGTCCCCATCATTATGCATAATTAATTAAATACTTTGGCTTGTATTTTGTATGTTTTGAAGGTAGTATAAATATAAAAACATTAAAGATAAACTAATTTCAAAACAAAGCCAACAGGCTCAAGCACAAACTAATTCGCGAGCTTACAAGTAAGCCAAAACATGTTCGTGCTCAGCTCTACTGATCAAGTGTGATTAACTAAACTAACAAATTCAGACGAGTTGTAAAGTAGTCGAGCTCCAGCAAGCTCGTGAACGGCTTCCTTTGCATATAAGCCTATTTATAGTAATCAAAAGATTTTAAAAATAGAATGAATTTAGTAATATTGTTGGCGATGGTTAAGACTTCAGCCATGGAGGAAATAATCAGTTTTGTCAAAAACAATTAGTTATGGCAAAAAATGGTTGAGATTGGTATGCAGTAACATATCCTTGCATTCAAGACTTAAAACGGTGTGATGGCAGAAAAAGACTTCGTGAAAACGAAATACATGCAGTAGTTAACTAATAAAAACAAAATGGTTAAAATATACTTTAAAATTTTACTTTTTTTTTTGCACATTTAATAATTTAAACCCTGATGTTTCAATTTTAAAACATTAAAACTTAATATCCTTGAAATTTTATAAATTGAACATTTCGCACAGCGAAATTTAGCATCTTTTTCCCCCCTAATATAAGTCATGTGACTTAAAGTTAAATAATTATTAAACTTATTTTAGTTATGCATAGCGGAATATTGTGTTCTGAAAATCCTTTCAAAGATAAAATGAAATATCTCGGTTTTAAATTTAGTGATAAAATGTGGAAAAAAGTCTCAATTGATATTACAGTTATATGGTACATGTAAGTTAATAAAGCAATAAAGAAACAATATTTTTAAGAGGTTCGGAGTATAAAATACTCCTAGTCCTCTCTTCCACTCCGAGAGCATGAATGATCAACTAAAGATGATGGTTACTAAAACCAGGTTCACTAAAAACTAATAACAACAATTTAAATCACTAAGAAATAGACAAGGCACCAAGTCTTGATAAGTAGTTAAGACTTAATAAGTCACTCAAACTTAATCTCATACAGAGGATTGATTCACTCAGAATCAAGTAAGTCACTAAGATCTTGAAAGGGCTGTTTGAATGTTGTTTGGGGTTTTACTAAGTGGCTTTGAGTTCTTCTCTGAATAACTTAGCAGCTTGATCGATTTATCCAAAATACATAGAGTAAAGCTTTGGATTGTAGGGCGAAACTTTTCAGAACACTTGAACGTTTTCACTTTTTAATCTTTTTCAATCGATCATTAGTCTTTGTGTTTGAAGTGGTAATCCTTTTAAATACTTTCCTTTAAATTTGTCTGTTGAAAAGTTATTGTTTCTCCACTCAACCTTGGATACTAGTTATCGTTTAATTGTTTTGACTTTGTATTGTTGTCTGCTGAACCACTCAGAGTTACTTATAGTACGTTATTTGGTGCAGTGACAGATATGTGTCCTTTGACTCTATTTTTATAGTCGTTTGAATAAAGCTCTGATTTAACTTCTGTCCTTTTTGCCAACAAAATTAGATATCTTTATGAGGATTGTGTGTTGAAGAAGCTTTCGATCCTTTGTTACAAACTTGCCGCTAACATGCCAGAAGTTACACTCTACGATTTTGGTTGTGACATCGTAGAGTCAATTTTTAGATAGTGTGACACCCCCAAATCTAGGCCCACACAACCCAAACTTAAGTTGTCAAAATACACAACAACTATCATAATATAACGTACAACGAACCATAATACAATATTCAAATAATACACAACTAAGTCTTCATTATTATTGTCTCACTATTTTACAACTTATGAAGACTAATACAGCTATAACTCTAACCTTCACTTCATCCCCCGACTAGACCCAACTACTCTCTCATCACTTGTTGAAAAATAATGGAACAAAAGGAAAGGGTGAGCTCAAATAGCCTAATAAAAAAATATAATGACTAAGATAATGACAAATAAATTATCGTTAGCCTTCAACAGTTGAGTTCTTGATAGAATAATTTAAACAACAAGTTTTAATTCAACAACTGCAATTAAGTTCTTAAACAAATTTTAGATCAACAACTGCAGCAGAATAACAACCATTAGGAAAATTATATGGAAAATGATGTCCACTCGCTTCTCTTTTTAAGAAAAACATCATGAACTTTTATCATCTGAAACACCACTGGTCATGATAATACCAATTTATAGTTCTTAGTCATAATCATGTAAGTCAACAGTTCATCTTTACATTACGGCCAAAGATATTCAAATATTACACCAACGGTCATGATCATACCAGTCTTCAGTCTTTGGTCATAATCATTCCAAACAATAGTTATTCTTTGCCCCATGCCAAAGAGAACTTTTACCACGTGCCATAAAAGACACACCACCATTATATCGCCTTTATCCTATTATATGTGCCTCAGGCCACAGATATCCACAACAACTTGATTATGATTATTAGAATAACAAGAGTGACATAAATGATGAACAGAAAAAACATGATAAATAATAAATATTAGAAGTTTTTAACTTTACTTTGTGCAAATTCAAATAATATCCAAATTGTCAACATGATGTGGAGTGAAATTCAAAAATGATATTCAAGATCCACTGTTCAGAATAATGGTTATAGTTCAAATATAAATGTTTAGAAAAGAGGAAGGTTCAATTAAAATGATATTAGATGAAGCGTAATTATTAAGAAACATATAATCATTTCAGAAGTTTTACTGAACAATACTTACCATAGTAAGTTTAAGAGTATAAAAGAAATGATATCCCTTACCGTAGTAAGTTTGAATAATGAAAGATGAAAAAGATGGTATCCCTTACCGTAGTAAGTTTAAATAATAAAAGATGAAAGAAGATGATATTCCTTACCTTATCACGTGACTGGATATTGATAAAAATCAGATTGATCAACCTATATATTTATAATATAATTAGTAATTAGCACATATAAATTTTATGGTGTATGATAACTCGTATATTATGAATTATCAAAAGTATTTATATAATATAATTTTTTGTGGTGTAATATAACAACTTGAAAAAATAGTTTTGGAAAAAATATTTTAAAATAAATCTTCCAAAGGAAGCTTTTCAACATAAATATTCTCAAAGAAGAGTCTTCTAAATGAAGATTTATGAATACCGTGTGAAATAGGTATTTGTGCAATTACTACTCTTTAATAAAATATTTATTTGAAAAATTCCTGCACTCCTTTTTGGTTTACAAACACTCAAGATAACATTACTATTCTCAGAGAAAACTCATAAAATACTTACAGATTTTTTTTTATGTTTTAGGTGTGATTTTTCTATTCAGCTGAGCAAGCTATTTATAGGAGAAAAGAAGTCACTGTGCACGGTAGGTGGGTGGTGTGCGGTACGCCAATGCTGAGAATTAAGTAAAGGCAGCAGTAGCCGCTGCTTTACCAAACTTTCCTCCAACAAATTCAAATTTGATTTGTCATGTGGCCCCCACATAGGGCCCCACATGTTTACTAGTCATATATAATAATATTTTTTTTATTTCTTCCTGTGGGTCCAACATATATAATAAAATAATGTTACAACAATAATTCAACAATAATGTAAGAAATATTTTACTAATAATTATTAATTTAATAATATAATTTACTGTATATTTGATACTGTGATAATTATTAAGTTCAATAATTTTAAAATACAGTGCAATAACAATTATTAGTTCAATGATGTAAAATACAGTGTAATGTCAATTATTGAATCAGTAATGCAAAATAATGTGTAACAACAATTATTGATGAATACTGTGCAATGACTACGTTATCAGATCAATAATATGATACACTGTGCAATACCATGTGCTACTGTAGAGTATCGTGTGCTACAGTAAAATACCATATGCTTATATTCTTTTATCACCGATATTTTAACAGTTAAAAGTGATAACATCGTTGATTATTTTTATTTAAAAATATTACTTCTGTTGTTTTCTATATCCGACAAATATTCCGTTGTGGGGTCCACCAATGATTAGTTATTTCAGCACCATCGTACGACCCGAATATTTTCAGACAAAACGAATATTGTCTTACAAAATAAAATTTGCACATAACATCCTTAACTTTCAACTTTGTCAATTTAACCACTTACTGTTTCAGAAAAAAATATATGCGAAGAAAAATTAAATTTTGTATTTCATAAAATTCGGGGTGTTACAACTTCTCCTTCTTATGAAATTTCGTCCCCGAAATTGACGTACCTGGTATTTCGAAAAGGCAAGGATACTTAGATTTCATCTCAGATTCTAGCTCCCAGGTCATTTTCTCAGTATCTTGGTTCCTCTGTAAAACCTTAACTTGAGGTATAACCTTTGAGCATAGGATCTACTCCTTCTTATCTAGGATCTTAATAGGTACCTCCTAGTACGTTAAATCCTCTGCTATAACGTTCGGTTCTAACTCAATGACGTGGTTTAGGTCCTTCACATATTTACGTAGCATAGATATGTGAAAAACGTTATGGATACGGGACATACTTGACGGTAAAGCTAGTCTGTAGGCTACGGTTCCTACTTGATCGAGGATTTCAAATGAGACAATAAATCGAGGGTTGAACTTTTCTCTCTTTCCGAATCTCGTAACTCCTTTTAATGGGGAAACACGTAAAAATGCATGGCCTCCAATGTTGAAACTTTTGTCCATTCGATGAAGATCAGCATAACTCTTTTGTCGTTCTTGTGCGGTCTGTATTCCTTGTCGGATCATTTAGATCTTTTCTGTTGTCAAGCGTACCAACTCAGGTCCCAAAAGTTTTGCTTCTCCTACCTCATTCCAACATATTGGAGAGCGACACTTGCGTCCATACAAAGCCTCGAATGGAGCCATTCCTATGCTTGCTTGGTAATTGTTGTTGTAGGAAAATTCAACTAATAGCAAGTACTTATTCCAACTTCCTTTAAAGTCTAGTACGCAAAGTCTTAAAAGATCTTCGAGAGTCTGGATCGTTCTTTTCGATTATTCATCCGTTTGAGGATGATATGCAGAACTAAAACTTAGTTTAGTGCTAATAGCTTTTTGTAGACTGATCCAAAATCGTGAAGTGAATCTAGGATCTCGATCATAAACTATGGAAACTGGCATGCCATGCAATTTCACAATCTCATTTATGTACATACCGGCAAGACGCTCAAGTGAAAAGTTTTCTCGTATAGGAAAGAAATGAGCGAATTTGGTCAATCTATCTATGATAACCCAAATTGCATCTAAGCCTTGAGAAACTTTGGGAGGACCCGTCACGAAGTCCATATTGATGTGTTCCAACTTCCATTCGGCAACCTCAAGTGATTGCAATAGATCCTTAGGCACTTGATGCTCTGCCTTGACACGTTGACAAGTTATGAACCTTGAGATAAACTCTGCAATCTCCCTTTTCATATTGTTCCACCAAAATGTATGTCAAAGATCACGATACATCTTGGTACCTCATGGTAGATTGTAAACGACGTGTTGTCTGCCTCTATCACGATTTTACACTTTAATTTAGGATCGTTAGGAACACAGAGTCGAGAGTTGACTCAAAGTATTCCTTTCTCGTCGATTCTTGATTCGGGAATAACACCTTCTTGTTCTTTCTTCATCATGTTCATCAGTTCCGGATTAGTAGTTTGAGCAACTTTAATTTATCGATTAAAGTCGGTTCTACTCACACGTGCACAATCTTCAAGTGGGTCCCTGGTATCTTTAGCTTTATCTCCATCTTTTGTAAATTATACAAAATGCACTTTTTGTGTTGTCAGCAGTGCACTTGTACTCGCATAAGATTTTCTGCTTAAAACGTCAGCTACAACGTTCGCCTTTCCTGGGTGATACTAGATGGTGTGATATTAATCCTTCAACAACTCAAGCCAATGTCGTTGTCGCATGTTGAGTTCCTTTTGAGTGAAAAAATACTTGAGGCTTTTATGATCAGAATAGATATCCACTTTTTCTCTGTACAAATAGTGTCTCCAGATCTTCAACACGAAAACGACCGCTGCCAACTCTAGATCATGAGTAGGGTAATTTTTCTCATAATCTTTGAGTTGTTGAGAGGCATAGGCTATAACATTTTCATGTTGCATAAGAACGCAACCTAGACCTTTTCCTGAAGCATTGCTGTATATAACAAATTCTCCCGATCTTGATGGTATGGTTAGAATAGGAGCTGAAACAAAGCTCCTTTTAAGTTCTTGGAAAGTTTTCTCGCATTCCTCGCTCCATACGAATTTGGTACTTTTCCGAGTAAGTTGAGTTAATGGAGTGACGATTCGAGAAAATCCTTCTATGAATCTCCGATAATAACCAGTTAGGCCCAGAAAGCTTCGGACTTCTGTTACTGTCTTGGGTTGTTCCCAATTTAGTATTGCTTCAATCTTCACAGGGTCAACCGATATTCCCCGACTAGAAATCACAAGCCCAAGGAATGTGACTTCCTCAAGCCAGAACTCACATTTCTTCAACTTGACATATAACTTGTTCTCACAAAGCTTTTGGGGTATCAATCTCAGGTGTTGTTCATGATCCTCACGTCTCTTAGAGTATATGGGGATGTCATCAATAAAGACAACCACAAAATGATCCAACTATTCTTTGAATATTCAGTTCATCATGTCCATGAAAGCTGTAGGAGCATTGGTTAGTCCAAAAGACATGACTAAGAACTCATAATGCCCATAATGAGTTTTGAAAGCAGTCTTTGGAATGTTCTCAGCTTTAACCTTTAACTGATGATATCCAGAATGGATATCGATCTTTAAGAAATCTTGAGCACCTTGTAATTGATCAAACATGTCATCAATCCGAGGTAACGGGTACCTGTTTTTTATGGTGACATGATTCAATTTTTGGTAGTCAATGCACAATCTCATACTCCCATCTTTCTTCTTCACAAATAGAACAGGAACACCCTAAGGTGATGCACTCGGACGAATGAAACCAGTATCCAACAATTCTTCTAGTTGAACTTTTAACTCTTGAAGTTCAATGGGGGCCATTCGGTATGGGGCCATAAATGGGCTTAGTACCGGGTTCAAGATCAACACAAAATTTAATTTCACGGTTTAGGGGTAAGCTAGGAAGTTCCCCGGGAAAAACATTAGGAAACTCATTAACAATGGGAATATCATTCAAGTTTGACGTGTTTTTGTTCAAATCAGTGACATGAGCTAAAAAGGCTTGACATTCATTTTTCAATAAACAAATGGCTTTATGGCTAGAAATAATAGTTATAGATTTCAATGGTTTAGTTGCTTGAATTTGCATGACAAGTTGATTAATAATATGAAAACTAATAATCTTATGAAAACAATCAATTTTAGCATGATGGATAGTCAACCAATCAATTCCTAAAATCACATCAAATTCATGTATTTCCAAAGAAATAAGGTCAATGGGTGATGTGAGGTTGTTGATTTGAACCAAGCAAGATTTATATACAGTAGATGTAATGGCTATTTCTCCTAATGGAGTTCCAACTGAGAAGTCAATGTTCAAATTTTTAGGAGTTAAGTTTAATCGTTGAGCACACGTAGGTGAGATAAAAGAATGGGTAGAGCCAGTATCTAACAGGGCATAGACTTCACGAGAATTTATGAATAGTTTATTGGTTATCATCTCATTTGGGTTTCGTGCCATTTGGGATGTCACAACAAAAGCTCTCCCTTGAACTACATATTTTTCCTTATCCACGCTAGCCTTTGGTATCAACATTGCAGCTAGACTTGATTTTGTAATAGGACAAAATCAAGCAACATAACCCTCCTTCCCACAACTGTAGTACAACTTGGACTATTGAGTATAGTTTAGGCTAATGTGACCCTCCTGACCACACCTATATCATCTCACTGGTGGTCGATCTCCTCCCCTTAAAACTGGTGTCGGTGCTGGTATTGGTGCTAGTGCCCTTCCGTAATCATTATGGAATCTCTTCCTCTTGAAGTTGTTTCTACTGGATTCCCCTCTTCTGTTATTCGATGCGGGATTACCGCCAAAGTGCTAGTTATCTCCTCTATGGTTCTCGTTCCTGTGGTTATTGTCATTTCTCTCTCTATGCTGGTCATTGACTCTCAGTTGAAATATTTCATTTTCCTGTTCCACCCTTTGAGCCCTATCTATAACATCTGAATACAAACAAAATTTATGAGAGCTAAGGTGTTGGCGAATTTTGAGTCTCAAACCTCACAAAAATATACGACTCATTAGTGCTTCGTCATCCACTAAATGGGTCACGAAACAAGATAACTAGGCAAACTTAGCTTCATATTGAGAAACTGCCATGTTTTCCTGCTCCAGCTTAATGAATTATACCTCTTTCATATGACAGATTCTTTATGGAATTTTTTTTTTGTTAAACAGCTCTTGAAATTCTGTCCAAGACATCTCGAGTGCTGAAGGGTGGATACGTTTTACCGCTTCCCACCAATGGTCCGCCTCACCTCGTAACATAAAAGTGGCGAATGACACATTCTGATCATCTGCACATCGCAGGACATCAAATATTTTTGTCGTTTGCTTCAGCCACGCCTCTGCTTTGAGTGGGTTAGGCTTCCCGAAAAACTCAAGTGGTCCGAACTCTTTAAATTGCTTAACGGTGACAATCCTTGAATTATCAGCATTTCTACCGTTATTATTTACTGTATTTCCTTTTGCTTGATTCTGCATGAAGTTCCTAAAGAATCTATCATTCATCATATTATCAGGAACATTATTTCCTGAGTTGGTAGGAGGATTGTTTGTGGCCTCTTGATTCTCAGCTACATAGGCTTTGGGCATTCCATACTTAACTGTGGTCACAAAATAAATGTTAGTTAAATTAACTGACTCATCACTTCATGTCCCTACATTCAAATCGACTCGTTAGATAACAAAATCTAATTTAAGTAGGACGCACTAGTGACTAATTCTATTCGTCTCTCCCCTCCTAATTCTAACCCAAGATCTCCATTAAAGATCATATCCCTAAGCTCTGATACCAACTGTGACACCCCTAAATCTGGGCCCACACAGCCCAAACTTAAGTTGTCAAAATACACAACAACTATTACAATACAACATATAACGAACCACAATACAATATTCAAATAATACACAACTAAGTCTTTATTATTATTGTCTCACTTTTTTACAACTTATGAAGACTAATACAGCTACAACTCGGATCTTCACTTTATCCCCCGACTAGACCCATCTACTCTCTCATCTCTTGTTGAAAAATAATGGAACAAAAGGAAAGGATGAGCTCAAATAACCAGTAAAAAAATATCATGACTAAGATAATGACAAATAAATTATCGTTAGCCTTCAACAGTTGAGTTCTTGATAGAATAATTTAAACAGCAAGTTTTAATTTAACTACTGCAGTTAAGTTCTTGAACAAAGTTCAGATCAACAACTGCAGCAGAATAACAACCATTAGCGAAATCATATGGACCATGATGTCCACTCACTTCTCTTTTTAAGAAAAAAACATCATCAATTATTATCATCTGAAATACTACTGGTCATGATAATACCTGAAACACCACTAGTCATGATAATACTAATTTACAGTTCCTAGTTATAATCATGCAAGTCAACAGTTCATCTTTGCACTGCCAAAGATATTCAAATATAACACCAACGGTCATGATCATACTAGTCTTCAGCCTTTGGTCATAATCATACCAAACAACAGTTCTTCTTTGCCTCAGGCCAAAGAGAACTTTCACCACGTGCCATAAAAGACACAGCACCATTATATCGTCTTTATCCTATTATCTGTGCCATAGGCCACGGATATCCGCAACAACTTGATTATGATTATTAGAATAACAACAGTGATATAAATGATGAACAGAAGAAACAGGATAAACAATAAATATCAAAAGTTTATAATTTTACTTTGTGTAAATTCAAATAATATCCAAATTGTCAACATGACGTGGAGTGAAATTCAAAAATAATATTCAAGATCCATTGTTCAGAATAACGGTTACAGTTCAAATAGAAAGGTTCAATTAAAATGATATTAGATGAAGTGCAACTATTAAAAACATATAATCATTTCAGAAGTTTTACTCAACAATTATTACCATAATAAGTTTAAGAGTATAAAAGAAATGATATCCCTTACCGTAGTAAGTTTAAATAATGGAAGATGAAAAAGATGGTATCCCTTACCGTAGTAAGTTTAAATAATAGAAGATGAACGAAGATGATATTCGTTACCTTATCACGTGATTGGATATTGATAAAAATGAGGTTGATTAACCTATATATTTATAATATAATTAGTAATTATCACATATAAATTTTATGGTGTATGATAACTCTTATATTATGAATTATCAAAAGTATTTATATAATATAAATTTTTGTGGTGTAATATAACAACTTTAAAAAATAGTTTTTGAAATAATATTTCAAAATAAATCTTCTAAATGAAACTTTTCAAAATAAATATTCTCAAAGAATAGTCTTATAAATGAAGATTTGTGAATACCGTGTGAAATATGTATTTGTGCAATTACTATTCTTTAATAAAATACTTACTTGAAATTTTTTTGCACTCCTTTTGGTTTACAAACACTCAAGATAACCTTACTATTCTCAGAGAAAACTCATAAAATATTTGCAGATTGTTTTTTTATGTTTTAGGTATGATTTTTCTATTTAGCTGAGCAAGCTATTTATTGGAGAAAAGAAGTCACTATGCGCGGTAGGTGGGTGGTGTGCGACACGCTAGTGCTGAGAATTCAGCAAAGGCAACAGTAGCCGCTACTTTACCAAACTTTCCTCCAGCAAATTCAAATTTGATTTCTCATGTGGCCCCCACAGAGGGCCCACATGTTTACTATTCATATATAATATAAATTTAATTTTTTTTTATTTCTTCCTGTGGGTCCAACATATATAATAAAATAATTCTACAATAATAATTCAACAATAATGTAAGAAACGTTTTACTAATAATTATTAATTTAATAATAAAATTTACTATATATTTGCTAATGTGATAATTATTAGGTTCAATAATGTTAAAATACAGTACAATAACAATTATTGGTTCAATGATATAAAATACAGTGTAATGACAATTATTGAATTAATAATGCAAAATACTGTGTAACAACAATTATTGATGAATACTGTACAATGATCACGTTATCAGATCAATAATATGAGACACTGTGCAATATTGTATGCTACTGTAGAATATCGTGTGCTACAGTAAAATACCATAAAATACCATATGCTGCTATTATTTTATTATCGATATTTTAATAGTTAAAAGTGATAACACCGTTGACTATTATTATTTAAAAGGTTACTTCTGTCATTTTTTATATCCAATAAATATTCCGTTGTGGGGTCCACCAATGATTAGTTGTACGACCCGAATATTCCCCGACAAAACGAATATTGTCCGAAAAAATAAAATTTGCAAATAACATCCTTAAGTTTTAACTTTGTCAATTTAACTACTTATTGTTTCAGGAAAAAATATATGTGAAGAAAAATTAAATTTTGTATTTCATAAAATTCTGGGTCTTACAGATAGTATTCACTCTACTTTTCTGTTAGCTCTACGATTTTGCTCTACATCTGGTGTCGCTCTATGATCTTAGAGTTCCTTCAGTCTACTCTACGATCTTGTGTTACTTTACGATCTCAGAGTTTTTTTGTTTGACTCTGCAATCGTAGAGTGTCTTTACTTTTTTCTCGATAACTCTGCTAGACTGCCTTAGTTCACTTTGCGATTTTAAAGTAACTAAGTCTTCTTCTCTATGATATTCGACAGCTTGGCTATAACTATCCTAACTATACGAAATGGATCAACCTAACAAGTTTGATCCTTAAGTCATTTTACATAATCTTTCATTCATAAAGACTTTACAATTGCTTGTTCATTACAAATATACTTTAAGTTTTTTTGTCATCATTAAATCAAAATAGAGATAAACATAAATGCACTAACAGAGTAAATATGGTTTATATTGACTCCAATTTTTCTCATTATTTTCCTTCATTAAACACTAGTCACATGCCTAAATTATTTTCTATTTTCAAAGATAATCAAAAGTGAAATTATCTAAACACTCACTCCAATCAATTATTACACGCATGTGACTGGAACATTTTATTTAAAAAATAATTTAGGACAATTAAGGTTTAATGTCTTAAAATTGAAATATCTAGATTTGTGTTCTAAAATGAGAAAATTTTAAAAGTTTAAAATGTATTGAAGCCAAATTAAATAGAATATACTTGCTACTAGGGGTGTTCATCGGTTTTTAACCGAACCGGAACCGAAAAAACCGAACCGGTACCGAACCGAAAATACCGCTAAATCAAGAACCGAAACCGATACCGAATTATTGATTCGGTACCGGTTCGGTACAAAATCGGTTCGATTTTTCGGTAAAACCGCATATATTATATATAATTAAAATTTATAAATAATAATTAAAAATTACCTATTTTTAAATAATAATTTTTAAATAATAATAATAATTTACAAATAATAATTATTATTTAATTTATTTTTATAATAATTATTATTTATAAATAATAATAATTATTTATTTCGGTTTTTTCGGTATACCGAAATGTACCGAATTTACGAAAACCCAAAACCGTTACCGGTACCGATTATTACAAAAAAAAACGAAAAAACCGAACTGAAAAAAACCGAACCGAAAAAACCGGTACCGCCGGTACCGGTTTGGACCGGTTCGGTAAAAAACCGAAAAAACCGAATCATTTGGACACCCCTACTTGCTACTTTGTATCAGTTTTGCATTTTTGTACTTACATGATTAACAGCTCCAACATATAAGCACGCAGATAGATTACGAAACAATTTTTACTTCTATTTATTATGAAAAAGAACTTCAATTTGTTAAAGTTGTTGCCATTGTTCATTCTTGGAAGAAATTATCTGGAACCATGTTCAAAATCATCCAGTTATGAGAACAATAAAAAAATGATTGCGTGCGCATTTGGGTTTGAAAATTAAACACGCATATAATTATTCAATATCAGGAATCTTCACAAAGACAAATGCATGTAAATAATAGATATATGTTTTCTAATTAGATCGATCCTTGTCGTGATTTTTAACGACGATTTTGTCGACTTAAACACTGAATAATTGTGGAAGTAGTTGCAAGGCCTTTGTCAGGAAGCCTCTTTCTCTCTAGAAGCATTGGACAGAACCCTAGGCTAGTTACAGATCATTGTTCATTCATTCGTGCTTGGTAGGCTACTTGTCCAGCACTTCACAATTAAAATCCAGCACCAATTAAGTTTTTTATCACATTATCTTTCTCTAGATTGTGTTTTTTCAAAGTTCTATGATTTACTACTTCCTACGATCCAAATTATAAGATCATATTTTTATTTTTGAAAGTTAATTTAATTTTTTTAAAATTAAAAATTTATATGATTCATTAACAATTACAAAATAATAAATTTTATAATTAGTATAATAATTTTAAATAAATTTATGTCAATTTTGAGTTTAAAAATATTTAAAATTTATTATAAACTCAATAATATCTTATAATTTGAAACCAAACAAATAAAACACCAGTTAAAATCAGCCAGCTAAAGGAGCGCGGGGATACAGTCTCTTCACGTGAATGTTGAGCATTAGGGTTCAACATGCTAAGCATTAAAGCATTGTTTAAGCTGAACTACACTTGGGGTTTAACGAAGAGTATTTATTGAAAGGCCAAAATACACTTAATCACATCAAGTTTGACCTTCTTCATAATTTTGACCCCTTATTTCATACAATGTCTCCCCCCCCCCCCCCCCCCCCCCCCCCAAAATTCATTTTCGATTGAAATTGGGCAGAATACTTGACTCGATTGGACCCGATTGATTTTATACAGTTTGACTATAAAAAATACTTGTTGATGGCATTAAAATATTAAAATATAATAAATGACCTTATAAAAACAAAGAAATACAAAAAAACAAAATAAGTATACGAAAAATGATTAAAACAAAAAATGTTACCCCAAACTCAGATCCATGGCTCTCCGATTATTAACTCAGATCTAGAACCAAAATTTCAAAACCCATTAAAACTCGGATCCAAATTGAAAGCAATATAAGATAGAGAAATAGAAATCCAGATCAAAGGTTTTATATAGAGAATGAAACTGGATGACCACCACCATCTTCATCCTCTATTATTTGGGGTTGTAGTGAGTGGTTGTGCTAAGATAATGGCCCTAGAATGGTGTTGGGATTGACTCATACATCTGCGGGTTTGACTAATGACCACTACGACAGGGTAGTCGAGGGTCTCGCTCATGTTAATAGTCCAGTCTTTGATTTACTAATATAGGGCTTGAGCCCATGTTATAACATCTAAATTTTTTTGTAGTTACTATAAATATAAGTGTTTGGTGTGTGAATAATTGTAGAATGTGTGAGACATTTAATGAATACATCAGACAAGCAGGACTAGTGATAGACATGTAATTATGCATTTTAATATTCCCATATTTATTATTTTATATGTTTATTTTATTTCATTAATATATTTTATTCTGTTTTGTAGGAAATAAATAAATAATTGAAGTTGAATTGGAAAAGGATTCTAAAGCTTTCAAGTTGATTTTTATTTGGACTCCAATATTATCATGTAGAAGTTGAAATCAAGAAGGAAAAAAGAGTCCAAGTCATTCCAAACTAGATTAGGGTTCAATTTATTTTCTGTATAAATAGGAGTCTTATTTTAGAGAGTAGGATATTTTTATTTTTACCCTTCAGTCTCGGCAGGAAGTAGTCAGGGAGTTCTTTTCTTATTCTTTATGTTCCGCAGCTTCGGTAGGAGAAAGTAGGAAGTTTGGTTTTCTTTTTATTCATCTTGTTCGGCAGCTTTTGGACAACAGAATGATGAGAAGCCTTTGTGCACTTTTTGTTACATTGTTATTAGTTTAATATTAAAGTTTTTTTTTTTAATTCTTATTCTATTAGTTTTAATTTAGTTCATGCAATTTATATTAGAAGTTTTAATTTTATTTTTCTTTATTATGAATTCCATGGCTAGCTAAATTTTTAATATATAGGATGAAGATGAAATTAAATATTGCATAATAATATATTATTTCCGTTTTAATATTAATGTCTAAATTGTTTATTTCTTCAATTTTACCTTCGCGCATAATTTGTTTTGATTTTATATTAATTGCGAGGTTTTGATAGGTTATTGTTAAGATATGAGTTTTTCATAATTCATGCTTGCTCGATGAAGTTTTGATGAGTTATAGTTAATCCTTAAATTTTCATAATCTATGTTTGCCTATATTAATTATATAAATCACTATTTTTAAGGGAAGGAAAAATAATTAGAAATTAATTAAGGAAATGAAGAATTTAATTATTATGTTAGTATTTAATGGATTCGGATTCCTAGGTAGTTTTTCGCATTACTAGTTTTCGTTATTAATTTTTAATTTGCAATATTTAGTTAATTAATCATCTCCACCACTTTTTATTTCTAATTTGTTTGAAATATAAATTAAGGAAACATTAAAATTAATTTAGTCTCTATGGTTCAACCTTTTCTTGCCCGTTCTTTAATTTGATGTTGTGCACTTGCAGTTACTATTTTTTATCACATCAAGTTTTTGGCGCCATTACCAGGGACTAGATTTAATTTCTTATTCCTTAATTTTTATTTCTTCGAATTAGTTTTTACCACTAATATTTTTTATTTTTATTTTTCAAGATTACCGAAGCGGATCGAAGGAGCAAAAACATAGATATTTTGTTGCTGTGCTTTCTTGGTACTTCATATCTCCATAATTTTTCTTATTTTTTTTATATATAAAATAGAAAAAAAATATAGTAGTTTAGTTTATTATTTTTAGTTTAAAAACTAATTGCCGTATTCATGCATTCACTCACGTAGAGCACATTCTGCTTAGGTTTTTATTTTTATTTTATTTTATTTTTGTTAAATATAAACTGTGGTGATTGCTGGAGGATTGAGGTATGTCAAATTTCTCATTCTTTCGTAATTCACATAGTTTTAAGATATTTTATTTGTTTATAGTTTTTATTTTATTTGTTTATTCTTATTTTTAATTTGACTTTAAGGGCACAAACCCTAACAAGATAAGGTGAGGATTTCATCACCCTTCCTTGGCCCACAAATAACCTAACTTTGCATAACCGACTTAATAAAATCAAGTAGACGTTGGCCCTTAAGACTCTCGAGCTCAATTAGGACAAGAAATTCTGAGAGGAGTCTGAATTCCTAATTAATCATATTACTGGTGTCTAGGCAAGTGGTTCAAAAGGTAAACGCCTAAAGGACGCGCGATTATTTAATTAGTTACCGTACCCACGGAGAGACTCCCGTCGTTCTTACACTTATCTGGCTAGCGGTGTAATTAATTTTGAATTTGGTGGACCTTAAAGAGTAACTTTGAATAGTTAGAAGTTGTCTAGATTTTATTTAGGTTGACCTTAGAAGTAGTTTTTATTTTATTTTATTTTCCTTATTCATTTTTGTGTGCTTATTTGTTTACGTGCTTATCTGCTAAGTAGTATATGCAAAAAGTGTGGGTTAGGGATAAAACATCTCGGTTAGTGAGAAGAATTGATTTTTCAGATTTCACTTTAAAAAACCTTACTTCTAAAAACATGGAAGTTGCACAAACTATTTCTTTGAGAGATCGATGTTATCCTGCCCGCTCTGCCCACCCTTCATGCATCAGTCTACCACCAATAAATGGTAAAAATTTTGAACTAAAACCACACTTTATAAGTATGTTACCTAGGTTTACTGGAATAGAAGATCCATATTTATTCATTCAGAAATTTGAGGAAGTCTGTGCTTTAATGAAAATTCAACAATTGTCTGAAGACTCGATTAGGCTAAGATTTATCACATTTGCTTTAAAAGATAATGCTAAAAAGTGGTTATATAGCCTAGCGAATAATTCCATAACAACCTGGAAGGGATTTGTTGTTACATTTTTAAATAAATATTTTCCAAATCACAAAACTTCCGAGATTAGGACTGCAATTCATCAATTTTACCAACTTGAAAACGAGTCGTTTTAGAAATATTTTGATAGATTTAAAAATTTGTTATCCCAGTGTCCACACCATGGAATTGAAAAATGGAGATTGTGTCAAATTGCCTACGAAGGTTTAGATTTTTCCACTAAAACAATGTTAGAGTCAATGTGTCAAGGGGATTTTCTAAAAAATGATGAGGAAAGGGCTTGGGAGTTTTTAGAAGACTTAGCAGAAAAAACCATGCAATGGGAAACCACCCGAAAGACCGATAAATCTAGCTCATTTAGGGGTGTTCATACAATTAACAATTCAATTGCTACCGAAGCTAAGTTGGCAAGTGTACTTAAAAGACTTGAAGCTTTAGAAACTAGGGATACATCACATGTAAACCAACTTGAAGAATTTGACCAAGTCAATGTATTGTCTCAAAGACCTAGGAATGACCCATTTGCACCCACTTATAATCTAGGTTGGAGAAATCATCCTAATTTTGCGTGGAACCAAGGATCATACCCAAATAACTCTTCAAATCATGTTAATCAGTCTCAAAATCAAACTTTTCAACCCTATCAATCCTGGTCCGTACCAAAATTCAAATTCAGCAACTCAATGTCCACCAGGTTTCCCTAATGAAAGTGAAAAAAAACTTAGCAATTTAGAGAAAAGCATGGAATCTTTAATGAAATCTCAGGAAACTTTAATGAACTCTCAAACTAATTTCATGCAAAACAGTAACCAAGTCATATCTTGGTTAGAGATTCAAAAAAGCCAATTGGCCACTATAGTTAGTGAAAGAGAGAAGGGAAAGTTTCCTAGCCAACCCAAGACCAACCCGAAATTTCCAGTCCCTAATCAAACAACCTTATCATTCTAATTCACTTGAAAACAACCAAAACCAAGTCAATCATGTAATCTCTTTAAGGTCTGGAAATCATTTTAACAATCATGCTGATATTGATAATGAAGAAAAGGAAAATTTAATTGATAAATCTAATAATCTATCTTCATAGTCAGCTCAGTCTGAAAAGCCCACCACTTCTGAGTTAGTAGGCCCATCTAACAAACAATTGTTAAAAAATGATCAAACCATATTTTCGGAGTCTAATGAAAAAGTCTTTAAACCAAAAGCCCCATTCCCCAGAAGACTAATTTTAAACAAGCAGTCAGCCCAGTTAGACAAAATTCTAGAAGTGTTCAAACAAGTGAAAATTAATATCCCTCTTCTAGATACCATTCAACAAGTTCCCTCATATGCTAAATGTCTAAAAGATTTGTGCACACACAAAAGAACCACTCATGTTCCTAAGAAAGTTTTTCTAACAGCCCATGTTAGTTCTATCCTGTCATGCCAAGTCCCTGTGAAGTATAAAGACCCCGATTGTCCTACTATTTCATGCATCATAGGAGACACCTTAATTGAAAAAGCTTTGCTTAATTTAGGAGCGAGTATTAACATTCTACCATTTTCTGTGTACCAAACATTGGGCTTAGGGGAGTTGAAAAAGACAAGAGTCACACTCCAGCTAGCTGACCGTTGTATCAAAGTGCTAAAGGGAATAGTTGAAGATGTACTCATTAAGGTTGGCGATTTTGTGTTCCCTATCAATTTTGTTGTTCTTGAAACCCAACCTGTTGTCAATCCCAACGGTCAAATTCCTGTCATTTTAGGTAGACCATTTCTAGCAACCTCTAATGAGTTAATCAATTGTAGAAATGAACTAATGAAATTAACATTTGGGAACATGACAATTGATTTAAATGTGTTTAATGTGGACAAACAACCTAGTGATTTTTCTGACGAACCTGTTGCAACAAACATGATTCAAGAAATGTCTGAAAATGAACTTAATGGGGAAGATGAAAGTCTTAACTTTTGTTTAAATCACTTTGGTCAAAATTGGGATGATACAGAATATGTACATGAGGTGAATGAAATGTTAAAGCCCTCTACATCAATGTATTCTAAATGGGAACCTGTGATCGAGCCAATTTTACAATCTTCAGAACCGAGTCCACCAGAGTTAGACCTCAAACCTCTTCCTGATGATCTTAAATATGTCTATTTAGGTCCTTCCAAAACTCTTCCTGTGATCATTGCTTCCGATTTAACAAACCCACAAGAGGAAGAATTATTGACCATCCTTAGACAGAACAAAGAAGCCATATGATGGAACATAACAGATATTAAAGGGATCAGTCTTGCCATTGTCCAACATAGGATCCATTTAATAGATGATGCAAAACCCGTGAGAGACCCACAGAGGCGGTTGAACCCAGTTTGAAAAGAGGTTGTTAGGAAGGAAATTCTTAAATGTCTAGATAATGGGATCATCTATCCCATTTCTGATAGCTCTTGGGTAAGTCCTGTTCAGGCGGCGCCTAAAAAGTCTGGCTTAACTATGGTTCCAAATGAAGATAATGAGTTAGTTCCCACTCGTGTCCAATCTGGTTGGAGGGCTTGCATAGTGTAGACACCCAAATTTTGCACTTCTCTACTAACCCTGGCAGGAGGGCAAAGTCGTCACTTGACCCGACATGCGAAAAGGAAGGTGGACCCCAACACGAAGCCACCCCAACGACTTACGGTCAAGGCCGCCACAACGAACAACGAGCATCAGGTTACTTGAGGCAAGACAAACAGTTGATCCAGAAGAACCTGATTTGATCACAAAAGACGACTAATGGCCACTACGCTTACGATGTTCGGGGGTCTCGCTCCCCGGGGAGCGAGCGGCTGCCCAGCTCACCAGTGAGCTAGCGGGGGTGGAAGGGGGCAGTGCCCCCTGGAAGCCAAGCACAATTAGCAAATTCTATATCAAGTCGCAGCCCTCCGAACTAGCCTCCCAGAACAATATGGCACGTTTCCCAGGGATTTTCGGATTGCAAAATACGAGCCTTCCAGCGAAAAAATGAAAGACCAACATCAGACGCGAAAATCGAGGAAGCACCGAGGACAGCCGCAGTTGCACCTGCGGCCAAGATCTGAAGATCTAAATCACCACTTCCAGTTCATTTCTTCGGCAGCGGCGGACGGAAATGAAAAAAGGAGAGAGAAAGGCGACGGGGAGAGGAAAAAAAGAGAGAAGAAGAGAGAAAAAAGTGAGATTTCTTCCTCTTTTATACAATCTTTGAATCCTATGTGGATTTTCAAGTGTTAAAGCGTCTATTGCATCGATTGGAATGTGAAAAAATCCGAGTTTCATAGCTTCGTTGTGTTTTATCTAGTAATCTTTTAGATATAGTTTTATTTCGTTCTTATTGCATTTGTTGGGTGGATCTACTGTAGATCCGAAAATATTTGGTGCATTGCTATTTAAATAGTTTGATTTTGTGTATTTTGAGTTTAGATCCAATGTAGTCAACATATGTTGTAGATCTGTGGATTAGGGACGGTTAGGGAGGATTTATTGCGGATGGAATCTCCTCCTAACCTCCCGATGATATCCTTTTAGTTTATTTTATAGCTTTTAAGTATGTAACGATCGCGATACACCTTTATGTAAATATGTAAATTTTTGGGCCTTAAAACGACATTGAGTCGAAAATCGGGTTTAAGGCCCCGTGATAGTGAAATGTGCGATTGTGGGCGTTTGGGGTTATTTGGATGGCTCACATGCCCATGAATAACACCAATGCCATTTTAATGCTTGGTTTTTCCTTTTGACGCGAGAAAATGATTTTGGAATGAAATGATAAAGATTTGCATAAAATAAATCAAAGTAGGATATTAGATCACCCGTAGGCTAAAATAAAAGTGTAAGTGTCGGACGAGCTCTATTCCTATTTGGCGAAGGATTTGAAAAAAATATGTTTTTACAAAATATCATCGGTTTTATTATCGAAACAAAAACAATAAAAATGAACTCTTCGATTAAATCAAATCCTTCGTGCATAGGGTTAACGAGATTTCTGAAGCATTTTCAAAATAAAGTATTCCAACAACATTCATTTAGGCACACACACACACACATACACACACATTTTAGGATTTAAAGGAAAGGAAAACATCAAGATAGCGGTAATCGTGTTTCACGGAAGTCGGGGGGTGCCTAACACCTTCCCCTCGCTTAAGCAAGCCCCCGAACTCTATGAATCTCGGTTTGCGGACCAATTAATTCGGAGTCACATATGAGCCAGCGATTACGAAAACAAAATTCGGATGAGTTGGTACATCCATTTTCAAATATACCAACTGGCGACTCTGGTCAATTGGCTCATAAAAAATCGACATTTCAAAACCCGTCGACATTAAGCCGACCCTTTTCAAAATCACATTTAATTCAAAAGGCTAAAATTGGAAAGGGCTTTTAATTATTAAAAAACGAAACGACGAAATCCCGGCGTCGACACATAGACTATAGAAAACTCAATGAACCCACAAGGAAGGATCATTTTCCTTTACCCCTTATAGTCCAAATCCTAGAAAGGTTACCTGGTCATGCTTACTATTGTTTCCTTGATGGATACTCGGGTTACTTTCAAATTCCCATAGCCCCAGAAGACCAAGAAAAGACCACATTCACTTGTCCTTATGGAACTTTCGCATATCGTCTTCTACCGTTTGGGCTATGTAGTGCCGCTTCCACCTTTCAAAGATGAATGATGAGCATTTTTTCTAAAATGATAGACAAATTCCTAGAGATTTTCATAGATGATTTTTCCATATTTGGGTCTACATTTCCTGAGTGTCTTCACTACCTCGACTTAGTTTTAAGGAGATGTAAGGACACTAACTTAATCTTAAATTGGGAAAAATGTCATTTCATGGTTAAAAAGGGAATTGTTATTGGTCATATCATATCTGAAAAGGGAATTGAAGTAGATAAAGCCAAAACTGACCTCATTGCCAATCTCCAACCACCTCGGACAGTCAAAGAAATCCGTTCATTCCTAGGACATGCAGTCTTTTATAGGCGATTCATCAATGGTTTCAGTAAGAAAGCAAGACCCTTAACCAATCTTCTAAGTAAAGATGCAAAATTTGAAATTAATGAAAAATGTTTCCAATCATTTGAACAACTTAAAAAGGAGTTGACCTAAGCTCCTATCATTAAATCACCCGATTGGAATCAAGCATTTGAGTTAATGTGTGATGCATCTGACTATGTAGTTGGTGCTGTTCTAGGGCAACGAATTAATAAGATTCCCCATGTTATATACTATGCTAGTAGGACTTTGAATGATGCACAATTGAATTATTCAACTACTGAAAAAGAACTTCTAGCTGTAGTTTTTGCCCTAGAAAAGTTTCGATCTTATCTTATTGGGTCTAAAATCATCATTTACACTGACCATGCAGCCCTTAGACACATTCTCTCCAAAAAAGGCTCAAAAGCCCGATTAATTCGATGGGTCTTATTGCTCCAAGAATTTGACCTCAAAATAAGGGATAAAAAAGGGTCTGAAAATGTGGTAACTGATCATTTGTCTCGTTTAGTTATGGAGTCTAATTCTGAACTGTCTTTAAATGATTCTTTCACAGATGAGCGACTTTTCTCCATATCCACTACACCTTGGTTTGCTGATATTGTTAACTACCTAGTTACTAGTGACATTCCTTCCCATTGGTCCAAACAAGACCGATCAAAATTTCTTTCATAAGTCAAATATTTTTATTGGGACGACCCCTATTTGTTTAAATATTGCCATGATCAAATCATTAGGAGATGCGTACCCGACCATGAGTTTAGGAGTGTCCTATCATTTTGTCATGACCAAGCTTGTGGATGACATTTTGGAGGTAAAAAAACGTCTGCCAAAGTTCTCTAGTATGGTTTTTATTGGCCTAGTCTATTCAAGGATGCCACAGAATTTTGTGCCCATTGCAATAGGTGTCAACATTTAGGAAGGATCACTAGGAGGAATATGATGCCAATGCAACCCATTCTAGTCATTGAGTTGTTTGATGTGTGGGGGATAGATTTCATGGGTCCATTTCCAAATTCTTTTGGTATTCTGTACATTTTACTTGCGGTTGATTACGTGTCTAAGTGGGTAGAAGCTATACCAACCAAGACCAATGACAATAAGGTTGTTGTCAAATTTCTGAAAGATAATATTTTTTCTCGCTTTGGTAGCCCTAGGGCTATAATCAGTGATCAAGGAAAACATTTTCGCAATCAGCCTTTTGAATCCTTGTTGAAAAAATATTCCATCACCCACAAGCTTGCCACACCATATCACCCTCAGACAAGTGGTCAAGTAGAAGTCTCGAATAGGCAAATCAAACAAATCTTGGGAAAAAAGGTGAGTTCTAATAGAAAAGACTGGTCTCTTAAATTGTTAGATGCATTGTGGGCTTACCGTACTGCCTTTAAGACTAACTTAGGAATGTCACCATATAGGCTTGTGTTTGGAAAAGCTTGTCACTTTCCTGTGGAACTTGAACATCATGCTCTATGGGCTATAATACAGTTAAATTTTGATATGCCCACTTGTTGGAGTCGTAGACAATTGTAATTGAATGAGTTGGACGAGATTAGGAATGATGCTTACGAAAATGCTAAAATTTACAAAGAAAGAACAAAAGTGTTTCATGATAAATTAATTTTGTGAAAATCATTTTCACCTGGTCAAAAAATTCTCTTGTATAACTCTAGGCTACATCTATTTCCTGGCAAATTGCGTTTTCGATAGGATGGACCTTTTGTAGTAAAGGTAGTTTACCCTCATGGGGCAGTTGATATTGAAAATCCAAAAAGTTGTGAAATTTTCAAAGTTAATGGTCAACGACTCGAACCCTTTTTCGAAATGCCGAACGAACCAGAGGAGGTTTGGACCTTGTTGACCCACACTATTCCGAATGACTGAAACTGCACTTGTAATTGTAAGTTTTGTATATATATTTTTCTTTTGTAGCATATTTCCATTCCGTTCATACCTACCATACGAGGTACAATTTCTTTTATTTCTTTGTATACATTGAGGACAATGCATGATTTAGGTATTGGGGGGGGGGGGGGGGATTTAGCATTTTTATTTAAGTATTTTATTTTATTTTTCAGGAAACTAATTCTTTTTACATTAAAAAAAATGAAAAAAATTGTTTGACTTTTTATGAGTTAGATTAATTCTAATAAGTGTCTGTGGAGTAAAAAACTTTGAGTAGGATTAAAAGATTTAGAACGCTAGAACCTTTGATAAGATACAAAGTCTTAGTTTGTAATGCCATCTTGAATAAAATTAAAATTCACTTGCATTTTTACACTTCGCGTTCGCACCAATTCTTAGTTGTGGGATATAAACTATGAGTCAAGTAATTTCAAGAAAAAAATTAGAAGGAAAAAAATAATAATGCAACGAGATGGAGCGTAAAACACACTCGTTGTAAAAAAAATAAATAGGAAAAAGAATCAACGAGATGGAGCGTAAAACGCACTCGTTGTAAGAAAAGAAAAAAAGAGTTAAAAAATAATAAATTGCTTTAATATTCATTGAATAAAGGAAAAATCACACTGAAAAGTATGATGGATGTAAGCTGTTTGACTAGTCTGATTTTTGTGGCATTTGTTACTCGAGTTAGTAAGCCCTTAGGGTGTCTTTACATTTAGTGTCCTAAAGCCAACTGGTTTGGGAGTCATTGGTCAAACGCTCGTTACATGGGTAACTACGAAAAGCCTAAGAAAAATAGACATTGCACAAGTCAATAATGAAAAAAATAGAAAAAGAAAAAATTTGAGTTTACTTGATTTTTATAGTAAAAGTCCCTACTAAGAGTTACATAACATACACATGCATTCATACACATGGAATTAATTTTATAAAGGATAGTATTTAGAATGAAGATGGAGTATTTTTGATAAGGTGAAAGTGTGATTTTAAATTTGATCTTATTTATGTGTAATGCCCATGAATACTTAGAAGTTTTCTTTAAATTTCATAATTGGTTAAACTCAAAAAGATTTTTATTTTATTTTGAATTTTGTGGGTATATTCACTGTAAACTCTCACGAGACACAACTCATCCACTTGGGTTAACCTTCGGGTTTAAAGGTTTGTTGCACATGCTAAGTGCAATCATGTTTCCTATGAAAATAGGGTAGTTTAGATTTTATTTTGATTTTGTTTTCTTTTTGTTTTACTCGAGGACGAGTAAAAGCTAGGTATGTGGGTATTTGATAGACACGTAATTATGTATTTTAATATTCCCATATTTATTATTTTATATGTTTATTTTATTTAATTAATATATTTTACATGAAATAAATAAATAATGGAAGTTGAGTTGGAAAATGATTCTAAAGCTTTCAAGTTGATTTTTATTTGGACTCCAATATTACCATGTAGAAGTTGAAATAAAGAAAGAAAGAAGAGTCCAAGTCATTCCAAACTAGATTAGGGTTCAATTTATTTTTTGTATAAATAGGAGTCTTATTTTAGAGAGTATGATATTTTTATTTTTCCCTTTCAGTCTCGGCAGAAAGTAGTCAGGGAGTTCTTTTCTTATTCTTTATGTTCCACAGCTTCGGTAGGAGAAAGTAGGAAGTTTGGTTTTCTTTTTATTCATCTTGTTCGGCAGCCTTTGGACAACAGAATGATGAGGATCCTTTGTGCACTTTTTGTTACATTGTTATTACTTTACTATTAAAGTTTTTTTTTTAATTCTTATTCTATTAGTTTTAATTTAGTTCATGCAATTTATATTAGAAGTTTTAATTTTATTTTTCTTTATTATGAATTTCATGGCTAGCTAAATTTCTAATATCTAGGATGAAGATGAAATTAAATATTGCATAATAATATATTATTTCCGTTTTAATATTAATGTCTAATTGTTTATTTCTTCAATTTCACCTTCGCGCATAATTTGTTTTGATTTTATATTAATTGCGAGGTTTTGATAGGTTATTGTTAAGATATGAGTTTTTCATAATTCATACTTGCTCTTAACAACAAATCGGGAAAATCTCTGAAGTTGCTTTTGCGTTGTTCCTTACTGAAGAGAGGATGATTCAAGAATTGATCCAGTCCAAGTTGATAATGTTGAGTTCGTTATTCTGGAAAATTGTTTTTCAACACATTTGAATACAAAAGCATTCTTTTCAACAATTATCTTCCCAAAATTATTTGAGCTTTATCGTTTGAGGATGTTTTCGAAGGTATTCCAAAATGGTCATCCATTGCATAGGAATTCATGGATTATTCTATCATGTTATAAAACTCAAGGTCGAGTTTTCTCCAACTAGGGGAGAATGATGGGGATCTCAAATCAAGACCAAAATATTTTTTTTTATATTTGTTATTTAGAATTTTTATTATGTTTAATGTAATAGTAATTAATGTAATTATTTAATAGAATATTCTACAAGATTTAATTATAATAGTAGATTTTAATTATGAGAGTTCTATTTTAGTAGTAGATACTAGTTAGGAGATTGTTTTCATTTTAAATTAGGATTTTTACTTATTCTCCAAATATTGCGTTTTCTATTTAAGTATTGTAATAACTCATTAATTAGACTATGAACGATTGATATCAAAGTTGATTATTGTCATTCATATCGTAGAGATATTTTATTCATACCGTAGATGTATTTTATCCATCTTAAGGTTAATTCGTGGAGTTTTTGCACTTGAGAGACCTTAGTGATTTAAACGTGAAGTTTAAATCCTAATTTAGTTTTCTATGATTTTCTATTAGTTCTTCATTTTAAATCTTTTCCACATCACTGAAAGTGGAGGAAGAGTTGCAAGGGTCGAGCGACAATGAGGAGGAACAAGACAACGACGTGGGAGTGAGTGGAGAGGTGGAGACGTAATGGACAGTGGGGAAGAGTGGAGACATTGCATACCCATTTTGGGTGTTAGATTTTGGTTTAGCGAGGTGTGATATCAAAGATCAGTGATAGATGATGGCGAATTTGAGTATACAAACCTTACACTTTCTTCCAGTACTTCCTCCCACTTTTCCTTTCACATCTAGATGATGGAGGAAAAAAAGATCTTCAAAATAGAGGAGGAAAAAGGATACAAGTATATAATTGAGATGGGGATATTTTTCCCCTATTTATCTAAGGGATGAGAGAGAGGGAAGGCCAGAGGGGGCATTGGGAAAGAAAACTCAATGACAAATTCTTCAATTCTAATTCTTGTGGATTTGATGGCGAGGTTAAAGAGGCGGGTGGAGAAATCGGGGGTAGAGCCGTGAGAGTGGGTGGGAATAAAGGAGAGAGAAAGGCAGACCTTATTGATTTTTGGGTTCTAATACCCTTGTCATTATTAACTTTATAAAAAACTAATCTAAAAAGCCACGTTATTAAAAATAATAAAAAGCCACAACATTTATTTGTAACAGCTAATATAAAAAATGCCACGTATTTAATTTGAAATGGTCAACTCAAGTTAACTAACGTTTGTTAAAAAAATGTGAAAATAAATTTTCTCTTCTAACTTCGATGTTTAACTATTTTTTTTTACTTGGTTGTTTAAAACGTAAAATACATGTAAGTTCGGTGTTTTTTTAACATCATTTACCTTCTTTTTTTTATTTATTTATAATATTTGCCAATTAACTTATGTCAACGATTTTTGAAAAAAATGGTTCCAAAATAGAATTCCTCTCATATACATAGGTTAAAGTTAAAATTTTGTAATTATAGTTGATAAGAATAAAAGTTTGTGAAAGTTTATTAGTTTTTAACGTCATTTACCCTTATGTTATTGTTGATATAAACTAAATTACTTTAACAAATTTTAAAAAATAGTAAATGGATGGTTATTGTTAACTGACCTACTAAATTGAAGTTGTTTCCTTAATTAAATGAAACTAGCATTGGAACTAGCATTACAAGAAAAAGGCTCGACAGCGACCAAACACATCAGTGGCCGCAATATTCGGTCGTTAAAGATATTAATAACGATCGACTATAACGACCACTTATGTGTTTTGTAATATCCCAGATATTTTCAAGATTTGTAGATAAGATTAATTAAATGTTATGGTTTAAAATCTAGAGTTGGAGAAGTGAGTTGTGTAGAAAATAAGTAAACATTTTTTTAAGAATTAAATGTGAGAATATTATAAGCATGCATGTGGAGAATTTATTAAGAAAATAAATTCAATTAAGAAGTGAATGTGGTTATATTAATATATATATATATATATATATATATATATATATATATATATATATACCTAAAGTGTGCTTTTAGCCAACTAAGAAGTTGAGTAAATTAATACTCAATAAAACTAATAAATTAATTAGTTTAAGTATGGAGTAAGAATGAAAGTCATGTAATATAATTAACTAAGTTAATTATATGTGTAATGAATTAAAGCTAAGATTAGCAAATAGAGAAGTTAGAATATTGCCTAGACTGACTGTAGACACCCAAATTTTGCACTTTTATACTAACCCTGACAGGAGGGAAAAATCATCACTTTACCCGACATGCGAAAAGGAAGGTGGACCCCAACACGAAGCCACCACAACAACTTACGGTCAAAGCCGTCACAACGAACAACGAGCATCAGGTTACTTGAGACAAGGCAAACAGCTGATCCAGAAAAACCTGATTGGATCACCAAGGACGACAAATGGCCACTACGCTTACGGTAGTCGGGGGTCTCGCTCCCCGGTGAGCGAGCGGCTGCCCAACTCGCCAGTGCGTTGGCGGGGGTGTAAGGGGGCAACGCCCCCTGGAAGCCAAACACAAAGAGAAAATTCTACATCAAGTAACATCCTTTTGAAATAATACAGCAAACAATGATGTTTTAAGACTGCGTGACACGAAAATGGAGAAAAGGAAGCCGGACAGCCGCAGATGCATCTGCGGCCAACGACAAGTGGGCATTTTTTGTGGCTCGAGAAAACACACGGCAACCGAGGCGGCGGCTCAGACGGCTACCGCAGGCAGCCGCAGATGCACCTGTGGCCAACCGCAGATGCACCTGCGGCTGCTCCCAGTCAGCTATACAACGCCATTTTGATCGGCCGAGAGAGGAGAAGAGGAAGAAAAATAGGAAATCTAGAGAGAGAAAGCGAGGTTTTAGAGAGAGAAGGCCACGGGTTGGCCAAGAAAATAGGAGATTTGATTTTTTGTTGCTCAAATACTTAGCCAATCTCGTGTTATTTACTTGATAGTGGAATATAAGGCATTTTCTTGACGTATTGCAAGGTGAAAAAGGGTTTATTCTTGAAGTTTTAGCTTGTTTCATTATCATAATCTCTTATTTTTTGGGTCGTTTAAATGTAGTATTTTGTTGTATTATTGAGGATCCGTGGATTAGGGATTATTAGTGAGGGTTCCGTCAGAACGAAATCCCCTCCTAATGTCCCGATGACATCCGTACGGTGATATGTACTTCATTGCGTTAATGTGTTTCATAGTTTGTTATTTGTAATTTTCTGTCCTTGTGGTATAGTAATAACTCTAATGTTGTTAAGCTTCCCCTTGTATGGTCGTGTGGTGATTTTGGGGATTGTGAGCCTAGGAATGAGATCCTCGTGATCAAATTTCGAAGATGGACAATTTTTGGTGTATGTAGTCACGACAATGCGTCATTTTTGTACATATGTAAATATCGGGCCTTAAAACGGTATCGAATTGAAATCGGGTTTAAGGCCCCGTAATAGTGAAATCTGCGATTGAGGGCGTTTGGGGTTATTTGGATGGCTCACATGCTCAGGAATAGCCTCAACGCTATTTTAATGCTTGATTTTCCTTTTCGACACGAAAAAAGGATTTTGGAATGAAACGATGAAGCTTTTCATAAAATCAAGCAAACTAGGATATTAGATCAGCTGTAGGCTAAAATAAAACAGGAAGTATCGGACGAGCTCTATTCCTATTTGACGAAGGATTCGAAAACCTTATTTCACTAATGTCATCATTAAAGATTTTTTTAGCAAAAAAACTAAAGCTTAAAGAATGAACTTTTCAAAACGAAACGAATTCTTCGTGCATAGGGTCAACGAGATTTCAGAGTTACTTTCAAAAATAAAGCATTCCAAAGATTTTCATAGGCACACACCCATACACACGCGCAAAAACACATATTTTAGGATTTAAAGGAAAGGAAAGCATTAAGATAGCAGTAACCGTGTTTCACGGAAGTCGGGGTGTGCCTAACACCTTCCCCTCGCTTAAGCAAGACCCCAAATTCTATGAATCTCGATTTGCGGACCAATTAATTCGAAGTCACATATGAGCCACTGCGATTAAGAAAGCAAAATTCAGATGAGTTGGTACATCCATTTTAAATATACCAACTGGCGACTCTGGTCAATTGACTTATTATAAAATCGATCTTTCAAATTCCGTCGACACTCAAGCCGACCCTTTTCAAAATCACATCTTAAATCGAAAGACTAAAATTGAAAAGGGTTATTATTAAAAAAGGAAACGATATCCCCGGTGTCGACAATGACAATATTAAGAAGTTAATTAATTAAGTAATTAACTTAATTATTAAGGTGTTATATAGAGTCCAATAATGGATTAAAGTAAGCCAATATGTTAATTATTTTAAGTCATGTTGGTACTTATAAAGCGGTCCAAATAAATTTAAGGATGTAGCCTTATGAAGAGTTCAAGTAATTTAATTACTTAACCCAAAAAAGGATGATATGTGTTAACCCAATATGAGAATACTTGCATGAATGTGGGTAATTAAATAATAAGTGCACATATTATGTTAATTAATAGTCTAAGAGGTAATTAATATAAGTCCAATGAAATAATATTGGCAAGCATTGTTGAGTGTAGAGAATTAATTAATGTAAGGTTAATTGAATAACTCTAGTTGGTAGACAAGAGAGAGCATTAACAAAATATTAGTTAATTGCTAGGTAAATGAATATGATGACGAGAATTAACTATGAATGAGTTAATTGAGTAGCCCTAAGTGGTAGATAAATTAAAGTTTTAACTATGCATGAGTTAGTTGCTAGCAAAATGTGTAGATACATAATTATATATATACATGATGGATGAGAGTTAACCAAAGTGAGGTTGGTAGTTTCACCTTAGGTTAGTTATTATAAGATGGTAACCTTACACAGGTTAATTGGTGGAAGAATATTATAGATACAATTATGTATGTATATAATTTATCAAGATAGAATTGGTAGTTAACCATGGGTTGCATGTTATAGAGAACTAACCATTGTTGGGTTAGTTGTTAACCCTAAGTGGTAATAAAAATAAAACCTTAACCAATGCTAGAGTTAAGTGTTAGTAAATATATAAATATATTGAATATATATGTATACTTGAATGTAGAGAGTTAATCACATTGTGGTTAATTGTTGGGAGATATATAAATATGTATATATAAATAAGATGAGCTTTAACTAAGGTTGGGTATTTAGTGACCAAGGTTAAGTGTTGGTGTTATGTTGCTTATGTTGCACTTCACCATCTATGTGTCAAGTTGATGTGTTACATTTTAATGGTCAAATATGAGAAAAATTCAAGTATTGTGCAAGTATAAGTGAATATGTATACATATATTGTTGTATGTATATATATATATATATATATGAATGCTTATATAATGATATAGGACATAAAAATAAAGCCAAATTAGAGTAGTAAAATAACAAATCCCAAATTTTGAGGGGGCCCCACATGAAAATGTTGAGTGTGGCTTCCTATTGCTTCATTCTCACTCCAGAGGTTGCTTACAAGCAACCTTGATTGAAGTCATTCATTATTGTCATTCCTTGCTATAGTAAGCATGATTTAAAGAGTTAAATTGACTAACATTAGATCATTAAGGAAGTTAATTGAGCTTACCTAAGTTTTATGTATAGAGAAGAGAGAAAGAGCTAGCAAATGTTTGTCATTTGTCTAGAAATTCTAGAGAGAAAAGAGAGAGCTTCTTTGAGAGAAAAGTAAGCAAACTCTTGTGAGATTGAGAATTAACCAAGGAAAAGTGCTAGAGAATAGTCAATGAGGAGTCCTAAGCCAAGTTCATATCAAGAAAAAAAAGAGCATCTATATATAAGAGGTTCAAAAATGTTCTAAACCTTCTTTAGTTCATTTTTAGAGTCTATATATATTTTAAACGGTCAAAATGAATTTGTAAATGATCAAAAGTTATTTTTATGCTCTAGAAGTCTAAAACTATGGTATATAGGTATATTTATGGTTTGATATAGTTAATACATGTATTTGTATGAGTGGTATGCAAAGAATTAGAAGAAAAGTTCATGTAATAATTTACTGGTAAAACCCTAGACGGTTCGATCTTAAATTTCTTGTCAAAATATTTTTAAAAATATGATTGAATCATTAAATATTGTAAAACAAGAAGTTAGGAAGACAACAACACTAAGTTGGTGTCATATGGATGTGTAGATGTTATTTTGTTCAAGTTTGAGCCAATAAAACCAATGATTTGTGAAGTTAGATTTCACTTTGTCCTTGTGAGCAATTTTTAGTCCAGTTTCGTTTGGAATTTGGATAATTGTGATCTAAAGAGATGTTGTAGAGGGGGAAATTCGGATGAGAATGTACTCAAGAATCACCCCAAAATATTTAAAAATGAAGAAGTGATGGTTGTCGGAGCGACTGAGGGTCGTGCAGCCTAAAAATTTAATTTTCAAAAAAATGACTGAGCACACCTGTGCTCGGGGTGGGCGCAGTTGCGCCCAAGTCCACTGCCTAGCAGTTTTTTTGAGGTCCGGGTCGGGTCGGTCTGGGTCGAGTTTTCTTTAAAAATTTAAGTTGAAATAAGTGTAAAATGAATGGATATGTGTAATAAATCAATATATGGAGTTTATTAGTAATTAATTGGTAGCTAAATGTTTAAAATTAAGACTAAGGTTAACACAATTAAAAAGTTAACTATTTGTATTGTAATATCCCAGATATTTACAAGATTTGTAAATAAGATTTTAAATATTAATTAAAGGTTATGGTTTAAAACCTAGAGTTGTAGAAGTAAGATGTGTGTAAAATAGCTGAACAATTTTTTTTAACATAATGTATTTGTTAGAAATTAAATGTGAAAATATTTTAATGATGCGTGTAGAGAATTTATTAAGGAAATAAATTCAATTGAGAAGTGAATGTGGTTATATTAGTATATAAACCTAAAGTGTGATTGTCAGTCAAATAAGAAGATGAGTAAATTAATACTCAATAAAACTAATAAATTAATTAGTTTAAATATGAAGTAAGGAGAAAAGTTATGAAATATAATTCATTAATTTAATTATATTAGTTATTGAGTTAAAGTTATAGAAGAGCTAGAATTATTGTCTAGGATGACAATAATAAGAAGTGATTAATTAAGTAATAGCTTAATTATTAAGTTGTTATATAGAGTCCATTAATGGATTTAAAACAAGCCCAAGATGGGAATACTTGCATGAAGGTCGGTAATTAAATAATAAGCCCAAATGTTATGTTAATTAATAATCCAAGAGGTAATTAATATACGTCCAATTAAATTATGTTGACAAGTAGTGTGGTAGTCCAATTAAATTAATTATCAAGCCCAAGTTATAAATGATATGTGAATTGTGTTGGGTAGCCCAAGTAATTAAATAAGAGAGCCCAATGCAAAGTAAGTTATGTAGCCTAAATACTTAAAAGTCCAATGTTAGTCAAAGTGTTGGAAAATATTGTTAAGTGTAGAGAATTAACTAATGTAGGGTTAATTGAACAACCCTAGTTGGTAGACAAGAGAGAGCATTAACCAAACATTGGTTAAATGCTAGGTGAGTGAATTTCATGATGAGAATTAACTATGGATGAGTTAATTGAGTAACTCTAGGTAGTAAATAAATTAAAATTTTAACTATGCATGGGTTAGTTGTAAGAAGAATATTATAGATACAATCGTGTATGTATATAATTCACCAAGGTAGAATTTATATGTAACCGTGGGTTGGATGTTGTAGAGAATTAACTACATTGTGGTTAATTGTTGGGACATGTATATATATATATATATATATATATATATATATATATATATATATATATATATATATATATAAGATGAGCTGTAACCAATGATGGGATTTTAAGTGACCAAGGTTAAGTATAGTACTTTTACTATAGTTCTTATGGGAGTTAGAGAGTTAACCACATGTGGGTTAAGTGTTGGTGATTGTTGCTTATTTTACACTTCACCATTTATGTTGCTTGTAGTCAAATTGATGGATGACATTTTAAATGTAAAAAATACAAGTATTATGCATGTATAAGTGAATATATAACATATATTGGTGTGTATATATATATATAGATGTTTATATAATTATATAGGACATAGGAATAAAACCTTAACCAATGCTAGAGTTAAGGGTTAGTAAATATATAAATATATTGGATATATATGTATACTTGATTGTAGAGAATTAACCTTACTTGGGTTATTTGGTGGAAGATGGGTGTATGTTTAATTAATGAGCTTGAACCATGGTTGATAGTTAAGTTAACATAGGTTACAAGAGCAAGAGTCTTAACCATACTTTAGTTAAGTGTTGGAGAAAGGTTGCTTTTGTTTTACTCAATTGATAACTTGTAAGCAAACTTGATGGAGGTCAATCAACATGTCAATCCAAGAGTCAATCAATCAAATAGTAATCCTAAATTAGGCTCTAATTAAACCAATGTTAGTTGATTAGTAAGAGTTAATGGTGATTAAGGGTGTGCTATAAATATAGTGCTCCACACATTGGCTATGTTTGTTAGCCATTTGTCTATAATTTCTAGAGAGAAAAGAGAGAGCTCTTGGAGAGAAAAGCAATCAAACACTTGTGAGTTGAAGGAGATTGCTAGAGGAGGAGCTTGGTGGATGGCACATAGCTTCATAGCATACGTTGAAAGGAGAAGAAGAAGAACATACATATCCAAGAGGTTAAAAAGTGTTCTAAACTTTCTTTAGTTCATTTTTATAGACTAGATATGTTTTAATCGGTAAAAAAATATTTTTAACCGATCAAAAGTTATTTTAATGCTCTAGAGGTCTAAAACTATGATATATAGGTATATTCATAGTTTGATATAGTTAATAAAAGTATTGGTATGCGTGGTAAGCAAATAAATGAAAGAAAAATCCTTATTGTGTTACCGATAAAACCCTAAATGGTTCGATCTTAAAATTTCTTGTCAAAACATTTCAAAAATGTAATCGAACAATGAAATGTTGTAAATCAAGAAGTTAGAAAGACAACAACACTAAGTTGATGTCATTTGGATGTGTAGAGTTTATTTTATTCAAGTTTGAACAATTAAAACCTAGTCCAATTCCGTTCGGAATTTGAATTTGTGATCTAAAGAGAAATTGTAGAGGGGGAAATTCCAATGAGAATGGACTAAAGAATCACCCCAAAATATTTTAAAATGAAGAAGTTATGGTTGTCGAAGCGTCGAAGGGTCGAGTAGTCAAAAAAGTTGACTTTCTGAAAAAGGGGTCGAGCGCACCTGCGCTCGGGCCGGGCACACCTGCACCCGAGGCCACTGCTAGAAGCAGTTTTGGGCATTCCGGGTCGGGTCGGTCCGGATCGAGTTTTCTTTGAAAAATTAAGTTGAAATAAGTGTAAAATGAATATGTTTGCTTATTTTACCAATATTTATGAAATTCATTAATGATTAATTGGTAACTAAATGTTTAAAATAAAGAATAAAGTTAACACAATTAAAAATTTGACTATTGGTATTATTTGATGTGTATTTAAAGTATTATTAAATGATCAATAATGTCGACGCCGGGATTTTCGTCGTCTCGTTTTTTAATATTTAAAATTATGCCCTTTCGAATTTTAGCCTTTTGAATTAAATGTGATTTTGAAAAGGGTCGGCTTAATGTCGACGGGTTTTGAAAGATCGATTTCTTTATGAGCCAATTGACCAGAGTCGCCAGTTGGTATATTTAAAATGGATGTACCAACTCATCCGAATTTTATTTTCGTAATCGCTGGCTCATATGTGACTCCGCGTTAATTAGTCCGCAAACCGAGATTCATAGAGTTCGGGGGCTTGCTTAAGCGAGGGGAATGTGTTAGGCACCCCCCGACTTCCGTGAAACACGGTTACCGCAATCTTGATATTTTCCTATCCTTTTAAATACTAAAACATGTGTGTGTGTGTGTGCGCGCGCTTGCGTGTGTGCCTAAATGAATGTTTGTGGTGACTTTTTGCATAAAAGTTGCTTTGATTTTATATGGAAAATATGTTTTGTCGGGAAAGCGTTTTTTAGACGTCATTTGACCCGATTGACAAGGCTTCGCTTTTTATAATAAAGATTGATTTTAATTTTGAAAGCGATGGGGGTTTTTATTAGGTGTTGTTTTCAGAAAATAGTTTGTGAGCTTTTGTCAAATAGGTATCGAGACTATACATTGCCCTCAAATGACAAAATGAAATAAAGTGAAGGCAACTTCTAGAACTCTTTCACCCTATGCACAAAGTTCAACGAAAACGTTCATTTATATTTACGAAATCATTTTTTGAACTTTTCAAAATCCATTGGAGCCTTTTCATCACACCGAAATCAAAGTTCGCCCAAAACTCTTAACTTTAAATCTCGTGAATCTAATATCCTAATTTGATCATTTTTATAAAATCTTCGTTATTTGCCTTATTTTGGGAAACCACTTTTTGTGTCGTACATCACAACAAGCACTCAAAATGTGTCGGGGCTATCCATGGGCATGTGAGCCGTCTAAATAACCCCAAACACCCACAATCACATACTTTATTATTATTACGGGGCCTTAACCCGATCACGATTTGGTGTCGCTTTAAGGCCCGATATTACAAATACACAGTCAGGGACCCTATACAAGGATTACATATACCAAAACGTCCATCATTGTGATTTGATCACGGGGATCTCCTCCCTAGGCTCACAGTCACCCAAATCACTGCACAGTCAATACTAAACCAAATCTACCAAGATTAAACATTGCTATCACATTACATAATTCAAATACCACAAACTCAACACTACGAACTACTCATTACCATAACGAACGATATATCACCGTACGGATATCATCGGGGCGTTAGGAGGAGTTACGTTCTGATGGAACCCTCGCTAACAACACCTAACCCACGGATCATCATCATTATCATAACAACAACAACATCAAATAACCCAATCACAACATTATGCTAACAATACAAACAATAAAAGGAAAACTCAAGAACACATCTTTTTCACCTTGCAAAATGCCGATTTAAAGCCTCTTATTTCAACGAATCGAACCACACTACAAGAACAATCAACTAACTAGCAAGAGGAGATGAATTTTTCTCTCAAAACTCACCAAGAACCGACCTCTTCTCTCTCCTCCCGCGCTCTTCCTCTCTCTAAAATCTATTTTTTTTCTCTCCTCTCTAACTCTCGGGTGGAAATGGCAATCTATAGCCTTCCGCAGGCAGTTGCAGGTGCAACTGCGGCTGGCCGCAGGTGCATCTGCGGCTGGGCTCGCCAGCCGTCCACGCCGAATCCTCGGCTGCCGTGTGCCGTCCTCGAGCCGCGCACTGTCCCGTTTGTCGGTGGCCGCAGGTGCATCCGCGGCTGTCCGGCTTGCTTTTCTCGATTTCCGTGTCGCGCGGTCTTAATTCGCCAATTTTTGCGGTATTATTTTGGAAGGCTGTTACCTAATGTATAAATTGCTCTTTGTGCTTGGCTTCCAGGGGGCGCTGCCCCCTACCACCCCCGCCAACTCACCGACGAGTTGGGCAGCCGCTCGCTCACCGGGGAGCGAGACTCCCGAACATCATAAGCGTAGTGGCCATTAGTCGCCTTTTGTGATGAACTCAGGTTTTTCTGGATCAACTGTTTGCCTTGTCTCAAGTGACCGGATGCTCGTTGTCCGTTGTGGGGGCTTTGACCGTAAATCGTTGGGGTGGCTTCGTGTTGGGGTCCACCTTCCTTTTTGCATGTCGGGTCAAATGACGATTTTGCTCTCCTGTCAGGGTTAGTACAAAAGTGCAAAATTTGGGTGTCTACAAATAATATTAGTATATGATTAAAAAGTTATTAAATGATGAATAACATTAGTAAATGATTAAAATATTATTAAATGGTTAATAATATTAATAAGTGATTACAATATTATTAAATAATTAATAATATTAATATATGATTACATTATTATTAAATGGTTAATAATATTAATAAGTGATTAAAATATTATTAAATGGTTAATAATATTAATAAGTAATTAAAATATTATTAAATAGTTAATAATATTAATAAGTGATTAAAATATTATTAAATGGTTAATAATATTAATGAGATTAAAATATTATTAAATGGTTAATTGATTAAAATATTATTAAATGGTTAATAATATTAATATGTGATTAAAATATTAATAAATGGTTAATAATATTAATGTGTGATTAAAATATTAAATGGTTAATAATATTAATGAGTGATTAAAATATTATTAAATGGATAATAATATTAATAAGTGATTAAAAGATTATTAAATGGGTAATAATATTAATAAGTGATTAAAATATTATTAAATGGTTAATAATATTAATGTGTGATAAAATATTATTAAGTGGATAATAATATTAATAAGTGATTAAAATATTATTAAATGGATAATAATATTAATAGGTGATTAAAATATTATTAAATGATTAATAATATTAATGTGTGATTAAAATAATATTAAATGTTTAATAATATTAATGAGTGATTAAAATATTATTCAATGGATAATAATATTAATAAGTGATTAAAAAATTATTAAATGGTTAATAATATTAATAAATAACTAAAATATTATTAAATGAATAATAATATTAGTAAGAGATTTAAAATATTATTAAATGATTAATAATATTTGAACATAGCTATATATTATCAAAGGTAGATAATATTTTGAGGTATTTGGTATATTATTAAATGTCCGAATCATTAATTTATGAAAAAGAAGAATGTTTAATTAAATTAAACAAATGTAAATAGTCCATTGTGATTAATTTAGACAACTTATTCAAAGTTGGTCGTACGATGAACGTGTAGTGAATGTATAAGTTAGATGAGCATACTGGACATGTTCAACTGGGGTTGGGCTAGGGTTTTGTCCGGAACTTATTTCGTTTGTCGGACATCTTAAGAGTTAATAATTTAAAGTTAGAGTCTTATATAAAGACTAAGTAATAGTCATTGCATCTAATGATTATGTCAATTTCCTATATAAATTATAGGTTGAACGAAAGACGCAAATAAGCATAACTGGTAGAAGTGAACCAGACAAGTTTTTCAGATATTGTTGCTATGTGTATAACTGTTGTGCGTGCACTTGAAGCATATGAGAATTTGAATTAAATATGTTTTTGTAAAACCATATGAGGTGTGTTGATTCTATATGATAGAAAGCCTGAATTAATTAAATAAGTTGAACTGTATGTCATGTATTCATTCCAATGCATGTTCAGTATTAAAATATTATTAAATGGTTAATAATGTTAATAAGTGATTAAAATATTATTAAATGGTTAATGATATTAGTAAGAGATTAAAATACTATTAAATGGTTAATAATATTAGTAAGTGATTAAAATATTATTAAATGGTTAATAATATTAATAAAGGATTAAAATATTATTAAATGGTTAATAATATTAGTAAGAGATTAAAATATTATTAAATGGTTAATAATATTAATAAGTGATTAAAATATTATTAAATGGTTAATAATATTAATAAGTGATTAAAATATTATTAAATGGTTAAAAATATTAGTAAGAGCTTAAAATATTATTAAATGATTAATAATATTAGTAAGAGATTAAAATATTATTAAATGGTTAATAATATGAATGAGTGATCAAAATATTATTAAATGGTTAATAATATTAATAAGTGATTAAAATAGTATTAAATGGTTAATAATATTTGAATGTAATTGTATATTATCAAAGGTAGATAATATTTTGAGATATTTGATACATTATTAAATGTCCAAATTATTAAGTTATGTAAAAGAAGAAAGTTTAATTGAATTAAATCAATGTAAATAGTTCATTTGTGACTAAATTTAGTCAACTTATTAAAAGTGGGTCGCACGAAAAACGTGTAGTGAAACCGTAAGTTGGTTAAGCGTATCTGACATGTCCGAACTATATTTTGGACTAGGATTTTTGTCCGAAACTTAAGGGTTCATTTGTTGAACATCTTAACAGTTAATAATTTGAATTTAGAGTCTTATATAAAGACTAAGTAATAGTAATTGTAACTAATGATGATGTCAATTTCATATATAAATTGTAGGTTGAATGAAAGACGCAAAATGAGCGTAAATGGTAGAAGCAAACCAGACAGGTTTTTAAGAACTTGCTCTTATGTGCATTTTTATGAAATCATATGTTATTAAATTATTGATATGAGAATATATTGATGATAGTTGTGTTATGTGAAACGCATGAAGTATGATTATATGCGAAGTATGCACAAAATAAGAAGAATGACTTGATATATGGTAGATGTGTATTATATGCGATGTATAAAAAGTATGAAGCATTCATAAAATAAAAAGCAAGAAAAGCATGATATACGTATAAAATGCAAAGTATGTTTAATATGTGAAGCATGCAATGCGTTATGTGTAGCTGTTAAACTTGCTGAGCTATTGTGCTCACTCTTGCTATAAAATCAACACTTTCAGATAAGTGCGAGTTAGTCGAAGTTTTTGATAAAGATCAAGGAACATGAATGCACATTATTTTCACTAAAGGTTTCAATGACTATTGTAGATATCAGTCCAAATTGGACAGGTAAAATATTTGTGTAGAATAAGAATTTGTTGGTATGTAAAATGAGTGTTAAATATTCAAAGTGATTGTAATAAAATGTCATATCATACAAGAAATTTGTAAAGATTGCGATTCTGGAATAGAAAGAGATGTTGTAAAATTGTAAATAAATGATTATATATCAATTTTAATATTGTTATAAGTTATGATTGATAAGGAAAATGTTGTACTCGTGTTTAATCGAATCCGAGGTTTAAGGGACCCGAATTCGGGTCGTCAGAAGTTTGGTTGTTGTTGGTATTAGCGACCGCCATGAGGTCGCTATAAATTGGCGGTCGCTATAAATTTCATTCTCGCCTAAACAATTGACGTGATCTTTGGCACCAACATTTTTGTGACCAAAAAATAACAACGACCGTAGGTTGGTCATTAATAGTGTCATGGTAGCATTATCAGTGACAACATGCGATCGCAGAAAGCAGTTGCTGATGGTTTTAATTTCCATCAGAACCCAGACTCTCAGGCAGATGAAATAAGAAAGAAAAAAAGAAGAAGAGAGAAAAGAAGGAGAAGAAAAAAGAAGAGAGCATGATCGCCGTCGCTCGAAAATCACCGTGAGAGACCGTCGGACCACCCCACGCCGCCCCATTTACTTATTGGTTAACAATTTTTTGCCCTTGATACAAGTATGAATATATATAAAACTATAGTATATGTTTTGTCAATTTCTTTTATTTTTTGATGAGTTTATTGTTCAGTATTGGGAAAATTAATGTGGGTATTTGATGTGAGTTACGGTAATAGTAGAATATGTGTTCACCCGAATCATTCACTTGGGATTTAGGACTTAACAGATTAACCATTATCTTCAGTTTTGATTTGTCTAATATATTCCAATTTGTTTGTTTGGAATGGGCTTAAGAATTACTATGAAAGGAATTTGAAGGACTTGGAATTAGCTAGTTAACTGTCAGTTTTTTCAAGGATTTGTATTCATATTTTTTGCATTGTGATTGTATTATGTGTTTTATATATTAATGTGTATGTATATAGTAATTGCAAGAATGAATTGTTGGCAGTGTTGCAAATTGTGTTAGATAAGAGAATTAGTGGCTTAGATGAGCCATGAGTGTTTTGAGTCGCTATTGAAGGCCATTAAGAGAATGTTGTCTGACAGTGAAAAGTTGCCTGATAACTACTACTTTTGTAAGAAAATTGTGAAGAAGTTAGGTCTTGGATACCAAAAGATCAATGCATGTCCGAACGATTACAAGTTATTTTATAAGAAAAATAAACAAAAGACAAAGTGTATGTGGTGTAGCATAAACTGTTCAAGCCAAATAAAGAGGGTGTGACTATAAAAAAGAAATATATACCTTTTAAGATTTTAAGCTATTTTCTAATTACACATCGGCTAAAAAGATTGTACATGTCTTCAAAAATAGCTGAAGATATGACTTGACATACGAGATCTCCAACTAAAGATGGGAACTTAACCATCCCGCAGATGGGAAGACTTGGAAAGATTTTAAATTAGCACATCCTGGGTTTGCATCAGAACCCAGAAATGTTAGTCTAGGATTGTCCACTGATGGTTTCAATCATTTTGGTCACTTAGCTATTCCATACTCCTACTGGCCTATGATTGTTACTTCGTACAACTTGCCTACTTGGATGTATATGAAACAGTCATACTTATTTCTTTCACTTGTGATTCCCGGTCCCAAGAGTCCTAGAAAGAATCTAGATATTTACTTGAGACCTCTTAAAGACGAGATGAAGGTATTGTGGAAGGATGGAGTACAGATTTGGGACGTGTCCACGAAAACAAATTTCAACCTTAGGGCAACGGTTATATGGACTATAAGTGACTTCCCTACTTATGGTATGTTATCTGGATGGAGTACACACGAGAAGTTGGTTTGTCCATATTGTATGGAGCATACAGAGTCTTTCAATCTATCAAATGGTCAAAAGCGATGCTGGTTTGACTGTCATCATCGTTTCTTGTCGGCAGATCACCCGTTTCGAATAAATAGAGAAAAAATTTGAAAAGGGAAATTAGAGAATGATATGTCTGCATCGCGACTGTCGGGGATGGAGATGCGTGACCGTGTAACGAGATTTCCAGTCATCTTATTTGATAAGATTGTTGCCTCAGACATAATCGATGGGTTTGGCGAATCTCATAATTGGGTTCGGAGAAGCATATTTTGGGAATTGCCTTATTGGTCTACTAATTTGATTCATCATAATATAGATGTGATGCATATCAAGAATGTGTTCAACAATGTGTCTAACATCGTCATGGATGTTACGGGAAAGACGAAAGATAATGATAAGGTATGGTTGGAAATGAAATATATTTGTAAGTGTCATGAAATAGAACTTTATGAATCTCCAAATGGTAAAATGGTCAAATCGCATACAAGGTACACATTGTCCGAAAAGCAGATTGAAGATGTGTGCACGTGGATTAAGTCTCTGAAACTACCAGATGGATATGCATCAAATATTGTCAGGCATGTTACAGGTGGGAAATTACAAGGGATTAAGAGTTATGACTGTCATGTCTTCATGGAGAGACTCATACTTATAGCATTTCGGGACTTGCTTGATAAACCAATATGAGGTGCTTTGACTGATCTTAGTCGTTTCTTCAGAGACATGTTCAAAAAAGTTAAATGAAAGAGACATGTCTATACTTGAGAAGAACATCATTTTTTTTTTAAATTTTTCGGGACAAGGAGCAATCACTATACCATATATATTATATCCGAAATTCCAGTTCGGTCAAGCAAAGCCTTTTTGGGACAGCAGCAATTTATCATATATATATATATATATATATATATATATATATTAACCAATCCGAAAGCTGCTTTACCTCTTTTTACCGAAACTGAAACAACCTTTTGCGGAACAAAACAATTTTTTTAGCAGCATATTTAACCTTCCAAGTATTTCATACATGTATATACTGAAAACTGTTTTCTATTTTCCGAAATCAGTGCATTTATTGCCTTTTGGTTATTAAAATATATTATATATATCCCAATTCCAAAATTGCATTCCAAAACTCAAAAAATCGTGAGCTTGCTCTACCAATTTCTAAACAGACGGTTGCTTTTGCTTCATTGGTTTCGGTAATAAAAAAATATAATTTTATATAACAAATTATGCCCAATAAATTGTTCTAAACACATACCCATACATATATGGAATCAAAACAATTAATAATTCGCATAAAGTTTGACTCTTGTTGACACTGTTGGTTTGTAAAATTCATAAACGCAATCAAATTGCATAAAATAGCGGAAGCATGGTAAAATCAAATTTAAAATTTACAAACCATAATCCATGATCGACCTTTATGCGCAACTATTAATTAATAAATAAGAAGTTAGAGATATACCCTTGTAGAACTCAAAGCTTCAACGGGTACAAGTTCACCTCCAAATCCTTCGCGTTCTCCTTGAATTTCACCGATTGGATTCCAATGATCAACGTTAGCCACTCAAGTGTTTGGCCTCTAGAGGTAATCCACCAAGGAATAGTAATAATTCAAGAAGTGGGTGGTGGCAAACCCTAGTTTTCTCTCTCTAGAGAATATGTGAGTAATCTCCCAAAACTTATGGAAGTTTATGTGTGTAACCTTACTCCATAATAAGATTTCTCTTATTTATAGATTTAGTAAACCCTCCTAACATCTTTAGGAATAGGGTTTTTAATTAAACTCCTAATCTAATTAGGATCTTAACTAATTTAATATAATTATTATAATTCCTAAACCATTTAGGAACTTAATTATTAATTATGAAAGTACTCTTATTAATTAATTCATAAACCATTTAGGAACTAAATAATAATAATAGTAATAATAATAATAATAAGACTCATCTTATTAATTTATAATTAGTATTTCCAAAATACTAAATAATAAATATTAAGCTATTTAATTTATTCTATCCACATAGTATAAATTAAATATACTTAATTCATTATTACAATTATGCCATTTACTTCTTAAATAATTAATTTTCTTTTGCGGTGTGACCCTTTAGTTTCTCCATATTAAACCGGTTATAGAATAAATAAGATTAGAACTATTCTAATCTTATTTATATAAATAAATTAAATTATTTAATTCATTTAAATAAATAATATTTATTCCATAATAAGGGTAAGCCCCCTTAGCGATCAACGACTTTTTAGATAATATAGATTTCAACATTTAATCACAAAAGAACCTATTCAGCGAATAGTTACTGTACAATTCAATCCTTCTACCTCACAATGTCCCAATCAAATATAAGACATGGTATTACTGTTAAGTCTTATTTTATTTGATTATATGCATTTCAATCCTCAAATGAATAACTCTAATTAATGTATATTAGAAACTACTTTCTAATTTCCATTCTGCCTTGGCCAAGGACTACTGAGTTGTCATTTATCGAATCGCATAGGACATTCCCTTCTTTTACTAGAAGTGGTAGATTCGTTGTTGATCATTTACCTATCTCCATGTAAGACTTATTATATCCAATCATACCCTTTGAAACACCCTAAAGGTTTTAAGGAATATGTCAAAACATAATTCATCATACACAAGATACTATGATGATCTCAAGTCCAAGGATCACTTGTACTACTATCAAGTAAGACTCCATTAGGTGTTCCTTGAGCGGGTCACGTTCAGTGAACTTATTCTCTAATAAGCACATACATACTTGCTTTAGTGTCTCTACATAAATGATTATGAGATCAATCATCCTCTTCATAAAAGCAAGCATAGTATGTACTAATCTATCCAGATTCACTCATACCCATTTTAGTGATCCAACGATTAGGAACAATTTTAGTTTTGAGCTATCTTGAATTTAGATCTCATTAGCATGATCCTCATCATGGTTCTAAAAGCATTGCTCGAAAACTATGGGTTTATCCATATGATTAATCCAAGTTATTAATCATGAATAAAGAAATGCCTTGATTCTTTTATTAATAAATAAACAAGATTACAAAGTATATGCTTATCACTTCAAATGTGATTGGCTTGAGGGCATACTACTTTCAGATTCTTGATATCTTTCACAATTGTTATTGTTGAAAATCTTGAAGTTATTTCTCTTCATCATGATATATCTTATGTTGTTGTTTATAAACTTGCTGAGCCATTTAGTTGCTCATTCTTGCTATATCATGACTATATTTCAGCTAAGCCCGAATGTTCTAAACCAGACAAAGGCAAGGGGAAAGCAAATGCGTAGATTAGTAGATGCATACTAAATTTAAATTACTATTATGTAATTCATTTGTAAATCTTTTGTATTTCCCTTAAGATATGTAATGTTACGATTAAGGTTAACAGACCTTGGGAAGTGTAGCCTTTTTATAAAGAACCTTTTGTATTATTCCGCGAAGCTTAAATGCAATATATGTATTTAATTGTCAGTAAATATTGTACAGTGAGAACCAAACCCGAGGTTAAAGAACCCGGATTTGGGGTCGTCACAATGCCCTCTTACCGTCATATAGTAATTCCAATGAATATTTTCCACCTGGATTACTTCCTTGTAGGCTACTTCTATATTCAATACATGTTCTAACTTTACTTGAGGCAATTTCAATTTCTTAGCAAATTCATCAGATATAAAGGAGCAGGTAACACCCAAATCAAATAACACATATGTATTTATATAATTGATAGGAATGATACCTGATACATCATCTTTTGATGTCATTTCATCCTGTACTGTCATGTTAAAAGTGCGGGTTATTGGTCTCCCTAGCTGTACAGGTCCTCCTATTGCCAATTTTCCACCGGTATTTCCCTTACTTCCACTTCCTCCATCCGCTTTATTCTTAGGACAGTCTTTAATCTGGTGTTCCACTTCTCCACAATAAAACCAACCTTTGTTCTTCTTTGGTATTGGGCAATATGCCCTTCTTTGCCACATCTAAAACATATATATTTCCCCCTTTAAGCATACTCCTGAGTGCCCCTTGCCACAGTTAGGACACAGTTCTATTTTATTCTTCTATTCACCTTGCTTAATCCCAGTCGTATTACTATTGCCACTCCATTTTCGCTTGTTGGAGTTGCTTCCTCCATTGATCTCTTCCCTATTGGCTCCATCCTTTTTCTTGACATGCTGCTCTTGCTTATACTTTACTAAGTCATCGCTACATCATTTCGCTAGTATTGCCTTTTCCATAACTCCAACAAAAGTTTTGATATGAAACATGCACACCTTGCTATAAATCCATGGCTTTAATCCCCGTTCAAAGCGTCTTGCCTTCCTCTGTTCTGTGTCCACTTGGTGTGGAGAAAACCTTGCCAACTCATTAAACTTAGCCTCATACTTGGCCACAGTCATATTTCCCTCTTTCAGTTCTAGGAGTTGAACATCCATCATATCTTGCGTTACTGGAGGAAAATAACCCTCAGAGAAAATCTCTTTAAACTTTGCCAGGGTGCAGCTCCTGTTCCCAGTCTTCCTTTATTGGAAGTCCACTAATAATTTGCTTCTCTTTTCAACATAAATGTAGCGAAGGAAGTTTTCTGTTCTTTTGCCACGTTCGCCACCTCAAACACCTTTTTCATCTCAATCACCCAATTCTAAGCCTCTATCAGATTCATCGTCCCCTTGAACTTTGGGGTCCTACAACTTTAAAATCTTTGAAGGTAACAATTCTGGCAGCTACCAGTTGATCAATCACAGGGTTTAAATTTCTATTCTAAAAAGCTCCTATTAACAAGTCTATAAACTGTTGCATGGGATTAACTGGCTCCTCTGGAGCATTTACTTCTTCCTTTGGTGGAGGCTGAACGCTTGCTCTGCGTTTAGGCAGCATTTCTGTTTAACAATTTATATCACGATTATTACATAACAATTACATATCACATTCTTATAAACTTTAAATACATAATCGTGTCAACACACATTTAATAACTGGATTTTTCTCCATAAACAACTTGACTAGCGTCTAACACATTAAATTACATGCAACACATTACTATTAACTTTTCATCCCTTCGGACCATATAAGTAGGGATTCGCATATAACTTTATACAACAAATTTAGACATTCACTCCCTACAAAAGAGGTTATATGAGACTTTTTATCCCTTCTATAACAAAACTAGGGATTCACATAACATACACACATAATCATAGACATCTATTACAACTTCCTACAGAAGCATTCCTTGCCTAACTTCATCTTCATACTCTTCATCCATGATCGTTATCATTATCCACTTGCTCAAGATATTACTCGTCTGATCATACTCCACCGGATAATAGTACACTCTATCATGTGCTCTTCCAAATGCGTTGCGAAAAGCATAGCTCATGTCATACATTATCACTTCCATGCTATCAATCATTACCTTCTTGGCCCTAACTTCTTATTCCACTAGATTTATCCTTCTCACTGCTTTAGCCCCAGCATATTCATACCTGGCTATCTCATGAGTTGCCTCACCCAGTTTAGCCTCCAAGGCTTCATTGTCATTCTTCAATTCTTGGAGCTTATGTTCTTCATGTCTTAATTTATCTACCAGCTCCATATTCCTACCAATCAACACTTGAACTGCATTTTCATTTTGCTCTACAACTGTCTGTCGTTTAGCTGCTTGAATCTCTAATTCCAATATCCTATCCGCATATTCACTATTCTGCTGTATTAAACCATTCACTCATTCTTGGTCTACTTCTCTTTCCTCAGATGATGCATTATCTGGCAATGTCCCATCCGAGTCTCCTTCTAACTCATCTAGATCTTCCTCTTGTTCATAGTCATTAGCTGGTACTACTGCCATAACTGGTAAAGTAGTCGTTACATCAATTTTTATGTCTCTAGGCTCCTCTTCTATTACCTGACTGGATTCACCAATCTCTGACATGCTATAAAATCACAAGAACAACTATTTCAGCTCAACACAATTTTTCTTACTCTTAAAGCACATAGCACATAACACTTAACACATAGCACATAATGTGGAAATTGAATCCTTGACAACTTCCACCATTTGCATCTTAGAACTCTAAATGAGTTTTACTATTTTCCTTAAGGTCATATTCCTAAGGTTTTGCCACCTAAGGTTTATAACCTAACAGTTATGATACCAACCTGTGACGCCCCCAAATTCGGGTCCCTTAAACCACGCGTTCGGTGCTTAAGTTACTATTCTACCATGTCATCACATTCATTCATTCTGAATAAAATATTAAAACTTAATTTACATTTACATATATCTAATCCCAGGTTCTATATACCTTTAGACATACATACATCCGTACCTGACATATTACAAAGAGATAATATTTACAATACAACTGTTCTCTATCTAAACCTTCACTATTATTGACTAGTTTTTCCCTTTCCTTTATCAATACCTGACCCTTCGGCCTGCTCAGGTTTAGCTGGAATATCATATTTAAAAGCAAGATAGGGCATAAAATAGCTTAGCAAGTGCCTAAGTAAATGAAGACATGATATTTCAAAATGGTGAATGAAAAATTATATACGATTTAACGGAATCATGTATGACAACTAAATCAATGTCAATTAACTGAAATATTTTTAATAAGCTGGGTTAATATCAATAGACTGAATCATGTTTACTAAACTGGGTCAGTATCAATAAGCTGATTGATATCAACATCGGTTCAATATATGAACATGAAAATTATACATGAACTTTACATGAGGAACTCAGAGCATGGAATTTACTTGATGTATGGTCACACGACTAAGAACTCGCTAAGAATAATACCAATCATAAAGACTGATATTGCCCACGTTAGTCATAAGACTGTTGTTCAAATTAGATGTGTACTATGGGTGATCAGCCCAACGTACTTTTATATTATGCACAACATAAACATCTAGCGACGCAATCACACTATAAAAATTACATTTTTCTTTGTCCTTTTAGGGTTGTTCTGTTACAGCATATCATAGAATCCGCACCACATCAATGTAGATTGGGGCACATAACAATAACCAACTGAATACAACATGTGTTATCATATATGTCTAGCCAGAATCAAGATTGGTATTGACCTTTTTAAAATAGTTCATAATGAATAAACTATACACAATCACGTGAATGCATAATATGAGTAGCTTTGAAAGAACTGCAATAAGAGTTCAGATAGGAAACTTGTCTTTATTTCATTTTTCCTCAACAGGTAAAATACTATTCCGTTTATAACCTACATGACCATAATACTGGTTCATGCATTAGTTACATACACATACATGTCATAACTTGCTATACAAGCTACTATTTAACTTTACATAATCCTTAATATATAACACCTTCATCTTTATGCCTAAACGTCTACCACATTGATCATTTTTATCAAATTATGGTTTAGATATATATATTTCTATCATTTAATATCAAAATATTTCATTTTGGATCAAAAATAATTTATTTTTCAAAACTCAGTACACGGCACCCTTGTGCCATCTTTCCTTCTTGGAACTGCGCTGGCCGCGAGATTGGCTCGGCCAGACTGCACCTCGGCTCGCACTGATTCACCCCCGGCGAGCTTTTCACAGCAGCACTGCGCCCCGGCACAGTCTCTAGTACAAAAGAGGGTGCCCTGGCGTAGTGCTGGTTTTTCAGAAAAAATTGTCTTTTCAAAATCCCTGGTATCTTTCGCCCTAATTTGTTTTTCTAAGTTCCAATACTTCACATAGCACACATAACATGTAATTGATTTGCATGGGTCTTTAAAATATTCAAAAATCATAAATTGGACTTATTTTTCTAAAGATTTCGTGTCGGTCATCGGCGAACGTTTTAAAGCGTTTAAAATGGACAATTGTCGCCATACAAACCAAATGGCTTCCAATTCGATTCTAATACGTGTATTTACATAAAACTTAGATGTTTGGCCTTGTTTGACCTTCAATTACACCAATTGGCCAAAAATCACACATTGGTTGCATTTTAATATCTTTAGTAAATTTCAAACTTGAACACACTTGACATCTTGAACCTTATGCATCACATAGACTACCATAAACACATTTAGCAACTTTACATGCTTGTATAACTCCTACATGCACCTTCCAAAATACTTTACAGATTGTGATTTAGTTTACATACAAATCATAGGCTAATATAGTAATTTTCCTTCAACAAAACATGCTCTTGAACCATTAATGATCTTATAATGTTATCTAACATGAATTTTGCACTTGTATCCAACATGATCAACGCTTTGAACTATGTCTTCATCATTTCTAGCAACACATAACACATGATCATCAATGAATCTTGCTTCATAACTTTGAATATAGACATGAATAGTGCACCACCGTTGCTCTAGCCAAATTTGAGCTTAAGGTTTCATAATCACTCAACCACATAGCATAAAACTCACATAAATCACACCCTTGATCATAGATATATGCATGACTTTATATGTTCTAGCATTTAAGCACATAAATGGCAAGTTTTAAGGCTAGTGCTTGGTTATACCTTCTTTTGTCTCTTCTTCTCTTAGCAATAAAGTTTCTTAAGAATAGAGACTCCACTTTGATGGCTATTCCTTCTCCTCTTGATCACTTTCCCTTGAATCTTTTCTTTGAACTTTATGGAACCCTAGCTCTTCTTCTTCTCTTTTCTCTCAAGAACACTTTGCTAGCAACTTGGGATATAAGATGAAATAAGCTAAGTGTCTAATAAGTATACTTGCAAAATATATACATACACATATTGTATGTATAATTCCAACAATTTACCACACTTTAGTTAGCTTAACCTTACATGGTTAGGCATTTAAGATATTTCCCTTTTCTAGTTAATGGCACTTAAGTCATTACACACCCAACAAGGATACCAAAGGCATTCTTCAAGTTGACAAGGGTGTTTTGGTCCTTATTCCAAAATCCTAGAAAATGTACTTCCTTTAATTCATAATTTGCTCACTTCTTAATCATTTCAAGTCCTTTTTGATCCAATTTTATTTCATTAGGCTTGAATTTTATTCCACAATCAAATAGTCAATAATTGACTTATCCCAAAACACTTGTCACATTCCAAAACATTAAACTTCCATTAATAACTTACTAATTTATAATATTTATAAAATTTTCAATTTGCATATCATTACACTTACTATAAGAATTCGCACCAACCAATGGTTCGGATAAGCTCTTTAAAATACTCAAGTTAATGAATTTATACATGTAGTGTTTAGCCGAAACAATTAGCTTAGACATTCATAACATTTATTGAATTAATGAACTATAATTCTTGCAAATACACTATGTGAGAATACAATAACAATATAGATGTGGAATAATTTTAAATAATTAGACCACGTAAAGCTCTTGCAAAATTAAATACAAGTTTAGGTGTAGGAAACTTGTTCAAAAATAATTTGAGTAGGGTTATGGAACTTGTCTCGTTTGCTGATTACTGCTAACCAATTCTAGTTAATATCCTTTGAACAGACCTAACAATTTATCAAGTTAATCTTTCAATTAGTATTATATATAGGTTAATATAATAACCTTTGTATACTTAACTTACCTACACTTAATCACATACTTAAATAATTAAGATATATTAAACACTTAGAAAATATTATCATTATTTGATAATATTTTAATCACATAAAACCTATATTAATCATTTAATATAGTTTGAACTTCTATCTAATATTATTATTTATTTAATAATATTTTATTTACTTTATAATATTATTAATCATTTGATAATATTTTATTCATTTTCAAATATTATTAATCATTTAATAATATTTTATTCATTTCCTAATATTATTAATCATTTAATAATATTTTATTAACTTTATAATATTATCAATCCTTTAATAATATTTTGTTCATTTTCTAATATTATTACTCATTTAATAATATTCTATTCACTTTATAACATTATTAATCATTTAATAATATTTTATTTATTTATTAATATTATTAATCAATTAATAATATTTTATTGCTTTATTAATATTATTAATTATTTAATAATATTTTATTTATTTAATAATATTATTACTTATTTAATAATATTCTATTCACTTTATAAAATTATTAACCCTTTAATAATATTTTATTTATTTTCTAATATTATTATTCATTTAATAATATTTTATTGCATTATTAGTTTTATTAATTATTTAATAATATTTTATTCATTTAATAATATTATTACTTATTTAATAATATTTTAATGATTTCCTAATATTATTATATATTAATTAATTTACTTATATTATTAATCCTTTTATAATATTTATTCCATTTTTTTGTATTAAATTAACTATCTATTATGTTTAAATTACATTTATTAGATCAACAAATAATAAAATAAATTTTAGAACATTTGTCACTTTCTGACCCGAACCGACCTAACCCGACCCGGCCAAAATCGACCAGACCCGACTCGGTCCGGAATTAATTAAAATTCTGGAAACAGGCACTACACCATGGCACAGTGTTTTAAACTATACACTGCGCCCCAACGCCGTACTACAGACATATTTTCCAACTTTTTCTAGATTTTCTAATTTTGACACTTTTAATTTTAACTTGTATAAAATGAAATCTACACATCCAAATGACACCAAATCAGTTTTGTTGTCTTCATAACTTCTTGTTTTACAATGTTTCATAGTTCGATCACATTTTTGAAAACGTTTTGACATGAAATTTACGATCGATCCATCTAGGGTTTTCAAAATGACATGTTTTGCGATAAAAGCTATAACCTCTTCATTTTTTCATATTTTTTAGAGATTCAAGTTGGGTTATCTTCATATAACTCATACATATAACTTTCTAGGCATATAAATCAGATATCCAACTTGTATATCTCAAACTACCATAATAAATAGCACATAGCTAACTAGGGTTTTACCAGTAAAACATTATATGAACTTTTCTTCTATTTATTTGCATACCACACATATAAATACATGTATTAACCATATTAAACCATGAATCTACCTTTATGTCATGGTTTTAGACTTATAGAGCATCAAAATAAGTTTTGATCGGTTAAAAACATATTTTGACCATTTAAAACATATATAAACCATAGAAATGGAATATTGAGGGTATATAATACTTTTGAACCTCTTGGACTTGAAATGTAATGACCCAAAATATTATAAAATAGTTCGATAAAAATTTGCGTCATAATTAAGTAATGAAATAAAATTAACGTTTAATTTATTGTGCATCATGAATAATCATATCAATGTGTATGAGGGAAGCTCACTCGGTGGAATTGTTAAACCAAGTGACTAACCTAGAAATAATAATAACAATAACGATACGAACGAAACCCTAAACCGATAATCTAATCGTTAAGTTTTATAATTAAACCGGCGCACGGTAGACGGAATAAATTAAATGAAAGCCTAATTGGATGATTTAATTACTCCAAGTAGGACCTTTGATGATTATAACCCTAAGCGTAGCCGTGAGCATGCTATGATTAATTTTGGTTACCAATTATATTATGTGAATTAAAGGTAACAATTAATGCCTAACTCATTGGAATTTAATTTAATAAACCCTAGAATTAATTATGGGAGCCCAAGTAAATTAAATTGGGAGTCCAAGTGGAATTAATTGGTAGCCCAATGAAATTAATTCCTAGAGCCCAAATGATGGCCCAAACCAAAGTCAAATGGTCAAGATACTACAAGTATTGATTTATATATATATGTATGTATAATAGCCAAATAAAATGCTAAAAGAAAATCAAAAACCTAGGGGAAATAGGGGGGGGGGGGGTCTCGGCAGCATTAAGGGGAGGGGGCTCATGTCTCCAAGCTCCCCAAATTACTCCCACAAATACTCTTCCCAACACCCCATCAATTCCCCCAAAAGGTGGAGCATGTTTGTTGACTAATTAGGGACTAAATTAACCAAGTATGGATTAATTAAGAGGGCCTAACTAAGCTTAGCAAACCTCTATAAATAGGAGGCTTGACCAACTCTTGCAAGAGTTGGTTCATTTGCTAGAGAAATCCTAGAGAGAAAAGCAAGAAAGTTAGAGAGAAGCAAGGAAGTTCTTAAAGTGTTCTTGAGAGTAGAACAAAAGAAAAATACCAAGAGAGTGTGTGAGGGTACTCGGCTGCTAGGAGGTAGTTCTTGGATGTCCAACAACTTCATCGACTACTTCGGAAAGCAAGGGAAGTGAGCTAATAGGAGCGAGAGGTATAAAATCACATAAAACCCTAGTTTCATGCTCCTTATTATCCATTATGTGATTTCTTTGGTAGAAAACTAATTTTCAAAATCTAAAAAGGTAGAAACATGCTAGATTGATATATCTAGGGTTACATGGGTTTAATATGAATTTTTGGGTGTATTCATGTGGAAAGATTTCATCAAAATCATCAAATAAGTTTTTACCGACGAAAACCAAGTAACCAAAATCATGGCAGCCACTTACCGAAATTTCTGGGCATGATCCGTAAGTCGGATTCATGATCCGTAAATTTCTGGTGTTAGATACATAAGATATGAAGATTCTCCAAGTGGAATCACTTCGATCCGATTTAAAATGAGCAAGTTATGATTTTTCAACCAAAACACACCCACTGTTTTAGGGCTGTGCACAACAGTCCGATTTGGAGCCAATTTCAGTGACCAAAACAAATCCAAATTTGATGTTCGATGACAGAAAAATGTAGTTCGGGAAGTTACGAATCCATCGATACCAAATAGGCCTCGATCGGACTTGTAGATTTCATTTTATTCACGTTCTAGCCGGAGACCCCAATTCAGGAAAAACATAAAAGCAATCTGCCTATTTTTGGAAAAAAAACCGACTGGTTCGCCAATTTTCGATTTTTCTTGAAATCTTAGGGGGGCCGGTTCAGTTCTTTTTAGGCCGGTTATTGCTTCGGTTCCTAAACAAAAAATGCTTGTTATTTTATGAAGAAAATTATAAAAATTTAAAATCCGATTTGTTTTGTAATTTGGTATTTATTAGAATTAATGGTGGATTAAAGCTTACTAAATTGCTAATAAGTATGGGAAAATTATTTTTAATTTCAGAAAAATAATATTTGACCTATTGGCATGCTAGTTAAGTGTTATAAAATAAAATTTGAAATTATTGGAGTGATTCACTATATATTAGCTATTTATTAGTGTATAAATAGGCTAATAATCTAATTAAATATTATTTAATAAATATTAAATAAAATATGAAGTTATGTAATTAATTAATTATGATTTAATGAATATTAAAGAATAATTAAAGGATGTTAAAATGAATAAGTTAGTTATTTATTATTTAATTGCACTTAAATAATAAGTAAAGTTAAATAAATAATTAATTATTATTTAAATTAATATTAAATAATAATTAAAGAATATTAAAGTTAGAAAACTAATTATTTATTATTTAATAATAAGTAAGGTTAATTAATTAATTAATTATTATTTAACTAATATTAAATAATAATTAAAGGATATTAAAGTTATTAAACTAATTAATTATTATCTAATTAATATTAAATAATAAGTTAGGTTAAATAATTAATCAATTATTATTTAATTAATATTAAATAATAATTAAAGGAGATTGAAGTTAATAATCTAATTATTTATTATTTAATATAATAAATAATAAGTAAAGTTAATTAGTTAATTAATTATTATTTAATTACATATTAAATAGTAATTAAAGGGTACGTGAATACTTAAAATATTATTAAATGATTAATAATATTAGTAAACCCTTAAAATATCATTAAATAATTAATAATATTGGGAATTGAATTAAGGTATTATCATGTGATTAATAATACTAACTTGTAATTAGGTTATTATCCAAATATGATATTATTATCTTGGAGGTATGTGTTAGGGAGTCAATGTGCTTAAGTGGTAACTTAATTAAGACGTAGCATAAATCCCTATATGTCATACTAATTGATAGGCCAACGTTATCAATGTTACGTCTTTCAAAGGAGGTTTAATTTCACGGTATTAGCTATACGCCGCGAGCCAGTCAAGTTCTTTATCCTTACTCAATATTTACATTGAGCAAATTTCGCAGACATTGTTAAGTGGTATATTTAGTATAAATTATTCCACATCATTGTGTTTCTTGAAATTCGCACATAGTGCAGTTGAACTGTGATTCTCTTATTGAGTCATAGACTAATTAAAGTTTTCTTTTCGAGGACTATTCAAAGAGAAGTCTATGCCAATTGTTTCGGCTAGACGACAATGAAATTTATTTTAAAAGCTATCCAAACTAGTCATTGGTGCAGATTCTTGACTGAGAGAGCAACCCTTAATGGGGGAAATATTAAGTGTCGAATATTCCGATACAAGTCAGAGTTAAATGTTATGCATATACATGGTGTACAAGAGGCTGATCCCCTTGAGTACAATACTGGCGGATTAAATTTATAAAAGGGTCAGTCTAATGATTGATACCTGGGAGTTCACGGTCTATTTGACCACTCAGTAGTCAATAATCAATTCTTTAATCTTTATTCTGAGTCTTGATTATGTTGTTTAGTAAATAATCAATCTTCATTCTTTCATTTGATTATTGAATTATGTAAACCAGTTTCAATATCGTTAATTCATTTCGATTTCTGTTTTATTCATTCATGGTATATCTTGTGGATTCATATTATACTTGCTGAGCAAAGTAGTTGCTCACTCTTGTTGTATCATGAATTATTTGCAGTTAAACCCGAGAGTTCCAAAAAGGACAAGGGCAAGGGAAAGCTTAAAGAATAGATGCATGTTAAATATTATATGCTACTGTTCTGTTTTGTAATCGTGGACCCATTTATTATTATTATGTATTCATGATGTTTGTAATTAAGGTTATAAACCTTGGGACCATAGTGAACCTTTTGTAATAGACAACTTATGTTTATTTATTCCGCGTTAGTTATATATGTTGTCTGAAGATGTTTGGATGTTTATTTTGGTGAGCACAAATGTCGAGGTAATGGAACCCGAATTTGGGGGCGTCACATGAAAGCTCTTCCTTTTCTCCTTCCAAAATAGGTTATGAGACTATATGTCATCCACCAAGTTCCTCTTCTAGCAATATCTTCCACACTTGAAGTATTTTGCTCTCAATTACCACTAGAACTCTCCCTTTCTATCTAGAAATGCTAGACAATGAAATAACCAACCTATTAAAGCTTGGTGGAGGTCTTATTTATAGGACTTTGGTAACCTCCCATTAACTGCGTAATCAACTAGCATTGGTGCAATTAGAGGCTAATCTAGATTACTATTGGATTGATTGACTAGGTGATTGATATGGTGAATGAGTAGGCTAGTTCAACAACTAAAGCTTTGTGTGAAATTTAAGCAACATAGAGTAAGAAGCCACCCCCCCCCCCCCCTTGTGGGGCCCCAAAGTGCCAACCAAATGGCCCCTTTTTGGGCCATTTTTGCTTTATTTTTAATATCCATTTATACATATATACCTCTATACATATATATATATATATATATATATATATATATATATATATATATATATATATATTAATTGACCAAAACCTTGACTTAGTTTGGGCTTTACTTTGGACTTAGTGCCAAAATATATTATGCTCATTCATTTAATTTGTTTAGGCTCAAATTATTTATTTCATTGGGCTAACATTTACTAACACGTGTTACATTTAATGAAGGTAAGCATTGGGCTAGTTAAATTATATTATGAACCAAACTTTAATTAAATACATGGACTACTAGGTTAATTTATTGAACCTAGTTTAATACATCGTTTGGACTTAAAAACATAATCCAATTAGAATTGCTTTTAATTAATTCTACCATCTTGCTTCCTTATTAGTTAAACAGACATATACATAAATATATTCATTTAATTATATCAATGCATAATTAATTAGTACAAAATTTCTAATTCATTGCTAATTATTTAATAATTATAATTACGATGACATTTAGGATTCGTGGTTATTACACCTTATGCGACACAACAAACTCATATTGATTATTTGATGCTCTATTATTTTATCATGCTAGAAGGCAACGTTCAATATTTCAAATATCTTTGAACGTTACAGTTTAATTTTATTAGTTGAATAAATAAATAAATAAATAAATAAATAAGAACCATCCTAATTTTATTTAATTGAATTAAATAATTTTATCCTAATTTTTTACAAATCTATATATGCATGACCACTTTTGGAAAATAAATCCTAAAGGATGATTTTCAAAATCCTAAAAGACATCATTTTAACAAAATATTCAAAAATTGCTTTTCAAAAGACATTTGCAAAAAATTTAGAAGTTTTAAAATTAAAATCTCTCTTTCCTAGAAAAAGAAGTTCAAATTTACTTTCAAATAAAGCACTCACAATGACTTAGGTGATTTAGGAGGCGATATCATATAATTTCTTTTTTCACAATAATTTAGGTGGTTTAGGAGATGATATCTTAGATTTACTTTTGACAATGACCTAGGTGTTTTAGGAGATGATACTTTATACTTCATTTTCCATAATAATTTAGGTGTGACTTGTCTCCCTTTTTCCTCTTATCTGCATCTTTGAACCACTTTGTAATCAAGTTAAATAAAATTACTAAATAGTTGAGTTTGGCTTCCATAGTGATTGCTGACATAACTTGGAATTGTAGATCACTTATATTCATGTGCAAAGTCATTGCACAATATACATTTGCCCACAATATCTGCTAAAAACTCAAAATCTTATGGGATGTACAAATAGATTATCGAATTGAATACACATCAATTTAGCTTCTTCTTTTTTTCTTTTTTCTTTTTTCTTTTTTGTTAAAGTGCAAGAATCAAATAGAAGTTAGCAAGTTATACACTACAGTGAATGGGGTTGAAAAATGGAAGAACACAATCATAATTGAAGCTACAAGATGTACATTTAAAGAAAGAAGACTTCTAAAGAAATTTTAGGCTAAAGTAGTATCCACTGACATATATTTAGTAAATTATTTTCCTACCAAGGCTATTCAAAACAAACTTTTTATGAAGTTTAGCATGGAAGAATGCCAAATGTGAATTAACTAAAGGTATGGTTCAAGCTTATGCTCACATTCCATCTCTAAAAAGAGGAAAGTTAGATGATAAAAGTAAAAATTATATGTTTATTGGTTATAGCGAGGAGACTAATGGTTATATACTTTATGATCATTCTAAATATCAATTGCATGTTAGTAGTGGTGATGTTATTTTTAAGGAAAATATTATTAGAATTGCAAAAGTAACATTAAAGAATTTTTTAAAGTCTCAAAAATGATGGGCGAAGATTTAGAGTTTTTGCCGAAGAGGTTACGAAGTCTAGCTAACATATATCAATCTTGTGATTTTACCTTCGTGATAGTTAAATTAAATATAATTGAAATAATTAGTTTAGGCATAAGACATAAAGCACACACTTTCATAAAATGACTTCTTTTAGGCAAGCTATTTAAATTTTTAGGAAATATAATAGAAAAGTGATAATCCTATTTTATGGAAGTCAGGAGTGCTAAATACCTTCCCATCGTTAAAGCAAGCCCTCAAAATTTTGGAATCTCGTTTTTAGTCCAACTTTATATATAGAGTCACATGTGGACCATCTTATTGACAAAAACTCAAAATTCAGATGAGTTGGTATATCGATTTAATTCTACACTAACTAACGACTCTGTCTTATTGGCTCACCTTAAAATCAAAACTTTAAAACAAAGTTGACATAAGTCGATTTTTTCCCCCAAATATCACCCTAATTCACCACACTTGAGATAAATATTTTTATAAAAAACGAAAAAAATTCGACGTTGACATTATCCAAAACTTATGAATAAACTATTCACGTGCCTTTTTTGATGTGGTATTAAAAAAAAAGTATTTTTGCCAATAAAATAATTGCGTATTATTACTATCAAAAAAAATAAAGGAATAATTATTCGAATTTAAGTAGAAATATACTATTACTTAGGTAAGATAGTTTCAAAAGAAAATAATATTTTTATGACCTATTACTATTAGATATAATTAAATATAAATATTATATTAACACTAGTTCAATTTTTAAGTTTAAAAGCAAAAACTAATTATTTTATTTGTTATGTCCTCGAAGGGTTAAATAAGTCTAGAATGAGGAGGGAGGAGAAAGGGTTAATAAACATTTTTCGAGATTTGATTAAACCGACTAACCAAATTTACAATTCATGCAACATAACATAGTTTGTGAAATATATATATATATATATATATATATATATATATATATATATATATATATAACCTCTTATATTTAGTTAAACCACAAGTTAATATTGAAGAGTCAAATACCATAAATATAGAGAAAGCAATAGAAAAACAGAATTATAAAGAACACAAAAAAATTTAAGTTTGGGGACCAGTAAATTTTCTAATTTACTCTTCTTCTCTTTTTGATAAGGGATCATTGACTAAGGTGATTAAATAATAATCAAATGTTACAAGTTCACCAAAAATAAATGGTAGAGTTTAAAAATAAACTAATTTGGACACTAAGTCCTAGAACACTCAGTTCTATCAATTACAAATATTAAGATTGTGGAGGTATTGCACAATATCACTTGAAAGATATCAATGATGCATCTTTTGATTAAGCACGAGTTCTACTTTTAGAGTTTTGTTAAGTGCACAAATGTTGAGAATTTTGGCTTGATGGATATTCAAAAGTTCTACTTTGTTTCTGTAAGTCTGTCCTTGTAAGCATTTTTATTTTATATTTTTTGAAACTTATCTTTTTACCTGAAATGTTAGTTCATGGTAAGAGTGAGCACATAGGCTCAACAAGTCAATCAAATAACACATTTCATGTTTATAGTTTATATTCATGTGTCATGCATATACTTTACCATGATATGCTTAATGCCCCACATATTTCACTTAACAGTTACACACATTATTGCACGGAGTGCACATTTTAAATATTATATATTTCACGTAGAACAATTAGTACATTTAAGTCTAAACAACTTGCCTGATCTGCATTTATTTACACTTAACATTTACCGCATCGCTTGGCCTTTCTATCATTTCTTGCCTCAGGTTGCTAGTCCGAAGCTTATCTGTCAACATTGTACCTATATATCAATATAGGATCATAAAACTTAATATAACTTGTCAAACTTATCTCATAATTACACGACCATTTGTATCTAATCATTTCACATTTGATGTATTATACCTTATGTATGTTAATAATACATCTTAACTTGTTATCGACATTTTTCATAGCTCGTATCATCATCTGACTTAACTCTGACTTAACTTTAGGCATGTTATATTATGTCAATCATTACCTAATTATACATTAACACCCTTGACTTTGGTCATTCTTTAGCTATATAGGGTTTACATAACCGATCTTTATTATTCCATGTCTAAACGTCGCTTTTTGGACACTATATAAAAAATAAAAATAAAATTAAAAATCTATGAACAGTACATCTCGCCCCCGCGAGATGTTTAACACACAACATCTCGCTGGCCGCGAGCTGTCCTCGGCCAAACTTGGCCCCGACACCCCCTGAACTTGCCTCGGCTAACTTCTTTAGTAGCACTGCGCCTCGGCGCAATTTCTAGTTCACAGATTCTGTGATTTTTGTTGTTACTTTGGTGATTTTTAACACCTTCATCACACATCCAATTAACTCCAAATTTGGAACAGAACTAGGTCATACTACCTAGTATTTTGTAAGAAAATTACTTGCCCCATTTGGCTTCTCAAAATCATAGAAACAATAGCCCGTAGGAAGGCGTTCAAACTCGTTTTAAACTTAAAACTCAAATTTTACCAACTTTGTGATTTTTGGCCATTTTCTTTAAAAATTCATTCCAATGCTTGAAAAAATTCATATATGTCATATATGACATGCTCAAACCTTTAAAACAGTTAAACTTCGCACGAGACGGGTTTTGTCCATAAAAATCTATTTCGAGTCTAAACGATCAATTTCGATTGTTCGAATCGCCATTTCATTTGAATTTCAATCCGTTGATTATCAAATCAACCTAAACACGTGTAATAACATAAAACTAGGTTGTTTGACTTCATTTCACTTTTAATTTCCCAAAATTGCCAAAAAATCACTAATAAGTTTGATTTTCAATAACTTTATAAACTTTTCAAATTCCAATACTTAACTCCACTTGACATCCTAAACTCCATGCACCACATAGACCATCACATACATATTTAACGACTTTGTAAGTCTATATCACTTCTATATCCACATTCTAATATACTTTACAGATTATAATTTGGTCTATACACAAAGTATAGCCTAATATTGTAACTTTTCCTTAACAAATCATACTCTTGGGCCTTCAATGCATCTTCAATGATATTTAACATGAAATTTCATGTACTTTAAACATGATCATCCTTTTCATCTAGGTTTTTATCAAAACCAACAACATTAAACATATAACCTTCCTTAATTCATGATTTCTAGCATAAATACATGCATAATAGTGCACCACCTTTACAAAATCAAACTTGAGCTTAGGGTTTCATGACTTCTCAACCATTTAGCACTTAAACTCATATACAAACTTATATCTAGCCACAAATTCATGCATGGATAGTCTTAAACTAACATTTAAACTCATGATTATCACATTTCATGGCTTGAACATAAACATACCTTCTTATAGTTCTTCCATTCCTTGCTATGAAGCTTGCTAGTCTTGTATTCTCCACTTAGATGATTTATTCTCCTTCTTGCTCACTTTTTCAGCAATTTCTTGAGCTTTTGGCAAAATCCTAGCTTCCCTCTCTCTTTTCTCTCTTAGCTCTCACTTGGGTAACTTAGCAAATGAACTTAGCTTTGCGTTAAAATATACATACAACTATTATAAGCAATTATCTAGCAACTAACCAGACTTTTGTTAGCTTAACCCAACATGATCAAGGTTAAACATGTCAATTCACATGACTAAACAAGGCTAGCTTGGTCATTATACATCTCTAGGACATAATTGTCATATTCCAAGTTATTAAGGGTAGCATGGTCATTACTCACTACCAGGATACCAAGGGCATTTTTCAACTTGTCAAGGGCATCATTGTCTTTAGCCACAAAATAGAGGGAATTTTTAATCCCACTAAATCATACTTATCCATTTTACTCCAACTTAAATTCTTTTTGATCCAATTTTGTTTCATAATACTTGACTTTTATTCTATCACGAAATACACCATAATTGGTTTGTCTCATATCACTTGTCACACCTTAAAAATTGAAATTCATTAATTAATAATAATTATCCATAATAAATACCAATTGCATAACATTCTATTCTAAATTTTCTACGAACCTTTTCGGTTCCTCATTTAATCAATTTCACTTTCTGATATCTCAATATAATCGAATTGTTCATCTTTTCCATAAACTGCTTCCTCGAGAAGTAAACCTCGACCGGATTACAAAAATTCATCTTCATTTAATCATATAAACTCATATAGTCATTATACGACTTTACGCTCATTTCATCCATTTACTTCACACATATATGTTAATTTACACCATACTTGCATACAACATTCTACCTACTCACTTTCGGGGATATTACCTTCTGTTTCTATACATCGTATAAAAACATACCTTATTATAATCATTCAAAAATATCAACTTCTTAATAACTTCAAATGTTCAACGATCGTTAATCGTATCATTCTTTTAATCCTTAATAAATCGATTAGGTCATACGGTTCCTTCTTCACTGTACATACATACTTACCTTACCTTGCCATTTTCATATCCTCGCCTCACCAGGCCTATTCATTAAGCTCGTTATTAACTTTTATAACTTAAGCTCAATTTATATACTCTTTCCTCATTCCATTATTTTTTAACTTTAAATTCTTTATTCGTTCACATATATGTATACACATATTCAATCTATTACCTGTTAACATATAACATCGTGTCTTACAATAATTCTTTTCAAATTACCTTATTGTAGGCATTATAGTTCATCTTTCTCTTTAATCCATCACATTAACATTCAACCACATAGGTCCTCTTTTGCACCTTGATTAAATAATAAATTATATTTAATCATATATTAATACATCATATACATCTAAATCACGTTTTAATCCTCTAACATTTACTTAATTAGCCATAATCCTCATTTAGAAATTCTGTAAAAATTTGGGATGTCACGTTCATTCCTCCTTCAAAAAAATTCATCCTCGAAATTGTTGTGTACCCATATCTTACTCATTTATAACATACACATCTCTTTGCATTTATTTAATCTCAGGTAGGTTTTCAACTAACATTTACATTCTCTTTCGCTACCCATCTTACCCATTTCTATCATTCATTCCAGAAGATTGGAATGTCTTTCAAGAATCTTCACAATTGTTCAATAACTGTGAAGCAGTATGAATAAATAAGAGTAGCTTTTCCATAAAGCCTTTTCTTTTCAAAATAAACTTTTGCTTTTGTTGAGGGGTAACAAAGACCATGAACTCGTTAAGAATATTAAAAGTCACAAAGACTGCAAATACCCAAGGGTCATAAAGACCAGGAACATGAGTTAAGGCGTAACCACACCACCCTTCTTCCTTTGGCCCATTGGTACGCTATGTGATCAGCCTATTGTACCATTTTTCTTTTTAAGTTGAACCACGTTAACCAACCCACATATCATATCCCCTTTTTCAAGGTTGTTCGCCTTAGACTTTAAAAACATATTTCTTTATCCATTTCGGGATTTAAAAATATTAACTCATTTCTTTAGCAAAAAGGTCTAGCCGAAACAAATGGCATAGACTCGTATCATTAAACTTTTCATTTCTTGTAAACTAGAAACTTTTCAAAAATTCACTTTCACCATGACTTCGTCACATTGCATTACGTAACGATGTATTAGTGATTAATATTTTCACCCTACACCTTTGTTACCATGCTCTGAGAATTCTGTCATCGACTCAAAATTTGAACTCATTTTCATAAACTAAAAAGAAAAACTTTTTAAAGGCTTCATAATACTGCACTATCTTAGCAGTACGTTGAGAATTCAGTCATTTCAAAACTTCATAATACCGTACTGTCATAGAAGTACGTTGAGAATTCCGCCATTTTATCATTCCACACCGTATTCAACAGTGTGATAATGATTTCATAAATACATTTTGAAGTTTTTCAAATAACTTTGTCTAGCCGAATCAATTGGCATAGACCCTGAATCATGAAATTTTAAAATTTATAGTTAGATATTTGAACAAAATATTTTTCAATGCACTAAAGTGGGAGAATAAGCACTTTTTTTTTAAACCTCGATGATCTAGCATAGCTAGAAGAGTGGATTGCCTACCGAATCCTAATAATCTCTTCTTTTCCTTCCTTAACTCCTTTAAACTTTCCTTTCTTTTCTTTACATTTCTATCTCTTTCCTATTTCCTTAATCTTAGCCAAACTTTGAGAACTATTTCTTTCAACTTATGACTCTCTTTTCTAACCCACCTATGTTCATCAAACTTGCCACGCATTTGAGCTCAGGAACTTACCACAATCATATGGCTTGAGGAACTTGTCCTAGTTAGGCCAAAGTTGCTTATTCGCTGAGGGACTCCACCACACGTTCATGAGTCACGAACTTACTATATACTTGGGTTTTCAGAACACGTAACTAACCTTACTCTTTCTCTCTTCCTATATATCATGTACATATTGAAGAAAAAAATCACCTTCTTAACATACATAACCGATACCGAGATGCTAGATCTCCATTGATTATCATTATAGGAAGTTAAGTGGTCGTGAAACCAAGTACAAATCCCCGCCCATACAAGGAAGTGTACAACTCAACCACTATCATGAGTCCTCAATGAAAAATCCCACATACCTTAACATTTTATTAACTTTCCTTTACTCAACTTTACCTTACTCTGATATAAATTTCATTAATTCATATCTCACAACTCATCAAGAGTCCCTATTCATATTTTACAATTCACAACTCATCAAGAGTCCATTTTTATTCATATCTTACTACTTACAACTCATTAAGAGTCCCTTAATCTTTGATCATTTACGATCTCATAGCCCTTTACTATTACTCAATATATTATTTTAAGATATCCTTTACCTTCTCTCAATCCTGAATTCCCAAAATTCATTACTTAACTCCTCTAGAGTCATTTTCTTTACTATTTCCTTCTTTCTTACAAAGGTCATAACCTAATGTACTTTTACCTAAGATCTATAGCCTATCTGCTCTAATACCACCTATAATGCACCGAAATCCCTACGTTCCTTAATTCTATCCTGTAAGACCATGAACACACGTTTTGAGTATTTACAATACCCTGTAGACAGAAGTCTGTCAGTTCGTTTTGAATATTAACAATCATTTCGATTGACATATCCGATGATGGGTACTTTAGGTGATCAGCCTATCGTACATTTATAGAGTGCACAATATAACCATCTAGTTCGTTTTGATCGGGAATATTCCATCCGACCGTAAGCTATCTGCTTACAATGCTCTGTTCATTTTAGCTTATCCCATCAGATTCCGTACCACAACAATATGGTTTGGACTAACTTCAATAATATTCAGATTATGAATTTAAATCGTACATGGTCTAGCCGAAACAATTGGCATAGAACCCTCACTTAGAACAGTTCATAACAAGAACAGTCATAATATCACATGCAATATCTAGCTGAAACAAATAGCATAGATATTTCTCTTTAAACAGTTCATAACGTGAACGGTCATGCAAATGCACCTAAGTGCGATTGTCAATAACAATATAGATATGAAATAATTCTTAATAATTATTTCATCATGCAATTTGAAATAAATTTCAGATTCTACATAAATAACTTGCCAAATAAATACAAGTTAGGGTTCAGAGAAACTTGCCTGTTCCGCTGACTACTGCTATTCAACTTAAAAATACTTCCTTTGGGTGACCTAATATTCAACAACATTGATCCTCCAATTAGCATAACACATATAGGTTTATTTAACATTAATAACCTTACCATATATGTCTTAATCATCTATCACTTAATCATAACCTTACATCTCTTAATAATATTATTAATCCCTTGATAATATTTTAAATCACATAACTATCACTTCATTGCTTTATAATATTATCACCTTTGATAATATATAAATACCACAAATAATATTATTAATCGTATAATAATATTTTAACCATTTATTATTTCAATAATAAATCATCTAGTTCCTCAATATTATTAACCATCTAATAATCATCTTAATCTCTTCATTATCTCAACACTTATTAACATTATTAATAACTAAATAATGTTTTACACTATTCCCAAGGATATTATTTATCAAATAATATCTTAATCATTTATAAATATTATTAACCATTTAATAATATTTTATCATCTTACTAATATTATTAATCCTTTAATAATATCTTCTTCTCTCATTAATATTATTAACCATTTAATAATATTTTATCCTCATACTAATATTATTAACCATTTAATAATATTTTAATTACTTATTAATACTATTAATCATTTAATAATATTCTACTAACTTACTAATATTATTAACCATTTAATAATATTTTATTAACTCATTAATATTATTAATCATTTAATAATATTCTACTCATTATCTAATATTATTAATCATTTAATAATATTTTATTCCCTTTATAATACTATTAATCATTTAATAATATTCTTCTCATAATCTAATATTATTAACTATTTAATAATATTTTATTCATATTATAATATTATTAACCATTTAATAATATTTTAATCCTTTATTAATATTATTAATCATTTAATAATATTTTATTAACTTACTAATATTATTAACCATTTAATAATATTTTAACCCTTTATTAATATTATTAATCATTTAATAATATACTAATATTATTAACCATTTAATAATATTTTAATCCTTTATTAATATTATTAATCATTTTAATAATATTTTATTAACTTACTAATATTATTAACCGTTTAATAAAATTTTAATCCTTTATTAATATTATTAATCATTTAATAATATTTTATTAACTTACTGATATTATTAACTATTTAATAATATTTTAATCCTTTATTAATATTATTAATCATTTAATAATATTTTATTAACATACTAATATTATTAACCATTTAATAATATTTTATTCATTATCTAATATTATTAACTATTTAATAATATTTTATTAAGTATCTAATATTATTAATCATTTAATAATATTTTCTTTATTAAGTAATATTATTAATCATTTAAATAATATTTTATTTATTTAATATTATTAACTCTTTAATAATATTTCAATGATTTTCTAATATTATTATATTAATAATAATATTTTATTAACTTAATTATATTATTAAACCTTTAATAATATTTAACTCTTTTTATCTATTAAATCACTTATATTTAATTTAAAAAAATATATTTATTAAGTCCAAAAATAATAAAATAATTTTTGGGACATTTTTCATTTTCGGATCCGTACGGACCCGACCCGGTCCGGCCCGACCCGACCCGGTCCGGCCCGACCCGACCCGGTCCGGCCCGACCCGACCCGGTTCGATTTGTATTTTATTTTTTCTAAACAGTGGACTGTGCCCCGGCGCAGTGTGGCAGAATGTTATCCAAATTTTTTATTTTTGATAGTTTTGATACCCTTTGATCAAACCTTGATTAAATGAAATCTACACATCCAAATGACACCAAATCAGTGTTGATGTGTTCCTAACTTCTTGTTTTACAATATTCCATGGTTCGATCGTCTTTTTGAAAGCGTTTTATACGAAAATTACGAATCGAACCATCTAGGGTCTAAAAACGACATCCTTTTCGGTAAAAGCTATAACTTCTTAGTTATTCAATATTTTTGAAAACTTCAAGTTGGACTTTTCTTTAAAACTCATTGATCTAACTTTTATACATTTCTCACATACCAAATCATGATTTAAGCATATCAAATCATGTATCTACCAATTTATCATAGCTTAAGACTTCTAGACCATCAAAACTACTTTTGATCGGTTAAAAAATATATTTTGACCATATAAAACATATATAGCATACAAAAATAAAATAAAGATGAGATGGAACACTTTTGAACCTTATGTTCTTCTACTCTTGGCTAGAAACTTTGTTGGTGACTCCTCCTTGATAAGTCTCTAGCAATCTCCTTGGTGAAAAATCAACTCTCAAGAACTTTCTCTATTTTCTCTAGAATGCTCTCTATTCTCTCTTGGAGTTCTTACAAATTGACTAACAAACCTAGCAAATGAATGGAGCATTCTATTTATAGAACCTCCCTAGACTTGCTTGACATCTACTAATCAACCAATACTAGTCAATTAGGAGCTTAATCTTGCTTACTATGCATGGAATGACTACTTGATGGACTCTTTGATTGACTCATTGATTGACTAGGGTGGTTGGGGCTTACTTGCACCACTTTACACTCCAAAATCAACCAACAAGCTACATTTATATCCATGTGGGCCCCAAAATTCGGGATTGACCAAATATTTATCCAATTTGACTTTATTTTTAAGTCCTATATAATTATATAAGTATCCATATATATATACATCAATATATGTATACATATTCACCTATACAAACTTATTGAGCTCCACTTTGGATCTTAGTATTAAATTCTCTTGGGCTCATTCAATTAAATTGTTTGGGCTCAATTTATATCACACATTGGGCTAACATTTACATAACTATGCTATCTTTAATTAGAATAAGCATTGGGCTTATTTAATAAATTACATGGACTAGTAATTAAATTAATTACATGGGCTACTAGGTAAACTTAATTGACCTAATTTAACAACTCATTTGGATTTAAATTATAATCCAATTAGATTTGCTATTTATAAGTCCATTGGACTCCTTAATTAAATAACACTATTAATTGAAAAATCTTGGGTTTGTTTTTAATAATACCCTAATACGTATTAATATAAGTACATTGGACTTGATTAATTTAATTCATTCACTAACCCCTATCATCAAATTGGGTTTATAAAATAGTTAACCGTACACAAACAATTATTCCCTCATTGGATTATCTCAAATAATTCACTTGCTTCTTCTTTCGCATTATTCATACAAGTAATTAACTTGTTTATTATAAAACTTTTTATTTGCCATTCAAGGCCAACATTCAAGCTTTGTGATCTTATCACATAAGCTTCTCTTATAATCTTTTTCCTTCTTTAGTTAATTAATTTAATTAACTAATTTAATATATCTCATCATACAACTTATCCTATATACACATACTTCATACCTCATATTTTCTTATGGATATAATTAAATAAAAAAAAAAATTGGGTTCGTAATTTGGAACGGAACTAGGTCTTACAACCTAGTACTTTATAAAAAATTTACTTTCCTCATTTGGCTTCTTACAATCATAGAAACAATAGCCCGTAGAAGAGCGTTCAAACTCGTTTTCAACTTAAAACTCAAATTTTACCAACTTTGTGATTTTTGACCATTTGCTTTCAAACTTCATTCCAACGCTTGAAAAAGTTCATATATGTCATATGTCGACGCCGAGATTCTCGTTGTTTCGTTTTTTAATATTAAAAAGCCCTTTTTTCGATTTTAGCCTTTAGATCAAGATGGGCTTTTTGAAAAGGGTCGGCTTAAGTGTCGACGGGGTTTCGAAAGGTCGATTTTATAATGAGCCATTTTGACCAGAGTCGCCAGTTGGTATATTTAAAATGGATGTACCAACTCATCCGAATTTTGTTTTTTGTAATCGCTGGCTCATGTGTGACTCCGAGTTAATAGGTCCGCAAACCAAGATTTATAGAGTTCGGGGGCTTACTTAAGCGAGGGGAAGGTGTTAGGCACTCCCCGACTTCCGTGAAACACGGTTACCGCAATCTCGATGTTTTCCTATCTTTTTGAATCCTAAAACGTGTGTGTGTGTGTGTGTGTGTGTGTGTTTACATCAATGTTTGTGGTGAATTTTTTGCATAAAAGTTGCTTTGATTTTATGTGGCAAATGTGTTTTGTCGAGAAAGTGTTTAGACGTCTTTTGATCCAAATGCCAAGGCTTTGTTTTACAATAAAGATTGATTTTTTATTCAGAAAACGATGAGGGTTTTTTATTAGATGTCATTTTTTTAAAAGACAATAATTTTAAACTTTTTCCAAATAGGAATCGAGACTATACATTGCCCTCTAACAGTAAACTCAAATAAAATGAAGGCAACTTCTAGAACTCTTTAACCCTATGCACAAAGTTTAATGAAAATGTTTATTTATCTTTTACGAAACATCTTTTATGACATTTCAAAACCAAATGGAGCCTTTTCGTCAAACAAGGATCAAAGTTCGCCAAAACTCTTAATTTTTAAACCTCGTGAATTTAATATCCTAATTTGATCACTTTTAGAAAATCTTTATCGTTTGCCTTATTTTGGAAATCATTTTTTGTGTCGTAAATCAAAATAAGCATTCAAAACGTGTTGGGGCTATCCATGGGCATGTGAGCCATCTAGATAACCCCAAACACCCACAGTCACATATTTTATTATTACGGGGCCTTAACCCAATCAAGATTTGGTATCGCTTTAAGGCCCGATATTACATATATACAGCCATGGACCTTATACAATGATTACATATACCAAAAATGTCCATCATCGGGATTTGACCTCGAGGATTTCCTCCCTAGGCTCACACTTACCCAAATCGTCGTATAACCAATATTACGGCAAATCTAACAATACTAAACTCGTTACGGTGCTATATGAATCAAAAATCCCAATGCTAACACTACAAACTATCCATGAACCCAACGAACTACATCTCACCGTACGGATGTCATTGGGATATTAGGAGGAAGTTACGTTCCGACGGAACCCTTGCTAATCATCCCTAATCCACGGATCCTCAATGATATCACAACATACTATGTTAAACAAATCAAAACACAAAATTATAATACCAATACAAGCAAAAGATTTAAAGAAAACACCCCCTTTCACCTTGCAATACACCGATAAAAGCTTTATATTCCAAGATTTGAGCAAAACCCACAAGCAAGCCTAACTATTTGAACAACAATCAACAATTTATCACTCAATATAGCTCCACCCGAGCCACTCTCTCTTCCTCTCACGTTTTTTCTCTCTCCAAAACTCACTAACTCTCTTCTTTTTTTTCCTCTCGGGTGGAAATGGCCGCTGTACAGTGCTCCGCAGGCAGCCGCAGGTGCATCTGCGGCTGGGCTCGCTAGCCGCCCGCGCCGAATCCTCGGCTGTAGGGTTGTCTCCTCGAACCGCGCACTGTCCCCTTTGTCGGTGGCCGCAGGTGCATCCGCGGCTGTCCGGCTTGCTTTTTTCAATTTCCGTGCCATGCGGTCTCAAATTGCCAATTTCTGCCGTATTATTTTGGATGGCTGTTACCTGACGTATAAATTGCTCTTTGTCCTTGTCTTCCAGGGGGCGCTGCCCCCTTCCACTCCCGCCAGCTCACCGGTGAGTTGGGCAGCCACTCGCTCACCGGGGAGCGAGACCCCCGAACATCGTAAGCATAGTGGCCGTTTGTCGTCTTTTGTGATCAAATCAAGTTCTTCTGGATCAACTGTTTGCCTTGCCTCAAGTAACCTGATGCTCGTTGTTTGTTGTGGCGGCTTTGACCGTAAATCGTTGGGGTGGCTTTGTGTTGGGGTCCACCTTCCTTTTCGCATGCTCGGTCAAGTGACGACTTTGCCCTCCTGTCAGGGTTAGTAGAGAAGTGCAAAATTTGGGTGTCTACAGCTGCCCCTCTTTATCATGTTTATGGAATGAACTATGAAATGGATGAAAATGCCAATACATATTTAACGATGCTGCAGATACGTTAAGATGATGCGATGTCACATTCAATATGTTCATGTTGAGGTTAGCTTCAAAGTTACTAATGAACACCGCCCGGGTCTCTCGTCTCTGGCGGGTCATTTTTGAAAGGTCAGGTATCGTCTCTAACTGGTCGTTTTTGAATCGGTCATGTATTGTTTCTGACGGGTCGTTTTTTGAATTGGTCAGGTATTGTTGGTGACGGTTCGTTTTTTGAATTGGTCAGGTATTGTTTCTGACGGATCGGTTTTTGAATCGATCAGGTATTATTTCTGACGGATCGTTTTTTTTAATCGATCAGGTATTGTTTCTGACGGATCATTTTTTGAATTGGGTCAGGTATTATTTCTGACGGATCGTTTTTTTGAATCGGTCAGGTATTGTTTCTGACGGATCGTTTTTGAATGGGTCAGGTATTGTTTCTAACGGGTCGGTTTTTGAATGGGTCAGGTATTGTTTCTGACGGATCGTTTTTGAATGGGGCAGGTATTGTTTCTGACGGATTGTTTTTGAATGGGTCAGGTATTGTTTCTGACGGGTCATTTTTGAATGGGTCAGGTATTGTTTCTGACGGATCGTTTTTTTTTTAATTGGGCATCCGGTTGAAAAATCTTGTATCTTAAAATGTGACAAGTTACTTGTTGACTCGGGGTAACAAAAAGGGAGGCAAAAGGGCACCGAGACCAGACGCAGGTGCATCTGCGGCCAGCCGCAGATGCATCTGCGGCTAGGATCGGCACTATTTCAGATCGCGACCCACCACGATCGGTCACTTTCTTTATCTTCCTTTTCTTGTTTTCGATTCCCCTCGTCCCCCACCCGGTTTTTTCGTCTTTTGGACACTCTTTGGCAAAATCTACTTCGATTAAATCAGTCTACGCACTTTGGGTAACGTTTTAACTCATTTTTCTTTGATTTTCGCTTTCATTTGACTATACATTTGCTTGTTTGAATATTTTAATTTTATCAATGCATGCCTAGATGTGATATTTGTGTTACACGCAGCATAGATAAATACCGGGTTTTGTAGACGATGCTTCAATATTTTGGAAATTCTATTGTTTTAATCGTTTTATACTCACGATGCATTATTTGCATTTGTATTTTGGGTTTGTTGGTTGGCTGACGTGATTAAACATGCCTGATCGGGCATGGGATGTCCATTTTACAAACGAGACTCTGTCGAAATTTCGGGAAATCTAGCGCACCTCTAGGGACTTATTTATGCATTTTCAATTTTCACATCTTTATAGAATAAACATGTTATGCTGCCCTATTATCTCTAGCAATATGCAATAAGATTTTTGAAAGATAACGGGCTAAGGATGTACCTCCTTTTCGTGATGTCATTTCAGTCATGGATCCTGATGCTCCCAGTGGCTCCACAGTGCCCCGGGTTGCCGGTTTCTGTCGTCGTAGAGCGGCCACCTCAACTCCAGCTCCAGTCCTGACCCGTCATTCCCGTAGATTGGCGGAGTCTGTCCTTCGCCCAGTTCGGCCTGATGTTGGTGAGGATGCCCCAGCTGAGGTAGAGGTGGGTCCTTCGGGCACAACGGCTCCTCCCCCCACACGTCGGACCTTACCAGGGGCCCGTGCCAGGATACCGGATCTGCTCGGTCCTGATATCAGCAATCACCCCTCATCCTACCTTGCGGCTAACGAGGTATATCCGTCGTTTAAGTTCATTCAAATTCGTATGGTTACCATGCCTGACTTTTGATGGCTGTCACAGGTTCCTGAGTTTACCCAACCTCGGGGCAACTGGTTCAGCATCTACACTCTCTACCATGTGCTGCATTCCGATTACAGGGGGATGGTAGATTCTTGGGGTTTCAGACATTTCTTCACTATCGCCCCTCGCCGTTGTCCCTGGGGTTATATGAGGGCCCTATCTGAGCGCTGGTTCCACCAGACGCAGTCGCTTCATCTGCTGGACTGTGAGCTGCTGTTGACCCCTCTAGACTGGTGTTATATCACCGGGGTGGAGTTCTTTGGACCCCGGGTCCCTCTGGAGTCGTACATCACCCCTGTAGCTGTTCGATCCTTGTTAGGGTACTCTCCTCAATATAAGGTCTTTAAGGCCCGTAGCATTCGATCGGGAGCTGGTGTGATGTCGCAAGCACCCAAAAATAAAATCTTACTTTTGAAAAATAAATATGTAGTAGTGTAAGCAAGAGTCGATCCCACAAAGAATGATTATTTAATTTTATGTTTTTGTAAATAAAAACTGGGGGGTTTTTTGAATCAAAGAAATAGTTTAAATAAAATTAACTAAAATAATTATGCAAGTAATTTAATGAAATAAACGATGAGAAAAAGCCTTGGTTTAAGTTAATATCCACCATCAAGAATTTACAACTGATCACTGATGCAAAAATAAATCAATTAATATTTTGAAGATTCACCGTAGAAAGAACTACTCGTAGGTGGAATAATTTTTCTCCTCTCTCCTTAATTTTAGATAAGTAGAGCCACGTGGTCTAAATACCCTTACTATTAAACAACCTCCGACACGTGCTAAAGATTTAATTTAATAGCAGCATAAAGAATTAGAGAGATCGTTGAACTAAACAACACAAGCCACGTGTTTGCATTTAATTTAGATGAATATTCTTCCTAAGATAAAATAATCTTTTGATCTGCAAAACAATTATTAAACTTAGTTGCTTCAAAAATAGCAGTAGATTAATATGAATAATAAACTAGTAGCGCTCCTAGCAATTAAACAAATCAATCATAAAATTAAGCATAGAAGAATATTCAATAATCAAAATATAAATTGAACAAATAAAGTAGATCTCACAGTGGATAAATCTTGATGGCTTCAATCACTTAAACCAAGAAAAAATAATTTAGCTACTCATAATTGTAGAGAACACTAAAGAATGGAAGAGAGAATTTTTATTCTAAGAAAAGGTGTGTCTTACAATGTGCCTCAAGCCCTCTATTTATAGGCTCCATAAACCTCCTAACTTGTCCAAACCCTAATAGGATTTACAATTAAAAATAAAAGAAAAAGAAAAATAATTATTTTCCTAACCCTAGTTGGAATTAAAATCCAATTTGGAATCAAAAAGTAGCAAAAATCCCGAAATCTGCTAATAACGCGCAAGCCAAATGCGGCGTTGACTTAGTCAACGCGCGTTTTATTTTTTTTTTTCTTTTTCTGAACATCCGCGCATTGCGCGCACTGTTCACTGCCGCGTCCATTGAAACGACGCCGTTTCGTGCCTGTTTCAGCAATAACCGCGCTATGCGCGAGCGCCAGCAGTTTCGGAGTTAAACGACGTCGTTTGATCTCCGGTCTTTTATCTCTACGCGCCATGCGCGGCTGTCCCAATTTCCGGAAATTGCAATTTTGCCCCAGAGTTGCTGTTAATTTCAGATTTGCCATCAGACTTTTACGAATTTTTCAGATTTGCCCCCAAGCTTTATTTTTCCTACAAAATAAAATATAAAAATAAATAAAAATAATATAAAAATACTAAAAATCCTAAAAACACATAATAATAAATAAAACACCTAAAAACTAAAAATAAATAAAAACACATAAATAAAAAGAAATATAAAAATACTATAAAATTACCTAAATTAACATAAATTAACTAAAATCCTATAAAACCTATTAAAACCAAAATAAGCTAAATAATTAAACATTTAAGCATGCAATAAATATAAAAACTAAGTATTAGGGCATAGAAATATCGTATAATTTAACCCTATCAAATACCCCCACACTTAGCTTTTTGCTCGTCCTCGGGCAAAACAAAAATAAAAACTATAAAAATAAAACTAAACTACTTACTTGAGCAACAGAGCAATATAAATTTCAACATCAGCCTCAAAGATTTTTTAAATGATAACTTAAAGAAAATTTCAAAATCATGCAAAATCTAGAACTTTAACATATTTATTAATCTTACTATACTCAAGATCTTTTGTGTGTGTGTGAATCCAAATGTATCAAACTAATCAAAATTCAGATAAGTTTCAGTCATTGATTACCTTATAAAAGATATATAATAAAACTCAATATATTTATTTTTCACATCACTTTCAGTTAATACAGTCAATATAATCAGAAGATCAAAAGATTTTTAATTAATGAAACACACTAGGATTATCAATTTTTTTCTTTCAAATATTTTTCCACAATTTTTTTCTTTTTAATGGGTGCATTTTATGCTCCATCTCAACCCACCACATAATTTTTCTCAATTTAACAATCCTAGAAAAGTACCTAAATCATCTCCTCCAAATTATATTTTGTCTTATATTTCACTTCAAATAATGATCAAATAAGATATAGAGTTCAAAAATATCTTTCATAAGCATTTAACCATATAAACTTTCTCTAAATTAAAACTAGCTCAAACAAATGGATATGAGTGCATAAAAATTTAAAGATCTCAAACAAAGTAATAATCAATAAAAAGTCAAAAATTCAAACTAAGCAAAAATTTATCATTTTTCCAAGAGTTATTAAATCAAAACCAAGATTTTTATCATTGGCTAAAAATTTAAAATCCAATTAACTCATTGCTCAAGCGACACATCCTAAAAATAAAATAAAATAAAATAAAATAAAAAAACTACCCCATTTTCGTAGGAAACACGGTTACACTTAGCACGTGCAACAAGCCTTTAAACCCCAAGGTTATCCCAAGTGGACGACTTTTGTCTCGTGAGGGTTTGCAGTGAATTTACCCACAAAATTCAAAAATTCAAAATTTTAAAATTTCCTAAAATAAATTTTTTTTTATTTTTAAAAATAAATAAATAAATAAATAAAACAAAAAATTCCTAAAAATAAAATAAATATCCTAAATCCCTTCCCCCACACTTAAAATTTACATTGTCCCCAATGTAAAATAAAATGCAAAGAAAAAGCAAAAATAACTATAGAAAGAAAAAGGGAAAGAAATGCAAATCTGATTTATTTGGGTTGCCTCCCAAGTAGCGCCTTTATTTATTGTCCTTGGCTTGACAGCATGCTGCTCTTCTCAAGTAGTATAAATTGGATCCTCAAGGTCGAAATTAGCCGCGTCTTTTTTGTGAAAATTTTCATGAAAATGCTTAAGTCTATGGCCATTCACCTTGATTACTTTAAAAGTTTCCAAACTTTGAATTTCAACTGCACCATGTGGAAAAACATTAGTAACAACAAAAGGTCCAATCCATCGAGAACGTAACTTACCTGGAAACAACCGAAGTTGAGATTGGTATAAAAGAACTTTCTCGCCAATCTTGAATTCTTTCCTAGAGATCATCTTGTCATGAAAAATCTTTGTTTTCTCCTTGTAAATTCTTGCACTTTCGTAAGCATCATTGCGAATTTCCTCCAACTCTTGTATTTGCAACTTCCTATGCTCCCCACTTTCACTTATCTTCATATTGAAACTCTTAATAGCCCAATAAGCTTTGTGTTCTAGCTCCACAGGTATGTGACATGGTTTCCCAAATACTAATCTGTACGGTGACATACCAATAGGCGTTTTATAAGTTGTCCTATACGCCCATAAAGCATCATCCAATCGTAAACTCCAATCTTTTCTGCTTGGATTTACTGTCTTTTCGAGAATGGACTTGATCTCTCTATTCGACACTTCTGCTTGTCCATTAGTTTGCGGATGGTATGCAGTCGACACCTTATAAGTGACATGGTATTTTTTCAACAAAGCTTCCACAGTTCGATTGCAAAAATGAGTGCCTCGATCACTTATTAGAGCTCTAGGAACTCCAAATCTGCAAAATATGTTAGTACGGAGAAAATCTGCAACAACTTTGGAATCGTTAGTCCTTGTGGCTTTAGCTTCCACCCATTTCGAAACATAATCGACAGCAAGTAAAATATAAACATTACCGAACGACACAGGAAATGGTCCCATAAAGTCAATACCCCAAACATCAAAGATTTCACAAAATAGTATGGGGGTTTGCAACATTGCATTTCGTTGGGATATATTACCTGTCTTTTGACAATTGTAACATGACTTGCAGAACAAATATGAATCTTGGAATAGAGATGGCCAATAAAAACCACTGTCAAGCACTTTTCTTGCTGTCCTTTTAGATCCAAAGTGACCTCCACACGCATATGAATGACAAAAAGTGAGAATATGATCAATTTCAGTTTCAGGGACGCACCTTCTAATTACTTGGTCCGCACAATGTTTCCATAAGTATGGGTCATCCCACACGTAGTACTTTGCTTGACTTTTGAGTTTATCCAGTTGAGCTTTAGACAAAGTAGAAGGCAAAATGTTAGTAACCAAATAATTGACAATATTTGCATACCAAGGTGATTTTTTATATACAGAGAACAATTGTTCATCAGGAAATGTCTCTTGTAGAGGAAGCTCATCTTGCACATTCGTCAAACGACTTAAGTGATCTGCAACCCTATTTTCTGTCCCTTTTTTGTCCTTTATCTCCACATCGAATTCACTTAAGAGGAGTATCCATCTTATCAACCTTGGTTTTGCCTCTTTCTTTGTCATTAAATAACGAAGAGCTGCATGATCAGAATAAATAATAACTTTAGTACCAAGCAGATAAGATCGAAATTTTTCTAAAGCAAAAACGACAGCTAAAAGTTCTTTTTCAGTGGTCGAATAATTTCTCTGCGCATCGTTCAAGGTCCTCGAAGCATAATAAATTGCATGAGATGCTTTCCCAACTTTTTGACCCAAAACAACTCCTACTGCATAATCACTCGCGTCGCACATAATCTCGAAAGGTATGGCCCAATTTGGAGGTTGAATAACTGGAGTAGAGGTCAACAATTCCTTCAAATTATCAAACGCTGTCTTACACTCCTTGTCAAAATTGAAATCCGCATCCTTTTGTAGCAGTTTGCATAGGGGTGAGTCTATCTTGGAAAAATCTTGTATGAATCTCCGGTAAAAACCTGCATGTCCAAGAAAAGAACGCACTTCCCGCACACTAGTGGGATAAGGTAGAGACTGAATAATACCAATTTTTGCTTTATCTACTTCAATTCCCTTAGATGAAACAACATGACCCAAAACTATACCTTGTTCAACCATGAAATGACATTTTTCAGAATTTAGTACAAGGTTAGTGTCTATGCATCTTTGAAGAACAAGTGTAAGGTTGTGCAAACAATTATCAAAAGAGTCCCCATGAACTGTAAAATCGTCCATAAAAACTTCCATGATATGCTCAATATAATCGAAAAATATACTAACCATACACCTTTGGAAAGTAGCGGGGGCGTTGCAAAGTCCAAACGGCATACGACGATATGCAAAAGTCCCAAATGGGCATGTGAACGTCGTCTTTTCTTGATCCTCTGGAGCAATTGCAATTTGAAAATAACCTGAATAACCATCAAGAAAATAATAATAAGAATGACCAGCTAATCGTTCAAGCATTTGATCAATAAAAGGTAAAGGAAAGTGGTCTTTTCGGGTTACAGCATTTAATTTTCTATAATCTATACAAACCCGCCACCCATTTTGAATACGGGTGGAAATTAACTCATCATTCTGATTTTTGACCACAGTTATGCCCGTCTTTTTAGGAACTACTTGAACTGGGCTAACCCAACTGCTATCCGAAATAGGATAAATCATGCCAACTTCAAGAAGCTTTTGAATCTCTTTTTTCACCACTTCCATCATGGGTGGATTTAGTCTTCTTTGTGGTTGACGGGTAGGTTTCGCTCCTTCTTCAAGTAAGATACGATGCATGCATGTTGACGGACTTATTCCCTTGATATAAGCAATTGTCCAACCAATGGCCTTCTTATGCTCCTTAAGAACTCGCACGAGTTGTTCTTCTTGGGAGGTACTTAGCTTATTGGAGATGATCACTGGTGATGTCGTTTCTTCTCCAAGGAAAACATATTTGAGATGATCAGGAAGGGGCTTCAATTCTGGAGTAGGTGACTGCAAAACAGATACTAAAGATTTTTCGTTAGATACTTGTAGATCAATAACAGGAACGTTACCTGCGTTTGGAGAATCATTTAGTGTGGCAATAACATCCTTCAATTCACTGGTCAAGGCGAACTCTTCTTCCTCCTCTAGATTCTGACTGATTGTCGTTTCTACTGCATCCTTTCCATCAAGTTCAAAAATTTCCTGTGCTAATGAGTCAATCACATCAATAGAATAAACAGGATTATCATCATTAGGATATTTCATGGCATCATAAATATTAAACTGCACAACACCGCCATCAAATTCCATTGTAAGTGTACCACTATGAACATCTATCTTGGTTTTGGATGTCTTTAAGAAAGGTCTTCCTAACAAAATAGGAGCATTGTGATCACCATTCTCCATATCAAGCACATAAAAATCAGTAGGAAAAATCAAATTATTTACCTGCACAAGGACATCCTCTATTATACCTTTAGGATAGGCATTAGATCTGTCAGCCAACTGAATCACCGTACCAGTTTTATTCAACGGTTCAAGGTTCAAAGAAGCATATATAGAATATGACATGACATTAATAGATGCTCCTAAGTCTAACATGGCATGTTCAAATCTAGTGGCACCTATCTTACAAGGGATATTAAACATTCCTGGATCTTGGCACTTTGTAGGAAGTTTTCCTTGAATCACGGCAGATACATTTTTTCCTACTTTAACCTTCTCATACCTTTTGAGTGCTTGTTTTCTTTTGTGCGTGCACAATTCTTTTAGAAATCTAGCAAAGCGAGGTACTTGTTTAATTGCATCTAATAATGGAATTTTTACCTCGCATTGATGAAAAGTTTCATATAAGTCTGAGTCTTTTTCATATTTCCTTTTTTCTGTTAGAGCAAGAGGAAAAGGGGGTACCGGTTTATACTCAGAGAGAGGTGGGAATTTATGTTTAGGAGTACCATTATCGACATTGTCGTCTTCTTGACTGGTGTCTATCTCCTTGTTATCCACTTCAACTTTGCTTTGGTCTTTTGATGCAGACTCTGGCTTTGCTGGAGTTTCGATCTCTTTACCGCTTCTCAAAGTGATTGCACTTGCGTTTTCTCTTGGATTCACCACCGTTTGAGAGGGTAATTTTCCAGAACCTTGCGCCTCTAATCGACTAATTGCAGTTGCCATTTGTCCTATTTGTGTTTCCAAATTCTGCATATTCGCCTTCGTTTCATGTCGAAACTGCAAATTTTCCTGTTGAAATTGTAAATTATCCTTTTGAAATTGTACAGTGTTAGTACTAATTTGTTTAACCAAATCCTCTAAAGACAAATTAGAGTTAGATGATTGGCCCTGTTGTTTGTTGGGATATGGCTGCTTGTATTGTTGGTAGCTTGCAAAGTGTGAATTTGTGGGTTGATTTCCTTGTGGATGTCCATAGCTAAAATTAGGATGATCTCTCCAACCTGAGTTGTATGTATTTGAGTAGGGATCATATCTTCTTTGTGGTTGGCCAGGAAAACCACCTGCTGCATTTACCTGTTCATAGGACTCCTCTTGAAGAGTGGGGCACATATCTGTTGGATGTCCTACTACCGCACAAATCCCACAAGTTTTTACTTGTTGTGTATGACCTACAGCCATTTGACGAACAACGGAGGTTAGACTATCAATTCGTTGCTCAAGGGAAGAAATATTTACCTCATTGACATTTTTGGATGAAAAATCAAGCCTAGTGCCAAATTGTTGGGAGTTAGCAGCCATGTTTGCAATTAAATTCCTTGCAGCTTCGGGCGTTTTGTCCACCAAAGCGCCTCCACTAGCAGCATCAATCATGCTTCTATCAGTAGACATAAGTCCCTCATAGAAGTATTGGATTAAGAGTTGTTCGCTGATTTGATGGTGGGGGCAGCTTGCACATAATTTCTTAAACCGTTCCCAATACTCGTACAGGGATTCTCCATGGTTCTGCCTCACACCACAAATTTCTTTTCGTATGCTGGCCGCCCTTGACGCTGGGAAATATTTCTCTAAGAATAATCGCTTCACCTCTTCCCATGTGGTTATACTTCCGGATGGTAGATAGTAGAGCCAATCTTTAGCCAAATCTTTCAACGAGAATGGAAAGGCTCGTAATTTGATCTGTTCTTCAGTCACTCCAGGTGGTTTCATGCTCGTGTATACCACATGAAATTCTTTTAAGTGTTTATGCGGGTCTTCACCTGCAAGTCCATGAAAAGTGGGCAAAAGATGTATTAGACCAGACTTTAACTCAAAAGAAGTGTTAACATCTAAATTGGGAAAAGTGATGCATAAAGGTTGTTGATTCAAATCTGGGGCCGCAAGTTCCTTCAAGGTTCGATTTCCAGCCATGTTGTCTTTTGCTTCAAGATTTGTTTGTCCTTCTTTCCTTAAGCCGCGCAAAGTTCTTTCGATTTCTGGATCAAACCTTAAATCACTTTGATTAGTAGAACGAGTTATGGTCATAAACAAGTAAAGAAATAAAAATAACTACGAAAAATGACTAAAATAAAAAATAAAAATAAATAAGAAAAAAACACCAAAATAAATCAATCAATTCCCCGGCAACGGCGCCAAAATTTGGTGTGATGTCGCAAGCACCCAAAAATAAAATCTTACTTTTGAAAAATAAATATGTAGTAGTGTAAGCAAGAGTCGATCCCACAGAGAATGATTATTTAATTTTATGTTTTTGTAAATAAAAACTGGGGGGTTTTTTGAATCAAAGAAATAGTTTAAATAAAATTAACTAAAATAATTATGGAAGTAATTTAATGAAATAAACGATGAGAAAAAGCCTTGGTTTAAGTTAATATCCACCATCAAGAATTTACAACTGATCACTGATGCAAAAATAAATCAATTAATATTTTGAAGATTCACCGTAGAAAGAACTACTCGCAGGTGGAATAATTTTTCTCCTCTCTCCTTAATTTTAGATAAGTAGAGCCACGTGGTCTAAATACCCTTACTATTAAACAACCTCCGGCACGTGCTAAAGATTTAATTTAATAGCAGCATAAAGAATTAGAGAGATCGTTGAACTAAACAACACAAGCCACGTGTTTGCATTTAATTTAGATGAATATTCTTCCTAAGATAAAATAATCTTTTGATCTGCAAAACAATTATTAAACTTAGTTGCTTCAAAAATAGCAGTAGATTAATATGAATAATAAACTAGTAGCGCTCCTAGCAATTAAACAAATCAATCATAAAATTAAGCATAGAAGAATATTCAATAATCAAAATATAAATTGAACAAATAAAGTAGATCTCACAGTGGATAAATCTTGATGGCTTCAATCACTTAAACCAAGAAAAAATAATTTAGCTACTCATAATTGTAGAGAACACTAAAGAATGGAAGAGAGAATTTTTATTCTAAGAAAAGGTGTGTCTTACAATGTGCCTCAAGCCCTCTATTTATAGGCTCCATAAACCTCCTAACTTGTCCAAACCCTAATAGGATTTACAATTAAAAATAAAAGAAAAAGAAAAATAATTATTTTCCTAACCCTAGTTGGAATTAAAATCCAATTTGGAATCAAAAAGTAGCAAAAATCCCGAAATCTGCTAATAACGCGCAAGCCAAACGCGGCGTTGACTTAGTCAACGCGCGTTTTATTTTTTTTTTCTTTTTCTGAACATCCGCGCATTGCGCGCACTGTTCACTGCCGCGTCCATTGAAACGACGTCGTTTCGTGCCTGTTTCAGCAATAACCGCGCTATGCGCGAGCGCCAGCAGTTTCGGAGTTAAACGACGTCGTTTGATCTCCGGTCTTTTATCTCTACGCGCCATGCGCGACTGTCCCAATTTCCGGAAATTGCAATTTTGCCCCAGAGTTGCTGTTAATTTCAGATTTGCCATCAGACTTTTACGAATTTTTCAGATTTGCCCCCAAGCTTTATTTTTCCTACAAAATAAAATATAAAAATAAATAAAAATACTAAAAATCCTAAAAACACATAATAATAAATAAAACACCTAAAAACTAAAAATAAATAAAAACACATAAATAAAAAGAAATATAAAAATACTATAAAATTACCTAAATTAACATAAATTAACTAAAATCCTATAAAACCTATTAAAACCAAAATAAGCTAAATAATTAAACATTTATTTTTGACCATTATGAGGGGCTGTTTTCTGGGGAACAACTTCTCGACTATTCATTTCAGTATCGTTGGAGCTACCCGGGAGGTTGACCGGATCGGGGATTATGATTGGGGCTCCTTCACCTTCGCTTACTTCCTCGAGGGTCTTCGCCTTCGCTCAGAGGGACAGACGGATGCCTGGCTCGGATTCTACCCCTTCCTGCTAGTAAGTCCTTCTTTATTGTATAGTCCTTGATTTGTTCCATTTCTTTGTCCCTTCCTGCTACTTACGGTTTTCCTATTTTGTTTAACAGTTCTGGGCTTACGAGAGACTACCCTGCTTGCGGCCAGTTACTACCCTCGATACGGAGACTTATCCCAGGGGTCGTCGATGGCATCATAGTACTCTTGAGGAGACCCCAGTGTCAGATAGCTTTGCTCACTGTCGGCTACAGTTAGAGCTGATCTCGTCCGCGGATGTGACCTGGGTTCCCAACACGGCGGATCATTTGGCAGCCGGCCTCGCCGGTGGTTATCCCGCGGATCTGGAGCTTGCCTTGTCCACTCGTCGTATTCCATTTCTGACCTATGGTGGACGGGAGCTGTATCTGGGGGAGCGCGCCATCAGATGTGTTTCTGGGGAGGCTCGTATCCCTTTCGCCCCTCCCTCACAGAGATTCTGGCTCGCGGATGCCCACCTTCCAGAGGCCCTGACGGCCGGGGATGACAGATATATGCTGTCTGCCGGTCCTCATACGAGCGTGAGCTTCAGTGCCTGGTGGAGACCCCGCACTATCGGGCCTCAGACCCGGGCCACCTTCTTCCTCGGAGACCTAGTTCACGGGTCGGTGATGATGACAGATTGGATGGAGTGTGTTCGGGCCCCCACCCATTCGGACCAGATAGCTTCCCTCACTCGGCAGGTGGATCAGTTATCCCTTTTTGTTCGGAGCTTGGGCCGAGATCCAGAGGAGGCTTATGTCGCAGACCCGCATGGATTCGATTTTGGTGCGGGTTCCGGCCCATCGGATGCCCCAATTTCGCCTTATTCCTGCCCAGACCTGAACTTTGAGGATGAGGCTTCCATTCCCCGGGATTTGCCTGCAAATCAGTTTGAGGATGATGCCTTCATTGATGGCATAGAGTTCACTGATTAGATTTTGATAGGCTAGGACCTCTGTATTCAAACCTACTCGTTTTATTATCAATTCTCATTTCATGGATTATGTACAGACTTATTTTATTTTATACACAATCATTTACTTTTGATGATCCATTTATTCCATTATAGCTTGTATGATGCATGATTTATTATATACGTGGATAAAGAAAATTGACCCCTGTATAGTCTTTTGATACTGTTTTTTTACAGATGTCATCTGTAGATGTGGTTCGCGTGGGCCCTCGCGCCCCCTCAGGGATCATTGGCCGGTTCCGTTCGTGGCTGGATAGTTTGCTACCCTCCGACCGAATCATTGCAGAGGGTCTTCTGGGACACTCCTTCTCTCTTTTGTCATTCCAGGTGCCGCCGGGCTTTGTTTACGGCATTCTCAGTTGTTGTATCCCTGACATACATGTTTTCAGGTTTGGGCTGGAGTATCTGACCCCCACTCTTGAGGAGTATGCCGCTTTACCGGCTTGTCGGTGGATGGTCCCTGCGCACGGGTTACCTCAGGCCATATGCGCCGTCAGTTCCTGACTTTCACAGGCTTGCGGAGGGCAGCTCTACTATTTGTGACCTCCTCGAGCCACCTTGTTCCTCTACCCTTCCTGGTCGATAGATTTGGCTCGGTGGATAGCTTCTCTCGATTCTTCAGTGATTTTTCAGTGTCTGAGGAGCGCTTGGGCGCTTTGAGAGTGGATGTTTTAATGGCCTGTATCATATCATTTCTATATATGCCTGCTGGGGATGACCTCCTAGATATGCGGGTTATCGTAGCGGTTCAGGCCCTCCAGGAGGATCATACTATCCTTCCCATGATACTAGCAGATACTTACCTGTCGGCCTCGTATTGTCATTCCTTCCCTGGCCGCATATTCAGGGGAAGCTCCACTTTGTTATATATATGGTTCATGAGCCACCTCAGACCCATCGAGCAGTTTCGTCGACACGGTTTCTGCTTCAGCCACAGCTTGGCCACGCAGTTCTCATTCCGCCCCCGGCGATGCACTGATGAGGCCTCATGGAGGGAGTTCTTATCGGCCCTTGAGGAGACCTTCCATCTCCTGATCTACTCGGGTTGTTACTCCTTCCTGAGCTTCTTGACCCACGTGCCCCCACTTGATTTCCTTCCTCTTCTCGGCTTGAGGGGGGTGACGACTTACCACCCCTTAGCTGTCATGGGGCAGTTTGACCAGATGCAGGATCTTCATCCCTTTGCGGGAGCAGCTGACTACCGATTTCTCATATCGACTCAGACGGAGAGGGAGATGCAGAGGGTATATGATCTTTGGTCACACCGGGTCTCGGCCGAGTTTGGGGATAGTCATCCGGGTCAGACACCCGATTATATGCTATGGTCGCGAGGAGATTCTGAGATTGTCGACTTTGACCCGATTGGGGTATTGGATGGTACTCGAGGATCTTTCCCAGTTGAGACCAGTTCAGATGCAGTCATTCCCTCGGAGCTTTCAGAGTTGGCGCCTAGATTTGATGTTGAGGATGCTTCTGCCGCGGTACATGTCCCTTGTCCTGATTTGGCGGATCGGATCCAGAGACTAAGGATTGAGGATACCAGGCTCCGGTCAGCCTTGAAGGCTACTGAGATTAAGAGGGATACCGCCCACGCTGATCGGGATGCTGCTGTACTAGCCCGGGATGCCGCCCTCTCTGCCAGAGATAGTATCGTAGAGCAGGCCCGAGTCATCATGGAGGCCCACTCTGCGACTGTTAATAGTGTTGTTGCTCTTTTGACTCGGATCGACATGATGGGACAGCAGATCGCGGCCGAGCCTGAGGTTTATGATGCCTCGACTATTCTGTCTACCCTGCTCCAGCTGGTTTCTGACCTGTAGATGATTTTATTCCCTGCATGGACTATGTCTGTTTCATCATTATTATTTAAAAGACAGACTTTGTAATCAAAATGTTTTGTATATATAGAGAAATATTTATGGTTTAGTCATTTCCCTTTTTGGTGCATCGTCGCCCTTCATTGGATCCTCATTTTATCCAGCCGATTATGATTTTGATATATTGCCTTATTTCTTTTCTCAAGTCTTGATTGGAACTCCACAGATATTGCCGCACGCCCTTCTGATTTCATCAGAGTGAGTCTTGGATTTTGGCTGATTATATGGCTAGGTTCGGGCAAGATTTGGAATGTATTTGTCAAAGTAGGGTTCCGGGGTTTTCTGGAAATGGGTTTGGTATAGGGACAAGGTTCATTATTTGGTATAGAACGGACCGCACCGGAATGGCTGCCTACGTACTCCCACAAGGTCAGGAGATCAGGTCCTACGTAGTTCGAGCTACCAAGGGAGATAAAAAAACAATTTTTTTTTTCAAGCATATAACCGTTTTACTGAGTCAGAATTCAGGGGCTGCGGAAATACCTCGCCATCCATTTCTTGTAAGATGAGGGTCCCTCCAGATAGGACCTTTTTTATTACAAAGGGTCATTCCCAATTTGGAGCGATTTTCCCTTTGGCTTTGTCTTGACAGGGCATGACCCTTTTTAACACTAAATCATTTTCCTTGAACTTTCGGGACCGTATCTTTTTGTCGTACGACCGAGAGATGCGTTGCTGATACAACTGACCGTGTAATATAGCCGCCACCCTCATTTCATCTATTAAGGCTAGTTGGTCATACCGACTTTGTATCCAATCCTCCTCGTCAATCCGAGCATCGAGCAAAATTCGGAGGGATGCCATCTCCATTTCAACTGGCAAAACGGCCTCCATCCCATATACCAAGGCGTAAGGAGTTGCCCCTGTAAACGTACGAACTGATGTCCGATATGCAAACAGTGTGAGGGGTAGCAAGTCTGGCCATCCCCGATGATTGGCAGACATTCTTGCCATAATTCTCTTTATATTCTTATTCGCCGCCTCCACGGCCCCATTCATTTTGGGCCTATAAATGACAGAATTAAGATGCTTGATCTTGAATTTGTCGCATAACTCCTTCATAAGGGCGTTGTTCAGATTTTTGGCATTGTCGGAAACCAAGATCTCAGGCTGTCCGTACCGGCAAATGACATTGTTTCTGATGAAACTGACTATGACTTCCTGTGTTACCTTGGGGAAAGAAGCTGCCTCCACCCATTTAGTAAAATAATCAATCATGACGAAAATGAACCGGTGGCCATTGCTTGCTTTGGGCTCCACGGGTCCGATCACATCCATACCCCACATGGAGAAAGGCCACGGGGAAGTCATACAGTGCAGTTCATTAGGAGGTGCATGAATTACATTCCCGTGTGCTTGGCATTGGTAACATCGCTTGACATGATCATCACAGTCGGCTTTAAGTGATAGCCAGTAGTGCCCCGTTCTCAAAATCTTTTTGGCTAACATCGGTCCACTCATATGTGGCCCACATACCCCACCGTGTACTTTGCCCATGATCTTCTATGCCTGAGTCTCATCTACACATCGCAACAATCCCAAGCCAGCATCCCTCTTATACAGAGAATCTCCGCTTAAATAGAATTTCATTGCCATCTACTGGATTCTCTGCCTTTCCGCTAGGTTCGCCTGGTCGGGAAGAGATCTATCCCTCAAGTATTATTGAATGTCATGATACCAGGGCTGATTTGGCTGAACCACATCTTCTGATAACTCCGATATATATTCTTCGTAAGCGGGAGCATTTTGCACTGTTATTTCAATCTGTGGAGTGGCTTTGCTTTTGAGTACGTGGACTAATGAAGCCAGGGTGGCCAATGCATCGGCAAAGTCATTCCGCCCCCTGGGAATATGTCGGAAGGCTATGTCTTCAAATTCTTGCATCAATCGGATCACACACCGGTGGTTGGGGAGTAACCGAAGCTCCTTAGTGCCATATACCCCCGTCGCCTGTCTGATTACCAACTCTGAATCTCCGAACACGGCTAATCTTTTCACTTCCATATTGCGGGCGAATCTCAGTCCCAATATACATCCTTCATATTCAGCCGTATTGTTTAAGTTACTGAACTGTAATTTGGTGAGAACAGGGTATTGCTCGCCCGTAATGGAGACCAGGACCGCTCCAGCTCCAGCCTCTTCAGCATTCATGGCACCGTCGAAATACATTTTCCAAAACTGCCCTTCGTCATCATACCTCGTTTGTTGGACCCACAATATGTCTTCACCCGGTAGGGAAGTTTCTAAAGGCTCCATTCCCCCTGTCGGCATCTTTGATAATTGGTCTGCAATCCCCTGCCCCTTCACGGCCTTCTGGGTAACATAGAGGATGTCGAATTACTGTAAGATTAACTGCCACCTCGACAAACGACAATTCAACATTGGTCTTTCAAATATATACTTCAAGGGATCGATTCGCGAGATCAAATAGGTAGTGTGTCCACGGAGGTAATGCTGTAACCTCATAGCAGCCCATGCCAAGGTGCAACATGTTCTCTCGATCGGGGTGTAATTCTGTTCACAGCTGCTGAATCTCTTGCTGAGGTAATAAATGGCATGCTCCTTGCCGAATTCATTTTTCTGCCCCAACATGCAACCCATCGCCATATCGTTCACAGATATATACAAGAAGAGGGGAATCTCATCCTTCGGAGGTACCAGCACTGGCGCTTCTGTTAATTGCTTCTTAATAGTCTGAAAGGCTTTTTGGCATTGACTGTTCCACTCTCGGGAGGCATCTTTCCTTAACAGTTTAAAGATTGGTTCCCAAGTGGTTGTCAGATGGGATATGAACCGACTGATGAAGTTTATCCTCCCCAAGAATCCCCTTATCTCTTTCTCTGTACGAGGTGCTGGCATATCCACAATGGCCTTGATCTTAACCGGATCCATTTCGATGCCTCGATTGCTCACCAAGAATCCAAGGAGCTTACCTGATTGAACTCCGAAGGCACACTTTGTTGGATTGAGCTTCAAATTATACTTCCTGAGCCGATCAAATAGCTTCTTGAGGTGCGTCACATGGTCAGATTCTTCCCTTGATTTCACAATAATGTCATCCACGTAAACCTCTATCTCTTTATGCATCATGTCATGGAATAGGGCCATCATTGCCCTCTGATAAGTGGCCCCTGCATTTGTGAGGCCGAAAGCAAGTCGTCTATAACAAAACGTGCTCTAGGGGGTGATGAAGGCAGTCTTTTCTCGGTCCTCTTCCGCCACCATTATCTGGTGATATCCCGCGAAACAATTGACAAATGAATACATTTCATATTGAGCCGTATTATCCACCAAGATGTGTGTGAAAGGCACTGGGAAATTATCCTTGAGACTGACTTTATTTAGATCCCTATAGTCAACGCATACTCTCACTTTTCCTCCGGGCTTCGCCACTCGGACTATATTGGAATTCCATTCTGGGTAAGTAGACACCATAATAATGCCAGCTTTGAATTGCTTGACTATTTCTTCCTTCACCTTTAAGCTCCACTCCGGTTTCAATTTTCTCAACTTCTACTTAACGGGCCTGAAACCCCCCCTTGATAGGTAATCGATGTACCACAATATCCGTGGACAACCCGACCATGTCTTCATGTGACCAGGAAAACACATCCTCATATTGGCTCAATAACTCAGCTATCTCTGTTTTCTGGTTAGGAGTCAGGTCTGCCCCAATTTTCAGCTCTTTGGGATTTTTAGGGGTTCCTATGTTGATGGTAATGGTTTGGTCTAGGTTAGGTTTGGGTCTATCCTCGACCCACTCTTTGATCTCGTCGGGAGCGTCGTCATCACCTGCTTCGTCCTGCTCAATTCCCATCAAATCAAAATTCAGTTCTATATCAAAATCATAATCGTCTTTTAAATTTGGAAAATCTTTTGTTAGGCTAGAATGACTCAAATCGGTACACCTGACATGAAACAAAAATATTTGTCATATATATAAACATTAAGTACATGACTTCCTTTTCAATAATCATGACAAAAGTATGAAATAGACGTGCAGATACAAAAACAAAAACACCGTCTTAAAAACCCTTGATCCCCCTACTGGACAAGATTCCTGGATATTCCTGCATTTACCCTTTTCTGGATACTACTGGCTGCACGGTCCAATTCCTGGGGATCACTTCGGTTTTATAGCTAGTGATGGAGGGGGTCTCTGTATCTGGCACCTCTTCAATGATTGCGGCGACTTGGCTTCGGTTTTCATTTACACTTTCCTCGGGCACTTCTAACCCAGCCCAATTGATAAATTGCATGATCTTGTTGCCTTCAGACATCATCTCCTTTCCCTTTTCATTGGGCCCTGACTGTCCCGGGAGATGACACTTTTTCTCAAACTGCTCCAGGATTTCCTGTAAGAATTCTGTCTGCTGGGCCAATCCTTTGGCTGGGGGAGCCCCCACCTTACCCTCTGCTTTAGATGCAGGCTTGACCGTCTTCGGGGAGTATTCATTGCTAGTTTTTGGAATATGGCCTCCGGTTATCCGAGTGGGAATTTTCTTGTGCGAATTCTTCGACCTTACACCTCCGTAATATCCTAACCTTGCCTTGCCCGACTGCGCTGGTATCTGGATGGGCTCGGTGATTCCTTGACTGTTCTTGCCCAGCCCCTGCCCTGGCTGGAAGTTCATTGCCATCATTTCCCGGGCAACGAAGGTGAGCTCGGGAGACATTTTAGGCTTTAAACTCGGAGCTCCCAACTTCTTGTACTGAGGGGTGCTAATTTCAAATGCCTGATAGCTTATTGGTTCGGCCGATTCGTCTACATAGATCACAGGCATGCCTTTTACAGAGGGAACAGGGTAAACAGGTTCTGCTGCAATTGTTACCAAGTGCCCCTCAACGATGAATTTCATTTGCTGATGCATGGTGGAGGGAACTGCCCCTGCCATATGAATCCAGGGCCTCCCTAGTAGCATGTTGTAACTGGCCTTGATATCTAGTACCTGGAAGGAAATGTCAAAAGTATAAGGCCCGATCTCAACCGGTAGCTCAATCTCACCTACCGTGTCCTTTCGAGACCCGTCGAATGCCCATACCACCACTTGGCTGGCCCGCAGGCGCTTAGGGTTGATTTTCATCTTCTCCAGAGTACTATATGGGCAAATATTCAGGGCTGACCCACCATCAATCAAGACTCCATTCATCACATATCCGGAGGAGATGACCGCAATGTGTAATGGCCTCCGGTGCCCCCTCCCTTCTTCAGGGATATCGTCGTCGGTGAATGAGATTACATTGTTGTCCAACAGGTGGCCCACCAAGTGGCCAAATATCTCCGTACTAATTGACTTGGGGACATGAGCCTCTTTCAGGACTTTGCTTAATACCTGATGGTGATCATTGGACGCCAATACCAGGTCTAAGATGGATGTCAGGGGTGGCTGCACCTCCAGTGCCTTAACCACATTTGCCTTGCCGCGATTCATTTTCTCCCAAAACTCCAAGGCTTTTTACTCCGAGATTTTCCCGTTTTCCTTTTTCGTGCTCTCAAGGACTCGCCTTGGTAGATACAATGGATTTCCCCTGGAACTGATTAATGCACAAATGGCCTCCCCCTCGGTCTTCCCCCCATAATTCCATGGAACAGCCTTCAAGCTGGTAATCGGTAATTGTGACCTAGCTGTTATAACAAGGGGTCTTGGAGCTGACAACCGGATAGGCTCTCTTTTGGTACCTCGAATTATCCCAGGTAACTTGATGGGCTCACTTCGCATGCCTTCCTGAGCATTGATCATAGCAATCTCTTTATATACCTTTCTCACGTACCGCCTCTTCAAGGGACCTTCCGCCCCATCGATTTCCACTACGTTCACGCCTCCCCCATTATGCTCGGGAAGAGGGTTGGCCTTTACGTTTGGGGGTTCCGGTTGTTCCACCACGATCTCTCCGCTGTCAATCATGTTCTGGATCTTGTGTTTTAGTGACCAGCAGTCCTGGGTATCATGCCTCGGGGACCCCTAGTGATAGGCGCATCTTTTACTGGGGTCATAGCTCTTGCCCTTAGGGTCCGATGGAGGTGCTAGCTCTGTAATTTTTTTCTGGCTTACCAACAGGGCCAGTATTTGTTCCAATGAATCCCCCAATGGGGTGAACTCTCTCTTTTGTGGCTTTTCGAATTTCCTGCGCCCCTCATACTTTTGATTGTTGAAATTTGACGGACGTGGGGCCTCATTTCTTTGCATGCGGACCGGAGGGCTGGTCATTACTTTCCCAGATAGCCCTTGCAAGACCAGGGACACATCCTCTTCTTTTCTCTTCTGGGGTCTCTGGGAAGAACTGCCATAGTTTCCACTCTGGATTTGCTCAGCAACAGCCTCGAGAGCAGTGAAATCTCAGATTTTTCCCGACTTTAAACCCATCTCAGCCATCTCCCCATGTTTGATAATCTCCGCAAAAGGCTTCCCTATCCCCGCTATCACCCTTTCATAATAAGGGGCCTCTTGGATGTCAATGAATGTCATAACCATCTCTGCTTCACTCATGGGTGGGTTTACCTGGGCCGCCATCCTCCTCCACCGTTGAGCGTAGTCTCTGAAGGATTCATTAGTCTGCTTCCTGATTTTTGTCATCTGGTATCGGTCCGGGGCCATTTGAGATTGAAAGCTGTATTGCGTTAGGAAGGTGTGGGCCAGCTCCTCCCAATTGTGAATCTTAGCATTATCTAACCTCGCATACCATGTCCTAGCCTCCCCTGTCAGGCTTTTCTGGAATAATTGCATTCTCAACGATTCGTCCTCAGCATATCCTCCTAGCTCCCCGATGTATACTTTCAGATGCGTGTACGGATCCCCCGACCCGTTATACTTTTCAAATTTGGGGAGTTTGAACTTCTCGAGATATCTGGTTCCCGAAAAAATGCATAAATCGGAGTAGTTAACACTGCCATACGACCCGATCCCCTTCATAGTTTTTATGGCCTCTTCCATCTGCTTTATCTTTTTGCTAACACTGCTGGCAACCTCATCTTCTGGGATGATAATAACTTGCTTCGACGGTTCAACCTTCGGAGTTTCTGGGGTCAGCCCGTTCCCTTGAGATGATGGCCCTGGCGGGTCCTCGGGTTGTTTCCCTGATTTTAGCTTAAAATGTTCTTTGAGCAACATGGTCAGCTCTGTCATTTGATTTCTCACAGCATCGAATTCTTCCCGAGATACGGGAGCCGGATTAGGATTAGGGTTCTCAGCCATTTCGACTGTTGACTCTCTGGCTTTCTTGGATCGGAGACGAGTTTGGGGAGCAATCCTGCAAATAAAACACGCCAAGGTTTAGTTCCGGAAAACGACATGGGCAGATGCATGCTAAAATAATTTTTTGCATTTTTTTGGGTTTTGTAATCTTTTTCTGCAAAACAGGGTCAGTGTCTCTTTATTCTAACCAAGGTATTATGACATTGTGCAGTTATGATGCTCTCCAAGTTGTCCCTATAAAACAGAGGTTAGTACTTTTATTTTGACAAAACGGGAGGTACAAAATGTTTGACTAAGCCTGATGTCATGTGCGTGAAACGTAAAAGGGCATGAAGAGACTTCCATGCGTTTGGGTTTATCTGAGGCTGACCTACCCTAAGTTACTCTCGCGAGCTTTTTGGCATGAAGGTTCCCAGATCTTCGCAACATACTAGAAGGGAATAAATCCGATCTTTCAATTGGATTGGATCTGAGTGGATGCTTTTCCTGAGCCTCGCCGGGGAGCACCCCTTTGAGTCCAGTAATCCACATCCGACGGGTTTGCCTCAGGAGGAGGAACTGCCCAACATTCATTCATCATACATTTATCGTTTCTCACCGTATGCAAATGATGACATTAAAGTAAAGCATTCGTAAAGCAAACACAACACTCGCATATTCATTCATATACGCACAAAAGGTAGATTAATTGCAAGTAAAGCACACACACCCATTTTTTAGATTCTTAAAGGATAGGAAAACATCGAGATTTTAAACGTGGCTTAAGCCCTCTAACGTCCCCAGCAGAGTCGCCAGCTGTCGACGTCGGGATTCTCGTTGTTTCGTTTTTTAATATTAAAAAGCCCTTTTCCGATTTTAGCCTTTAGATCAAGATGGGCTTTTTGAAAAGGGTCGGCTTAAGTGTCGACGGGGTTTCGAAAGGTCGATTTTATAATGAGCCATTTTGACCAGAGTCGCCAGTTGGTATATTTAAAATAGATGTACCAACTCATCCGAATTTTGTTTTTTGTAATCGCTGGCTCATGTGTGACTCCGAGTTAATTGGTCCGCAAACCAAGATTCATAGAGTTCGGGGGCTTACTTAAGCGAGGGGAAGCTGTTAGGCACCCCCCGACTTCCGTGAAACACGATTACCGCAATCTTGATGTCTTCCTATCCTTTTGAATCCTAAAACATGTGTGTGTGTGTGTGTGTGTGTGTGTGTGTGTCTAAATGAATGTTTGTGGTGAATTTTTTGCATAAAAGTTGCTTTGATTTTATGTGACAAATGTGTTTTGTCGAGAAAGTGTTTAAACCTCTTTTGATCCAAATGCCAAGGCTTTATTTTACAATAAAGATTGATTTTTTATTCAGAAAACGATGAGGGTTTTTTATTAGATGTCATTTTTTTAAAAGACAATAATTTTAAACTTTTGCCAAATAGGAATCGAGACTATACATTGCCCTCTAACAGTAAACTCAAATAAAATGAAGGCAACTTCTAGAACTCTTTAACCCTATGCACAAAGTTTAATGAAAATGTTTATTTATCTTTTACGAAACATCTTTTATGACATTTCAAAACCAAATGGAGCCTTTTCGTCAAACAAGGATCAAAGTTCGCCAAAACTCTTAATTTTTAAACCTCGTGAATCTAATATCCTAATTTGATCACTTTTAGAAAATCTTTATCGTTTGCCTTATTTTGGAAATCATTATTTGTGTAGTAAATCAAAACAAGCATTCAAAACGTGTTGGGGCTATCCATGGGCATGTGAGCCATATAGATAACCCCAAACACCCACAGTCACATATTTTATTATTATGGGGCCTTAACCCGATCAAGATTTGGTATCGCTTTAAGGCCCGATATTACATATATACAGCCATGGACCCTATACAATGATTACATATACCAAAAATGTCCATCATCGGGATTTGATCACGATGATCTCCTCCCTAGCCTCACACTTACCCAAATCGTCGCATAACCAATACTACAGCAAATCTAACAATACTAAACTCGTTACGGTGCTATATGAATCAAAAATCTCAATGCCAACACTACAAACTATCCATGAACCCAACGAACTACATCTCACCGTACGGATGTCATTGGGATATTAAGAGGAAGTTACGTTCCGATGGAACCCTCGCTAATCATCCCTAATCCACGGATCCTCAATGATATCACAATATACTATGTTAAACAAATCAAAACACAAAATTACAATACCAATACAAGCAAAAGATTTAAAGAAAACACCCCATTTCACCTTGCAATACACCGATAAAAGCTTTATATTCCAAGATTTGAGCAAAACCCACAAGCAAGCCTAACTATTTGAACAACAATCAACAATTTATCACTCAATATAACTCCACCCGAGCCTCTCTCTCTTCCTCTCGCGTTTTTTCTCTCTCCAAAATTCACTAACTCTCTTCTTTTTTTTCCTCTCGGGTGAAAATGGCCGCTGTATAGTGCTCCGCAGGCAGCCGCAGGTGCATCTGCGGCTGGCCGCAGGTGCATTTGCCACTGGGCTTGCTAGCCGCCCGCGCCGAATCCTCGGCTGCCGGGTTGTCTCCTCGAGCCGCGCACTGTCCCCTTTGTCGGTGGTCGCAGGTGCATATAAATTGCTTGCTTTTATATAAATTGGTCGCAGGTGCTAATCCTTACTTTTTTCGATTTCCGTGCCACGCAGTCTTAAATTGCCAATTTCTGCCGTATTATTTTGGATGGCTGTTACCTGACGTATAAATTGTTCTTTGTGCTTGGCTTCTAGGTGGCGCTGCCCCCTTCCACTCCCGCCAGCTCACCGACGAGTTGGGCAGCCGCTCGCTCATCGGGGAGCGAGACCCCCGAACATCGTAAGCGTAGTGGCCGTTTGTCGTCTTTTGTGATCAAATCAGGTTCTTCTGGATCAACTGTTTACCTTGCCTCAAGTAACCTAATGCTCGTTGTTTGTTGTGGCGGCTTTGGCCGTAAATCGTTGGGGTGGCTTTGTGTTGGGGTCCACCTTCCTTTTCGCATGCCGGGTCAAGTGACGACTTTGCCCTCCTGCCAGGGTTAGTAGATAAGTGCAAAATTTGGGTGTCTACATCATATATGACATGCTCAAACCTTTAAAACAGTTAAACTTCGCATGAGGCGGGTTTTGTCCATAAAAATCCATTTCGAGTCGAAACGATCGATTTCGATCATTCGAATCACCATTTCATTCGAATTTCAATCCGTGCATTATCAAATCAACCAAAACACGTGTAATAACATAAAACTAGGTCATTTGACTTCATTTCACTTTTACTTTCCCAAAATTGCCAAAAATCACCTATAAGTTAAATTTTCAATAACTTTATAAACTTTTCAAATTCCAATACTTAACTCCACTTAACATCTTAAACTTCATGCACCATATAGGTTATCACATACACATTGAACGACTTTGTAAGTCTATATCACTTCTATATGCACATTCTAATGTACTTTACAGATTATAATTTGGTCTATACACAAAGTATAGCCTAATATTGAAACTTTTCCTTAACAAATCATACTCTTGGACCTTTAATGCATCTTTAATGCAATTTAACATGAAATTTCATATAATTTAAACATGTTCATCCTCTTCATCTATGTTTTTATCAAAACCAACAACATTAAACACACAACCTTCCTTAATTCATGATTTCTAGCTTGAATACATGCATAATAGTGCACCACCTTTACAAAATCAAACTTGAGCTTAGAGTTTCATGACTTCTCAACCATTTAGCACTTAAACTCATATACAAACTTACATCTAGCCACTAATTCATGCATGGCTAGTCTTAAACTAACATTTAAACTCATAATTGTCACATTTCATGGCTTGAACATAAGCGTACCTTCTTATAGTTCTTCACTTCCTTGCTATAAAGCTTGTTAGTCTTGTATTCTCCACTTATATGACTTATTCTCCTTCTCTTGCTCATTCTTATAGAAATTTCTTGAGTTTTTGGCAAAACCCTAGCTTCCCTCTCTCTTTTCTTTCTTAGCTCTCACTTGAGCAACTTAGCAAATGAACTTAGCTTTGCTTGAAAATATACATACAACTATTATAAGCAATTATCTAGCAACTAACCAAACTTTGGTTAGCTTAACCCAACATGGTTAAGGTTAAAGATGTCAATTCCCATGACTAAACAAGGCTAGCTTTGTCATTATACATCTAGGACATAATTGTCATATTCTAAGTTATCAAGGGTAACATGGTCATTACTCACTACCAGGATACCAAGGGCATTTTTCAACGTGTCAATGACATCATTGTCTTTAGCCACAAAATCGAGGGAATTTTTAATCCCATTAAATCATACTTATCCATTTTACTCTAACTCAAATTCTTTTTGATCCAATGTTGTTTCATAATACTTGAATTTTATTCTATCACTAAATACACCATAATTGGCTTGTCCCATATCACTTATCATACCTTAAAAATTGAATTTCATTAATTAAAAATAATTATCCATAATAAATACCAATTGTATAACATTCAATTATAAATTTTCTACGAACCTTTTCAGTTCATCATTTAATCAATTTCACTTTTCGATATCTCAATATAATCGAATTGCTTATCTTTTTAATAAACTGCTTCCTCGAGAAACGAACCTCGACCGGATTACTAAAATTCATCTTCATTTAATTATATAAACTCATATAGTCATTATACAACTTTACATTCCTTTCATCCGTTTACTTCACACATATATGCTAATTTACACCATACTTGTGTACAAAATTCTACCTACTCACTTTTGAGGGTATTACCTTCTGTTTCTATACATCGTATAAAAAAATACCTTATTATAATCATTCAAAATTATCAACTTCTTATTAACATCAAACGCTCAACGATCCTTAATCGTATCATTCTTTTAATCCTTAATAAATCAATTAGGTCATGTGGTTCCTTCTTCATTATACATACATACTTACTTTACCTTACCATTTTCATATTCTCGCTTCACCAAATCTATTCATTAAGCTCACTATTAACTTTTATAACTTAAGCTCAATTTGCATACTCTTTCCTCATTCCATTATTTTCTAACTTTAAATTATTTATTTGATCACATATATATATATACACACATATTCAATCTATTACCTGCTGACACATAACATCGTGTCTTATAATAATTCTTTTTCATTTACCTTATTGTAGGCATTACAGTCTATCAGTCTCTTTAATCCGTCACATTAACATTCAACCACATAGGTCATCTTTTGCACCTTGATTAAATAATAAATTATATTTAATCACATATTAATACATCATATACATCTAAACAAGGTTTTAATCCTCTAATCTTTACTTAATTAGCTATAATCCTCATTTAGAAATCCTGTAAAAATTTGGGATGTCATGGGTTGTACCGATGACACATCATATACAAAAATCGGTGAAAGATAGACTCGATCCCAATAATCTGAGGTCTAAACTAATGAAGACTCAATCAACATCGATTCGACATCTGTTGTTCACCCCTCCGAATTCACCAGTTCCTGATTTATGCAGACGAGGGGTAAATAGTCGATCCCTTACTCGGGAGGATCGAGATAGGGAATCAAATTGGCATGGTCAGCGTGAACTGATCAGAATACAAAAAAATCAAAAAGGTTAAAGGTGCTCTTGAGGCTTTACGGCTTCAACAGCAGGAGTGGAATCCCGAAGCCTAATCTCTTCAGTCTAAAGTCCTTGGAATCCCAAAGTGTTTTATTTCTTCGACCTTGCAATCATTAGGCTCTTGAAAGCCTGTCACTTCGGTCTAAAGCCGTCTTGACTCCCAAAAGCCTTATCTCTTCGGTGTGATGTCTCCTACCTCCCGAAAGCTTCATCTCTTCGCGTTGAAGCCTTATTGGCTCCCGAAAGGTTTATCTCTTCAGTTTGAAGCCATCTTGGCTCCAGAAAGCTTAATCTCTTTGATTTGATGCCTTTGGATTCCCGAAAGCATGCCCTTCTTCGTTCATTGCAGTCTTCGGATTCCCTTAGCCTCCTATATACTCCTCCACCTCATTTCATATGTTGAAGGAGTGGGTGGGGGGGGGGGGTGTTGGGTTATATATTTACTAGCGCAAATGGACTGTAAGGCCCATTAAGCCTAACGTGCGCACAAGAGGACTCCTAAGTCTAATAGACTTGAGTTTGCTCCCTTATCACTTAGGATACCAACTAGTTGACCATATCCAACACTAGTTGATATGAGAGTTATCTTATCCTGCACTAATTGATATGACAGTTACATTCTCTAATAGAATTTCTACTACATGATTTCCATTAGAAATCATAATCCTGTTGAGCAAAGTAGATATAATAAATACAAGATGAACAATAAAGGTAAACATACAATATTCTACTTTACTAAATATTTGTTACCTCCATTGTTAACACATCTTGAAACTTATATTTACTCTCACACTAGAGGTATCCTCCGCTGGCCTAAGCTTTCAAGCAATTTCTGGTAGTTCTTTCTTTGCAAGTTCACGTCCAAGCTGATAGTTAAACGTACAGACAAATTCAAGCGTTAACAGTAGACTCACTAGAACTTTTAATGATCTTAAAGTACCCAACTCTACAATTATTTATGATATTTTTTCTTTCTACAGTTGAATCCTGCCGCAAGCTGTACGAGTTGATTGTACGGTCTCTGTTCTCTACAAATCAGCTCAATGAACCGGAGCTTAACAAAATCTGTCTATACGAAGTGAGACTCTATGAACTTGCTTCGCGAACTTAAAGCTCTACAAGTGTGAAACTCTGCGATTTGACTTTACTGTCTTGGTTCTTAGGCAAAACTCTACAATTGTAGGGTGTAGATCTCTTTTGCAGTTTTTTTTTGTTCTTTTTTATCTTTCGTATTTAGTCTCTGCTACGATTTGAAATCTTCGTATAGTCCCTCTATGATCTTCAACTTTTTCAAGTTTACAGAAAAAAATACAATAAAGAAAATACAATAGTTCTAACCTATTTCTCTAAGTAGTAGCATGAATTTGAGTAGCCTATACATTTTTATTCTGAAGTCATTCATATCTACTAACACTTACAACTCAATCATAGCGCAAATTGTGCAATCATAACCAATTTTATTTTTAGGACTTTAACACTTGCAGAAATTAGCATTAAAAAGGTATTACATCATCAAATCATAAATATGAGAACAAACACTATTCAATAGAGTATTTTTAAAAGGAAAAGAAAATTTTTATAAATAAAATTTGATATTTTCACAAACTCTCTCTCACATGAGTGTGAGGTCCATTTACTATTCATGTGAAATGAATTTTGTGGAACTATCATTTTTACTTGTGAAAATTTTAATTTCTTTTTTAAAATTATAATAAGAAGTATAAACATTATCATTAATAAAGTTTAAATAGAAATAATACAATCACCAAACATATGATCCAATTATAAAATTAAAAAAAAAATTAAATATTTTTCCAATAATATATATATATATATATATATATATATATATAATAATTTTACACAACTTTTTAACGTGAGCGGTGAGCTTATGAAGTTAAATCAAAGACTTAATGGGTGACTTTTCGTTGTATGTAGATTAAACGATCGAACCATAGGCAAGAACCGTATACCTTAAGACCCATAGTAGGTGAGAGCTTCGAACTCACTCTCTCTTTCCTTTTATTGATCACAAGCAAGAACTAAAACTTCAAAAACTCTCTACCAACCTTATCATTCATCCTCTATATATACTAGTCTCGCACATCTATATCTTTCTACTTCGTTTCACGAAATCATGATGAATTTTTTTTAATCTAAAAGTCCATCTCTTTCAATATTTTGGTTTCTTAGGGTTTCTTGTGAACATATCAAAGTCTTAAATTAGCAAAAACCTTTAATTAGTTGTTAGAAGTGAAATAATAAGCAAATGGAAAGAGAAGTGAAGGACGAAACATTACCACCGGGGTTTCGATTTCATCCAACAGATGAAGAGCTTATCACATGTTACCTCATAAATAAGATCTCCGATGCTAGTTTTACAGGAAGGGCTATTACTGACGTCGACCTCAACAAATGCGAGCCATGGGATCTTCCAGGTAGTAGTAAACCTTAAAACCTTTCCTTCATATAATTTTTGGTGTCTATAACCTTCAGACTTTTCTTATTTTGAAAATAGGGTTTTGGGGTTTGTAACATATTGAAGTTACGCATATGAACCCTAGCTAGGTTTTTTTGTTTTTAATTTTTTTATACAAAAATTGAAAATTAGGTTTTCCTGTTGCTCTGTGGGGTTTGTCAGGTAGCAGCTAGCCATGACTTCAAAGGGGCGGTGTGTTTTATTTTTATATATAATTGTTTTCAACAACAACAAAAAAAGAAATATAAAAGGAATGAAAAAGATAGATCTAAGCTCATTAGAGAAGTCATTCAATTTAGGATAAATTTTTTGGAACATATATATGTTCGATTGGGTAATGATGAAAAATAGTAGAAAGAGAAGATATTGAAGATTTGTTTATCATTACTCCATAAGTAGATACTAATTACAATTGCAGATCTCTCTTGTTAAAATATTTATTTCTTAATTTGTTTTACAAATTGAAACCATGTCTTGTGCTATATACCTAATCAACACTAAAATAAACAAATTATGCACAATTTTGTATTCATTTCTTGTACTATTTCTTTTTCCTTAATAAAACTTTAGCAAATCAATTATCTACGCATCTCATATATTAATAGAATCTTTGAAATCTCTTGGTAATTTTTTTCTGAATCAGGGAAGGCAAAGATGGGAGAAAAGGAATGGTATTTTTTCAGCCTACGAGATCGGAAATACCCAACTGGAGTAAGAACAAACCGAGCCACAAACACAGGATACTGGAAGACTACAGGGAAAGACAAAGAAATCTTTAATAGCGTGACTTCAGAATTAATTGGCATGAAGAAGACACTGGTATTCTACAGAGGAAGAGCTCCCAGAGGAGAGAAAACTAACTGGGTAATGCATGAATATCGTATTCATTCAAAATCCTCGTTTAGAACAACCAAGGTAGGCTCCACTTCTCTTATGTATATGTGCATTTGAATCAAATTAAATTAGGAAACTGATATTTTCACGTTATATTTTGATATTTTTACATGTAAATCCCACTAAAGGTGTTGTTATAGATATATAACGACGGTTAAATCGTCACTACAGATTTTACATGTGAGTCCTATATGTGAAAATATCATGTAAAAATATCAATTTCCATTAAATTAAGCTGATTTCAGAGTCTTGAACCTTAGTTTTTTTCTAGTCAAATCACTTTCCATTTAAGGGAAACAATTCATATGTTTTTTACCTCTGGCTTTCTTGAGGGTGTATAACTTTCTTGAGGGACAAAATACACCTATATTTTCTTAGTTAATAATAAACCTAATTTTAGTCTTTGAGCTTTTTGGCTCAAAAGTGCAATTTTATCATAGATACACAAACCCTAAAATGTATACATACTTATTTTATTTTATCAATTCTTCAGCCAACAAATTAGGATTTATATATATATATATATATATATGAATTGGAAAAAAAAGAGTATATATTTTAATTCATTCATTTTAAAATTAGAGGTACATTTCTAAAATAAAGAATTTAAAAAAAAGTGTTTCTTTCACGAAACACACACCTAACATTTTCTTAAAAAAAATTAGTTGACTTATGTACTTGATCTAATTGGTATATAACTAATGCCATATCAGGAATTTCATGTGATTTTATAGTTTAAATTAAATACAAAAATGTTTTTAATTTTGGAATGGACTAAAGAAAAATTTTATTTATAAATTTGGAATGGATGGAGTAAATTTGAGTAGCCATACAAGGCAAGTTTTCTGAACGTCCTTCAGTAAAATCAGTTGAAATTCAATAACAAACCCTAACATGTATACATACTTTATTTCATTTTGTTTTTGGCTAAGCCAGAAATTTTGGTTTAGTCTACGCTTACGTGTGTTTGTATATATATATATTTTAACTGCGAATGAAGCTTTGACTGAACTGACAAAAAAAAATTACAAATTTATTTTTGTGTAGCCATATAAAGTTGTAGGTTTTCTTAACATCCTTCAATATAAGATATGCTGAACTTTAACAACATAGTAATAAAGGTCTTAGAATGACCATAAAGCATTGTAATATAGTGCTGAATGATATTCCACTCATCTCGTAAATAAATGCAAGATAAATAACTGATATGGAAAGACTCATGGTGATGATTATTAGAACTAAGAAAATTTAATTATGAAAAACTTAGTATGCATAAAAGAAAAACCTAATGCAAAAAATGATACTCCCTCCTCTGCCACATAAAAGATGTATAAGTATATTTGCACATAAATTAAGAAAATCAAAAGTAACAGATAAAGTATGAGTACATTCCTATATTTTTTTTTTATTAGCAAAAAAAATAAATATTAATAAAACCCACACAGAATACATAAGTGGTGAATCCAACACGTATGGATAGGACTGCTTATACTTTCAATACATTACAAATGCACTACATAAGGACATAACTCCAGATAAGTACATTAAAATAATTTTTTCCCCATAAAAATAGTAGACTATATTTAAGTACTTTTAAGAGTAAAACTTACTATATAAAATATATTGCATTTGAATCTAGTACTTCCGTCATATTTTATGAGACAATTTTTATTTGAAAACAGATATTTCCGCAATATTTTTTGTTATCTTTGTATGTGAGCCCGATTTTTACTTAAAGCGACGGATTAAATGACGGTTTTAAAACCATCGAGTTAAAAAATTGGACCAACGTGCAAAAATAACAAAAATTACTGTAAAAATAACAGTTCATTTTTTATTTTTTATTTGTACTTCAACCTTAATTTGTAGAATCGGAGGTAGCAGTACCAAATATTCGAAAGTAATTAAAACAAATTCCATGTTTAAGTTATGTTCAAAGATCAGTTGATCATGAACTACAGGTTTACAGCTATATGTCAAATTCCGTGTTTAAGTTAGGTTTCCTCTAATCCAAGAATAGATTCAAGTACTCTCTATATGAGTTCTAAGATTTTAAGGGTTTTCATGTATTCAGCAGGATGAGTGGGTTGTATGCCGTGTTTTTCAGAAGAGTGCTGGAGGGAAAAAGTACCCCTCCAATAACTCCAGAGCAGTGAATCCCTACAATCTCGAAATAGGCGCTCCTAGTGCCATGCCTTCACAAATCATTCAGTCCGACCCTTTTCATCAGTTTCCGGTGGGAAGAACTTACATGACAAATGTTGAGTTGGCAGAGCTTACCAGGGCATTCGGAGGTGGCTCAACCAGCATGAATATGCCTATGCCTATACAATCCCAATTGAACTATCCGGTAGTAGCCGGAGGCGGAGGAGGTTCCTTTACAATCTCTGGTCTGAACTTAAACTTGGGAGGAGGAACGTCAACGCAACCATTTTTCCGGCAACCTGCGCCACCGCCTCCTCCGTCCATGAATCAACAGGATGTGACTTCTTCCATGCTCACTGGCGGCGATATTGGGGGCGACGCGGCAGCTTATGCTGTAGATATGAACAACGCAAACGTACTGAATAGCCGATTCATGAACATGGAGCATTGCGCGGATCTAGATAACTACTGGCCTCCTTATTAAAGGAAAGAGATTTCGGTGAGAAAATTTGACTAAAATGCATTATCAATTTGTGAAGGTATGATACCTAATTTTATAATACAGTAAACTGTTATTTCGTGACGTTTTGAGGTATAACTGACCCATAAGGTATAGTTTTGCAACATTAATTGTAGTACGAGGTAACGATTTGCTATAATATAAAGTCAAGTACCAAATCTTCACAAAATGATAAATTCAGGGTACAATTTTGCATTTTAGTCAGAAAAATCATCCATTTCATGTATAATGCAGACTAGTTAGTTTAGGTCAAGAAGTGGTTCTACTTTTATTTATGTTTGGATAGATCATGACTTCTGGCAGGCCATTGGATTGTGAATGGATAACCGCCGCAGCCGCTATTTTAGCTTCTAGTTTTATTACTCTTCGCCTAGTTATATATGAACTACCAGCGAAACGTATTATTCAAGTGTTGGATATCGTTAAATTATCTTCTTCTTTTGTTAGTATTATATTATTTTTTTTCCTACTTTCGTTATTTACATGTTTTTGGACATGAGAAAAAAATTGTTCCTGCATTCATGTCTTACACGAATGCAAAGAAAAGTGGATATTTTGCTTGAGAATTGATATAAATGTATTTACTCATTTCCAGCTGTTACAAGATTTTTTACATGTCAGGGTGACTAGAACGAATTTAAATTATGTTCATTGAAGTTAGAGGTTAGCGAAACTTGTAGTTTTGTGTATTCAGGAGGTAGATAGGAAGGTAGTGCATGAAGCTACATAAAACTAAGAATCTGATTTTTCTGTACATTTAATTTTGTAAGCTAGGTCAAATAAAAAAGATTTGGTTAAGGTGAACACGTAACTTACCATCGGTAAGTGTTATGTATAATTTTTCATTGCATTGGTTATAACAGAATTTGTACTTTTAACATTGGAGCTCGTTTGTGGGCCAACACAAATACAATATTTCTTATACTCAATACAATAAAAAATTATAAAATGTATTAATGGTAAATTATGTAACAATTTCACCATAACTGAACCTTAGGATTAATCAATAAATAGACCTAAAGTGGAGTAAATAGTTCATGGAAACTTGATCCGAGGTCAAATGCCCCATAAGATTCAGACAGCTCCTGGCACCCATACGGCTCCCAACACTTCGGGCAGTCCCTAATAATCTTATTCGACAAATATGAAATGAAACGGAAAAATTATTAAAGGCTCCTAGGGCACTTGCCATGTGATACCCCACACCATTCATGTGCTATCATTTTAGTACTTAAAATAAAATGACTAACTTTAAGTGCTGAAATGACAGCACATGAATGGTGTGGGGCACCACGTGACAGGTGCCCCAGGACCATTGAATAATTACTTAATGAAATGACAATCAAGATTGAAATAATTATACACTCAATTGAAAAGAGTGCATGTAAGGAAGTCATCAAAAGCTGAACCAAACCATTGTAAGTAGTTAGCAAATAAATTCGAAACAACAGTTTGAAAATAGTTGACTCAATAAAGCTAAAACAACAAAGGGAAGCAATAACATGAAATTGGTTAAGCCTAGAGAAGAACCCTAGGATGAGTAACAAGTTCCCAACTTAGTTGATTTTTAATCACTTTCAGCACTTTCAAGCATCGCTAAGTCAAAATATATTTTCCAACACGCAAACCATAAAAATAAGTATAAGTACACTACATCTATCTTAACCATTAAAAAGCGGATCATGACATTGAAATCTGTGTCATGCCACACTTTTTAATGGTTAAGATAGATGTAATGTTTGCTTTTGTGTTTTGATGTTGGGTATGTAGACTTGTCCAAACCAAAATGTAACCAAAACAGGATTAAGTATGAGAGGCTCTTGGGGCCAAATGGACCTCATGTAACGCCCCCAAAAATCCCCCGCGCTTTCGATGCGGCGGACCTTGCGCGTTAATTTCGTACATCTATCGACTTAACCAATGATCCCATAATCATATTGATTGAATTACTCTTATTTTAGACTATACATTAAAAATTTCTCTTAACTTTGTCCCTGGATCTTAGCTTGATCTCGAACTCATAAGTATACAAGTATCAACTTGTATTTCATCCGTATAAATGGATAAAACCATATATAACGGTCTAATTTTAACCTTAAGATTTAAATATTCTATAACTTTACATGTTCCAACATCCACAGTATTAAATCATTAGGACGGCTCTTGGGAACAGAGAATCTCGCGGTGAATGTTTGTATCTTCACCCGTGATAAATGTTTGCATCTTTATCCGTGACAAATGGTTGTATCTTTGTCCGGTGCAAAATTCTCTTTCCGTACAGAACATTACCCAACTAGTTAAAACCCTCATTCGAAACATATTTGTTTATAGTGATATCTCTTCATATCAATAATCCTACTTATATGGTATTCAGAATAGTAATAACGAGTTATACCTGGGTCCGAGGAACCTTAACGATGGATTTGACTAGTCAACATCGCTTAGTCCTGTCTCGGATGTACAACACTCACAAGTTATTTACCGATCCTCATCCAGATAAATAGATCATTATCAATACTATGTTAAGTTTTAACAATTCTAGGTTATATCAAAATAAAGACATAACAACATTCTGATGATAATAATTTATATCATTTATTCAATATTCGGTTAGATGTTTGTTTGTTCGTATTACAGCAGTCAATATGACTTACACAAATACAAGTAATAAACATGAAAACCTAATATATGCTTCATCTTTACATTCATGCTCTTCTTAACGTTCATCTTTAATCTGCAAATAAGGTTTTATTCGCAAGAGTGAGCACGACGGCTCAGCAAGTCTAACATACAGCACATACGCAGTTTATGCTTTCATATAAACTTTAACATGCATTGACTGAACATAATTCTCCATTTGATATCACATATAACCCACGTTCCAATAATTTATATCACATTGACACACAAAGTGTATAAATCATGTTCATACATCGTAAACATAACGCATAACAGTTAGAAGGCTTGTAAACATCATCTAAAGACTTCACATAACATCTATCACATAACAACATAACATTACACTTCTCATTTATCATTTTAACAATATTACAAAAGTAACACAGCAAGAATTAGAAGACTTGCCTTGAAACCATGTCAGGGTTTCCCGGGAAATCGTTAAACGCCTACAAAAAGGGTTACGCGACCCCGAATGTTAGTTTATCAAATTTTTCCCTTTTGAATAAGTCTTAGAATAACTTAACTAGACTATTTTCATTGGTGGAATTAATTGGAAAAATTGTCCAACTCAAAAACTCACTTTTAAGTCACTTTTTAAAAAATAGGCAGCATGTATGGCTGCTAGACCCCGGCTCGATCAAACGGCCACAACTTCTTCGTTTTAAAACATTTTTGAGTCGTTCAAAATTTCACGCGTTCATAACTTCCGTATCTACAACTTTCATTTAGACCAAAGTTCGAGATTCCTTAATGATTTACACATATTTCCCAGTAATGGGACTGATCTAAAACTGATTTATATTTCTGACCTCTTTTACAGTGACAGCCATAACTTTGTCATACGAAAACATTTTTGAGTGATTCTTGAGTATAAATTGCTTAGAATTTCATAAGCTACAACTTTAATTTAGGTTTCTAAGGCAGATTCAGAAACTAAATTTTCGGAAATTACCAAAAATATTCTGCTAGTATATTGAACTTATATTTCTTTGATCCGATTGGTAAAACATGATACCTCAAGCATTAATTTGCTAAGATAACATGTTCTAACACTCCGTATCACTTCATAACATAAAAATAACAAAATCATAAACCTACTTATATAAGATTTCATGACTTTTTCCCAAGAACACGAAGAACGAATCGAAGAACACGAAGAACAAAATTTCATCGTTCTTCGTTTCGACTACTAAAACTTGATGCCACAAGCATTATTTAGCAAGGTCATCATGTTTCATCATCTCATAACACTAAATTACCAAATCATAAACCTACTTATGTAGAAATTATGACTTTTGCTCAAGAACACACGAAGAACACGAAGAACGAAAAATCATATATGGTAACGACTTATGTTCTTGAGCTTTTGGATTTCATACTTGAAATAATTTGAGCATTATAACTGCTTACATATGTGATTATAACACTTTATAATTGACAAAATTTGGTCATTATAACGACTTGTTTACTTAATTATAACAATTTATAATAATACTCCAGAACATACGAAGAACACGGAGAACGGATAAACCGTACATGGATACGACGTATGTTCTTGAACTTTAAACTATGAAATGAAATTCAACATAACAACGACTTGCTCAAGTCATAAGGAACACGGAGAAGGAAAAATCGTACATGGCTACGACTTATGTTCTTGAGCCTCATCGATAAAATAAAACTTTAAGCATAATAACGATTAAGAATCGTACCTTTTATTATTGCAACCTTTAACTATTTCTTTGCAATCTCTTGATTATAGGAATTTTGCTTTGAAAATTATTGAAGAAATGAATGAGGTTAGCTCTCTATTTATAGGAAAACCAAGGGTCGGGGTAGTTTGGTCATTAGTTTAAAAGACCGAGGGCCTTTTAGTCTTTTCTCCCTAGCGCTTGCATCATCGCTTACATCACCCTTCTTCTAATTAGTCGATTCATTTTCACTTGGATTTAGTTCCAAACAAATCGTGCTAGTTTTTTTTTCAGTTAGTGTAATCGTGCTAGTTCTCCCTAGTTTAGTTACACTAACTTAGTTACACATAACCTAGTTTAATTTCAACTAATTAATTAAATAGTATAATACATTAGTATTTATACGTATTTCTTTCGTATAATACATCGTATAATATTCGTATTCTACTGGTATGATACCTCATATTATTCTCGTATTAATCTCGTATAATCTTTCGTATAATCCTCGTATTATACATTACAATATACCTTTATTATTCTCGTATTCCTTCCGTATTCGCTACGTATTCATCCCGTATACGTGAATAGTAATCTCCATAAATTATTTTGGGTCAAAATTTTGTTGGTCAAAATGCATCTACTGTCAATAAAAATACTATTCAGGAATGTGAATTTTTAAAATTCGGAAGAAAATTTCCAAATGAATAGTGTTTTACACGTTTTTCGAGTAAAACTTTTATTGGCTAAATAACATCTATACTTCATATAAATGTTATTTCGTGAAATACGATATGTCAAAATATCGAAAAGAACAGTCAAAAAGACGACAAACATTTTCTCGTAAATCGTGACGTTTTCGTCTTTTTCTCCAGAAAATTTTATTGGTTTTCTGGCATCTAAACCTCATATTATCACTATATTGGGAAATGTAAGAAGTCCTAAAGATGAAAGAAACAGTCAAACGAATGAAAAATGTCACCTCGTGAATAGTGCTTTTACACGTTTTTCGAGAAAAAACTTTTATTGACTGTTACGTGTTTTCAAATCGTGGGAAGGTTGAATCTTGAAACAGAATGTCAATTTGACCTTCACATTTTGCTCAAGGGCCTAGGTTATTTTCTAAGGTTTAGACCCTAGGGTTAGGGTTTAGGTTTTAACTCTTTTTCCAATTTAGGTTTTTGCCCTAAATTGACTTCTGATTTTTAATAAGTGTTAAGGTTAACTACTTGAACCAAAACACAAAATCCTACACATAGATAATTCATACAGCACATTTAAAAGCTCAATTTAAGCTTTACTAATCACATAACATATAGTTTAGGTTAAAGATTTTAACCTCTTAGTTGTATACGATCGTAATTTCGAGTCGTATATATTCTTTAAGATAGCTCAAGGTATGCTTGAGCAATCGATCTTAGGTTTTGAATTGACAACATTTGCTTAAATCTTGTTAGATCACTTTTGAAAATATTTGGGATATTACACCTCAGCCTTAGTCTTAGCTAGTTTCTCACTACCTTGAAAGCTATATTGCTAGGATAAGCCAAAATTAAACCTACCAAGGTGGAAGTATTTAGATAATAGGATATAAGTTCAACACAAGCAAGGTTTGGTGAAGGTAGTTATAAGTATAGTGTTTTCTCCGTTTTATTAACTTCAGTACACGACATACATATATATATATATATATATATATATATATATATATATATATATATATATATATATATATATACATAGCAGTATGGATAGATCAAAATGGAATTTAAATATCTACCTAATCTATACATTTGAATATTTGTTACAGATAAGAAGTTAAACACCTAGCTTGACCTGTTGTTATGCTTAGGTTGTTAAGGAGGATTTACTCTTCGAGTATTGTGGTCTAATACCCCCCCCCCCCCCCCTTCAAGTTGATTGGGGTTGGGAGCACAATCAGCTTGGTTCGTAGATATTCGAACTTTAGAGTGCTCAAAGCTTTTGTGAAAATGTCTGCTTTCTGATCATGCATGGGTGGAGATGTAACAAACCAAGAGATCCTTGCGTGCCACCTTTTTCCCGAACGAAGTGAAAATCAATTTCAATGTGCTTCATCCTGGCATGAGATACCAAATTTTATGCCAAAAAAGTTGCATCAATATTGTCACACCACAAGATAAGGGGAGCCTTCAAAAAAGTTCCTAGTTTAGAGAATAAGGATTGTAACCAAGTTAACTCCACTGCGGTATCTGCTAATGATTTATACTCAGCTTCCGTCAACAATCGTGCAATTGTTCTTTGCTTTCTTGATGACCAAGAGACCAAATTGGTGCCCATAAAAATAGTAAAGCTTGTTGTAGATTTTCTATTAATGAAGTTACTAGCCCAATTTGAGTCACAAAATGCCTGAAGAGTAAATAGATTATCTGATTTCGAAATCGAAAGCCCATAGATTATGATGTGTTGAAAATTTCGAATGATCTGCTTGACGGTTGCCCAATTTTCCTTAGTGGGACTATGCAACGATTGACAAACTTTATTAACTACAAAAGTGAGGTCTGACCGAGTAAGTGTGGTGTATTATAGCACACCCACGATTTACCAAAAGAAAATCGGATTAGAATAAAGAGAATGTAATATCCGAGAATATTGCGTAGCATTGTAAATAAAATTATCATTAATAAAATGAATTTTTATTCGAAAAGTATGATGTGTATATATGTGCATTTATGTGTGTGTGTGTGCTAGAGAAATGAGGATTATTAGTTAAACAACTGCATTAACTAAGAAATGAAAAAAATAAGTCAAGTGGATTAATTAATTTATATTAATTAATTGAGATTAAAATTAAAGCTTATCTTATGTATTAATATAGATTGAATGATGAGCCTTGTGTAACTATGTATTAATGAAGTTTTATTGTTAAATTAAAGTTTAAGAATGGTTTAATTAATTCACTTATTAAAATTAGTGGATTAATATATGTATTTTATTTAAATAATAAATGAGAAAATTAATTAGGCCCAACATTTAATGTGTTACATGTATATATATGTAATATATATCATGGCCTAAGAAATTATATATTAAACCAAATTGTAATGCATTATATGTATTATATATTTGTAACATGACCTAATGAAATATATGTTAAGGTTAATGTATAATGGACCATGTAAGATTTAATAATTAGCCTATGTATGATGTGCAATTTAATTAAGGGTTAGTCCTAGTTACTTAGGTATACTTGAAAGTATTGGTGTAAGTGGTGTTGGCCCAATATATAAAGTTATTGATGTTAGTACCAAGTCCATTGATAATAAGGAATCAAGCCCAATGAATTAAATTCATATTATTCCAATTGGTGGCCCAATTTATTAATGTATTAATTAATTAATTAATTAATTAATTAATTATGCATGTATTGTGTATTGGCAAATTATATATATATATATATATATATATATATATATATATATATATATATATGTGTGTGTGTGTGTGTGTGTGTGTGTGTTGGTAAAGATATATTGCATGAGTTATATAAGGGAGTAGTGGAATGCTAGGTGTAAATTATACATGCCACCTAATTTACACTTATTTGTTGATGATTGGATAGCCCTTATTTGATGGGAGAAAGGTATACATATATGTATATGTATAAAATAAAATGCAAGTATTTGAATTATAGGTTTATATGTTGGTTTATTTATGCATATATTTAACGTAGTGGGAATTGAGGTGTGAGTCATGCATGAAAGTAAATTGCCACCTAGCCATACTTGCTGGAATGTGATTGGTTGATTCTATGTTGGTGGAAGATATGTATAAATATAGTTATATGTATAGTTAGGCATGCATGTGTTAGGAGTTAGTGGGAAATCTCAAACATTCCTTCATTTCATTTCATCCTCTTTTACTAAGTCTAGGGGGGGGGGGGACTTAGCTTGTGAACAATAGAGAAGGAGGTTCTAGTAGAAGAAAATTGTGATCAAACTTGCATCAAGAGGAAGTAAAAGATGAATCAACAAGTTGATTTAAGGTTGAAATGTACTTATAATCTTTAGCTAGCTTAATTTTGTTTATAGTTTTAAGTTAATGCATGCTTGGTTATGGGAGTACAATGTGTTGAGAATCATGGTAGATTCAAAGTTTTAAGGATTGTATTCATAGAGATGTTTATGTGTTTCATATATTGTATAGTTATATGGATTCATGTAGTTATATTAAGCTTTTTTGGTATTTAAGAAAAGCTATGTTTAATAGTTTTTTGGTTAGTAAATGTATAAACTATGTGATGATCCATGTATGTAATAACATAGGTTTATATGCAAAGATGAAGAATAAATGGTTATATGGATGCATGTAATCATATTTAACATTGGATGTATTTAAGAAAAACTATGATGATAGTTCTATGGTTAGTAATGTTGATGCTAAGTTATAATCTATGCATGGTATGTCATAGGGTTATATATATGGTACTAGTTTATGTAAAATGAATGAATATATGGTTAAATGGATTTAGGGTGTCGACGCCGGGATTCTCGTCGCTTCGTTTTTTATTATTAAATGCCCTTTCCAATTTTAGCCTTTAGATTTAGATGTGATTTTTTTGAAAAGGGTCGGCTTAATGTCGACGGGTTTTGAAAGGTCGATTTTATAATGAGCCAATTGACCAGAGTCGCCAGTTGGTATATTTGCAAATGGATGTACCAACTCATCCGATTTTTTTTTTGTAATTGCTGGGTCATATGTGACTCCGAGTTAATTGGTCCGCTAACCGAGATTCATAGAATTCGGGGGCTTACTTAAGCGAGGGGAATGTGTTAGGCACCCCCCGACTTCCGTGAAACACGGTTACCGCAATCTCGATGTTTTTCTATCATTTTAAATCCTAAAACATGTGTGTGTGTGTGTGTGTGTGTGTGTGTGCCTAAATGAATGTTTGTGGTGAATTTTTGCATAAAAGTTGCTTTGATTTTATATGGCAAATGTGTTTTATCGAGAAAGTGTTTTAGACGTCTTTTGACCCAAATGACAAGGCTTCGCTTTTTATAATAAAGATTGATTTTAATTCCGAAAACAATGAGGGTTTTTTATTAGATGTCATTTTCAGAAAACAATAGTTTTTAAACTTTTGTCAAATAGGAATCGAGACTATACATTGCCTTCTAACAGTAAATATAAATAAAATGAAGGCAACTTCTAGAACTCTTTAACCCTATGCACAAAGTTTAATAAAAACGTTTATTTATTTTTTCCGAAAAACATCTTTTATGACATTTCAAAACCAAATATAGCATTTTCGTCAAACAAGGATCAAAGTTTCGCCAAAACTCTTTACTTTTTAAACCTCGTGCATCTAATATCCTAATTTGATTCTTTTTAGAAAATCTTTATCATTTGCCTTATTTGGAAATCGTTTTTTGCGTCATAAATCAAAACAAACATTCAAAACGTGTCGGGGCTATCCATGGGCATGTGAGCCATCTAGATAACCCCAAACACCCACAATCACATATCTTTACTATTACGGGGCCTTAAACCCGATTTTCGATCCGACATCGCTTTAAGGCCCAAAAATTACATATTTACAATACAAATGCATCGCCATCGCTACATACGTAAAAGCTAGAAAATAAACTAAAATGATATCATCGGGAGGTTAGGAGGAGATTCCATCCGCAATAAATCCTCTCTAACCGTCTCTAATCCATAGATCCCAAAACAAATATCGCCTACATTGGGTCTTACTTCCAAATACACTATATCAAACTATTTAAATAGCAATGCACAGAATATTTTTGGATCCACAGTGGATCCACCCAACAAATGCACAAATAAATGAATATTTACCGATTAAACTACTAAAGCAAGATAAAAGATCAAATCTAATAAAATTACAAAATATGCACCAACACTAAGAGAGATTGAAATCTTTGCCTTGATATTGATGGAAATCACACACTAGCACTCAAATCGGATGTAGGATACAATGTAGGGAGTAAAGATTGAACAAAATGAGACAAATCCTCACATTTTTTGGCAAAACCCGAAGATTTCTCTCTCTATTTCCGCCATTTTTCTCTCTCTAAAACCTTCAAAATCTCTCCCTCTTTTTTTCCCGTCGCCTTTCTCTCTCCCCTTTTTCCGTTTTCGTCTGTGTCTCTCTCTTCTCCCCCGCGTCTGTCGAAGAAATGAACTGGAAGTGGCGATTTAGATCTTCAGATCTTGGCCGCAGGTGCAACTGCGGCCAGCCGCAGGTGCAATTGCGGCTGTCTTCGGTGCTTCCTCGATTTCCGCGTCTGATGTCGGTCTTTCGTTTTTCCGCTGGAAGGCTCGTATTTTGCAATCCGGAAATCCTTGGGAAACGTGCCTAATTGTTCTGAGAGGCTAGTTCGGAGGGCTGCGACTTGATATATAATTTGCTAATTGTGCTTGGCCATTAGTCGTCCTTTGTTCGTTGTGGCGGCTTTGACCGTAAATCGTTGGGGTGACTTTGTGTTGGGGTTCACCTTCCTTTTCGCATGTCGGGTCGAGTGACGATTTTGCCCTCCTGTCAGGGTTAGTACAAAAGTGCAAAATTTGGGTGTCTACATAGGGTTTATGCATGCTAGATTCACTACAAAAAATGGACATTCAGCAACAATTTTTTCGTAACGAAATTCATAAGTCGTTGCAAAAATTCATTATCAATTTGTTGGTGGGAAAAAAAAATCCCCACTTATTTACTTTTCTGTTGTCAGTGATGTGTTGGCAATAAAAATTCATCTTCCGCAACTTGATTTCTCCTCATCGTGGGCAATGAAAGGTTTTTTGTTGCTATATTTTGTAGCCTAATATGGACCACACTCATTGTCAACAATTTTTTATTCATTGCTTATTTTGTACAATTTTTTACAGCGACTATTAAAATGTTACCTTAAATTACAATACCCCCAATAAGCACGGTTCGCCCTCTTCCCCCCCCCCCCCCCAACCGTATGGCTTTGCATTTTTAAATTATGATTTTTTTAATAACTCGTTGTTTTACATTAGACGGATTCACATTCTTAGTTTCTGTCATATTCATCTATTAATTTTATCATGAGATCATTTTATGGAACAAACTAAATAAAATAATAAAAATATGTTAATAATATCATAATAAGTATATGTGTGGATATGTATATTACATATATAATTATGTAATATATATTATCCAATATATTAAACATTTTAATAGATTCCTTTATCACATGCTTTGATAGATCCAAAGAAGACGTTGGCATCTGGGGAATTGTTAAAGTGCTCCACGTGTGACTCTCGAAGCTCGAATTCTGAATCACCCGTGATTATAAACATCTCATTGACTGTGTGACATCTCAAAATTTTGACAAGATTTCTAAATAAGGATATTGGTTAATAAAGTAAAGGTTAGAAGTTAAAACCTAGTTTGGAAGAACAAAAAGTGTATAGTATTAAGAATAACCATTGTGGTTAAATTGTTATGAAGAGACTCTTGATGTAAAAAGGACTCTATAGAGACTAAGTGGATCAGTCATTAATTTAAGATACAGTGGTGACTTGATAGAACGAATTAAAGGCAAATGCCATAAAGTATTACTTACGATTAGGTAGTAAAAAAAGAATGGTTAAAAGGCACTATGTTGTGTCAGGAAGTGGCAGATTGAATGTATATATATATATATATATATATATATATAAATGAAAGAAAAGCTGAGACTTATAAAAAATTGAGATAATTGAAGAATGTGTAAATTGGGCTTTAGTTATGAAAATTAATAACTAGTTTGATGAATTGGCCTTGAAAAGGCTAGGTTAAGAGAATGATAAGGTGAAAAAAACCAAAAAGATTTCAATAAGTACAGAAAGGTATGATTGAATGTATAGAAACGGTAGAACGGTTTAACCTAATCTGTATATTAGGAATTAGCAGAGTAGTAAGGGTTATGAGATTTAAAAATTTAGAATTGATTAATGAATATACATTAATTGATTGAATTGAGTTAAGTATTTATACGACGAATAAATATAGAAGATAATACTTCTAAATATAAGTAGAATGAGTTAAGAATACGCGTATGACGTAAATTATCATATAGGTATTAAGCAAACAAATAACCAAAAGTCGTAAAAATGAATAATATGAGCTTAAATGATAAATGAAGATGGATTTTAGGAATCTGATCAGGGTATAGTATGACACAAAAAAATGTGTTTTTTTAATTCTAAAAGAAAATTATTTTCTTGAAAAATTGAAGTGGGAATCACAATTCACACGATGAACGCTTGTCCTTTTTTCAAAGGTTCGTTTTTCAAGAAAGCGTTTTTATAAAATATGTGAGTGTTTCTACTATTTGAAATGACGAAAATTAGAATTGACTAAATGTGTAACCGAAAAGGTTCGTATGGAACTAGAAACATAATTCTAGATAAGGAAAGTGATTTAGTTGGTTTGTGATTAAATAACTAACTAAGCAATTTAAATGAAACTAAGTGAAAGTAGCATGATCGAAAATGAATTACCTAGTCGGTAGATTGAAAGTAATACAATCCAAGTAAGCATAAAATGGACCAATAGAAAAAGAGTGAGAAACTTACCTTAAATGGAAAGTTTTCTTAAATGAAAAATTTTCATAATTGGATAGTCTAGATGAAAGGAAAAATGACCAAAATACTCTTGAAAATTAAATTAATGACCTTGGTGTCCTAGAAGATTGATATGTTTAAATTTTCCTTGACTAAGAATGGAAAAAGACTAAAATGTACTTGGTTAGTTAACTATGATTATGTTTAATTAAACTACCTTGAGCTAGGTCTCTACAAACCTAGCAAAGAGGGAGAGAGCTCTTCATTTTGTTGTTAATCAAGTTAGAACCCTAGAGAGAGAAAAAGAAAGAGAAGCCAAGAAAGCAAAGGAAGAAAAGCTTGATCTTGAGAGATTAGATATTGGATCATTTTGAAGCAAGGCTTAAAGTTGGAGGTCTCATCATGGTGAATATTCCTATGTAAGGAAGGAGATCATCCAATAAGGTTTTAAAAAAAATAAATTAACTTAAAGCTTTAATTTATGTATGTTTATGTATGTATTTATGATTGAAAGGTATGGTTTATGGAAGGTTATGTATTTTGTGATGGAGGTTCATGTTGAACCCTAAGTTTTAAGGTTGAACATGAAGGTGTTATGTGTATTTACATGTTATATAGCATGTTAGATACTTCAATGTATAAAAAAACATGATTTTGAAAGTTAAATCTAGCTATGGTATTAATATGTCTATATAAACATATTTTGATGGTGAAGATATTTTGAAATATTCATACAAGTGTAATATGGATCTACAAAATTTATAAATGAACTCTTTAATGAGTATATGAAAAATGGAGCCTAAGGGTTTGAAAATAGTTTTTCAATAATTTTTATGAAAAACTATGTTAAGTAGATGAAAATTCAACTCAAATGTGATTTTTAACAATTTTGAGAGTTAAGTGGTGAAAGAAAGTTTGATCACGTAGTTTTATGTAGTTACACGTGTCTACAATGGTTTTGTAGTCATTGGATGGAAATGAGTTTGAATATGTGTTTTGTGCGATCGAAATCGATCGTGGTAAGTTAAAATAATTTTTGCGAAAAAATAATGCCATTTAATCTAAGTTGTTTTTAAAGGCCTAGACAAGTTTTATATATGTTAGGTATGCTTAATCAAGTGTTGGAATGAAGTATAGATATGTATTGGCCAAAAGTCACTAATTGATGAAAAAGTGTAAAAAGGTGGTTAAATGCTATTTTTTGGGCTATTGCTTCGATCTTCTAAAAATGTTGTTTGAATCATGTTGTATTTTTGTAAAATATTATGTACTAAGATCTAGCTATAGTTCAAATGTAAACTTATTTGGACGTAAGATGAAGGAGTTAAAAATCTGCCAAGTGACTGTAAAAATCAAGTTTCTGAATTCTACAAAAAGGCGTCGGTGCGACATCTTTTGTATTGAAAACTATGCCGGGGTGTAGTGTAACTAAGGCAATTTTGGTGGGGGCGCAATGTTCGGCGCCGGGGCGCAGTGCCCTGTACCCAGAATTTTGTTTAAAGTTATCCGAAAAGCTATATTTTGATGTTATATGATATAGTTATGTTATGTAAACCTTACATTGATAAATATAGTTAATTTAGTAGGTATTAAAGTATAATTGAGCAATGTAAGGTATAATGAAATGTAGCTAAAGTTACTTAAGAACATGTTCATGTAAAGGTCTAATAATGTGTTTGAATGTATTACTAACCTATGTAAGGTGTAATACATCGAACGTGGGATACTTAAAGACTAGTTGTCTAGCGTTTATGTTTTAAGTCTCGAAGGAGATAAGTGAAAACGTTATAACTATATTATCAATTATAGGTTGTACGATGAACGATAGAGTTTAGATTAACTAATCGACGAGATGGATAATACGAAGGACGTTCAATGAGCGTAAAGGCTAAGTATGAATACGAGTATCAGGAAAAAAAATTCAAAACTGGTTGAAATGTGATTGTTCTATTTATGAACTAGTTAGCAAACTATGAGTAAGATTTCTGTGTTATCTGAAATCTATGTGAATATGCCTAAAATGTGCACTTTGTACAACTATATGATTGTAACTGTTTAAATGTAGTATTTGAGATTTATGTTTTAAAAATGCACAGCGTGATAGATATGATGCATAGATAATATGCATAGAATGAAAGGTATGACGCATGTATATAAACTGTGAGTATGAAATGTGATAACTATTAAACTTACTAAGCCGTCGTGCTTATTTTTGTTTTAAACTGACATTTTCAACTAAGTACAAGAAGGTCAGAGGTTCTGGTAAATCTAAAGGGTAAGGAATGATATTCGCATAGAGGCGCATGAAGGAATGTGTTTTATTAAGTGAATGTAAATTTTGCAAAGGTATAAGTTGTTTAACGTCTTTGTTTTTAATTTTAAACTTTGTCGTTAGTAATGAGATGTATTATTTTGTAAATTGATAGTTATGTATGTATGTTTTAATTAGAAAAACTTATAATGGGATACAACTAATGTATCATTATAAGTCAAATGTTATATGTATTAAACTCAAGTGTTTGGAAACAGATATGTATAAGTCACTTCACTATAAGCAAGGTCTTCTAGTAGATATTTTTCATAGCCACTATACTTAACTTTCTGCATTGATGGCTTTCCTTCCCGCATTTACCTAATGACCTCGAAAAAAAAATTGAATTAACTTTAACACCCTTTGCATTCACATAAAGCTCCCTAACAATGTTTACCACTGCCGATTAAGGTTACTTTGTGAATTCCTGCTAATTAAGGTCGTGAATCATGACTGATATGTCTCCATCTTGTATTTCATAAGGACGCAAACCCCTTTTTGGAAGCAGATTTTTGCCCAATACGAGCTTATGATAAAGCTCGAATGTGTTATGACTCATGAACCTCTTCTTATCAAAAGTTGGAGACGACTTTGAACTCTCGCCCCTTTGACGCTTAGATGACATGATAGAAAATGCCCAATGAAAACTCAAGTAAAAACCAATCAAACGATGCAAGAATGGGCAAACTGTTCTTTGTGGCAAACTGTCGAATAGTTAGCGTACAACCTTTAGAACTACCCTTAATAGGCCTCCCCCAAACTTGATTTCTTCCACCTGATGTGGGTTTCATCCTTAATGGTTCAAAGAACACAAGACAATCCCAATACCACAATTGATCCAACACAAAATCAATTAGGAACCAAAGAATTTCAAAACTTAAAACTTCAGAAGTTAATATTGAAAGCACAATAATAAGGCCAAAGAATTCCCAAAACTTGTGTCTACCTGAATCTCTATATACTCACTCACTTGCCCTTGGATGGTTAACTCTGAAGAACATATGTGAATGAGGGGTATGAATCTTGAAACTCCCTTAATTATTGAATCACAGCTTGAAAGTTTTGAGTTGAATGGTAATTGGAGGCTTGAGATACACAAATTGGACTGGGAATAAAATTCTTATGGGTTTGTAATGGATGCTTCTAAGTTGGACCGAATTAAGAGTGCTGTGATTTTAAAATAACCCCGATTGGGGATTTTATTTTTCCAGATTTCGTATAGGGTACTGCCGCACTGTACTTTATATTAGCTTGGGCGCCGTCGCGCTATGAAGTCAGTAGCCAAAAATAGTGCCAAGTTCTGCCGTGCCTTAATGCTTTGTACCTTAGGGCGCCACTGTGATACTTTTGAGCCTACTGATTTGTAAGCACTTCTATGCCTAATTTTTAAAGTAAATCTGTCGCTAACAACTTAAATTTTCCTTAGAATTTTTTATGGCCACTTGAAAACCTGAAAACCAATTTATACCAAGGGTTAGTTAACTTCAAAGAGACGTTAAAAATGCAATCCTAAGCTAATAAATCCTAAGCTACTCAAACTAAAATTTAAATAATATGAAAATTAAATGTTGGGTTACCTCCTAGTTAACACTTAGTTTAGAATTGTCAGTCTGACTACTCCCAGTTCAATTCTGGTTTGAGAGGTTAATTGAGGACTTTTGACGATCAATGTCGCCACCCCAATAGTATTTCAATCTTTGCTTGTTCACCTTGAAAATTCTTTAGGAATTGATTTCTTCTACTTCCACTTCTCCATGTGAAAAAAAACCTTTGTGACTAGAAATGGAATTGACCACCTTGATTTAAGCTTTCTCGAAAATAGTTTCAAACTTGAATTGTAGAGGAGGACTGTCTGGCCAAGTTCGAACTTTCGCTCAAGAATTTTATTATAATGCTACCTCTCGATCCTCTCCTTGTACAATTTAGCGTTCTTATAAGCTTGATGTCGGAACTAATAAAAGTGATTGAGTTACAAGAGGTGCTTTTCACTCGCAGCAGACAAGTCAAAATTCAGCTTCCGAATTGCCCAATAAGCATTATGTGAAAGTAATATGCCCTTAAGCCAATCACAAGTTGATGTGATAAACATATACTTTGTAATCTTATTTGTTTATTAATAAAGGAATTATTTATTTAAAGACATTTCATTATTCATGATTGATTGGTTAAATTAATTAAATGGATAAACTCATAGTCTTTGAGCAATACTTTTAGAATCGTAATGTTGATTATGATAATGAGATCTAAATTCTAGAAAGTTCAAAGCTAAAATGTTCCTAATCGTGGGATTACTAAAATGAGGATTAGTGCATTAAGATAGATTAGTACATACTATGCTTGCTCTTATGAAGAGGATGATTGATCTCATAAATCATTTGTGTGGAGACACTAAATGTAAGACCCCGAATTTTATGAAATATAAAATTTAATTTTTCTTCATATATTTTTTTTTCATGAAACAGTAAGTGGTTAAATTGACGAAATTGAAAGTTAAGGATGTTATGTGCAAATTTTATTTTATCGGACAATATTTGTTTTGTCGGGGAATATTCGGGCCGTACGACGGCGCCAAAATAACTAATTATTGGTGGACCCCACAACAGAATATTTGTCGGATATAGAAAACGACAGAAGTAACCTTTCTAAATAAAAATAGTCAACGGTGTTAACTGTTAAAATACCGGTGATAAAAAAATAGTAGCATACGGTAATTTATGGTATTTTACTATAGCACGCGGTACTCTATAGTAGCCCACGGTATTGCACAATGTCTCATATTATTGGTCTGATAATTGACACCGTAACTGTTACGCATCATTTCATCGATGATTGTCACTGCATAATATTTTATATTATCAATTCAATAATTGTTGTTACACAGTATTTTGTATTATTGATTTAATAATTGTCATTACACTGTATTTCATATCATTGACTCAATAATTGTTGGTGCACTGTAGTTAAAATTATTGAACCTAATAATTGGCACAGTAGTTGTTGCATTATTATGAATTATTACTATGGTAGTATTATTTGGTAATTTGATTATTATATTATATTCATAAAGTTGTTTGTTTTATTGGACAATATAATAATAAAAAGTTATTTGTTTTATTAGAAAAATATTATTATATTCAGATGTTACTATGCAAGTTACTGTGCCAAATTTGAAAATTCGCTGAATTCGTCTGCGCAGACTCTCCTGCCAATTTCAGCATTGGCGTGCTGCCAACAACCACGCATAGTACTTATTTTCTCCTATAAATAACTTGTTTAGCTGAATAGAAAAATCACACCTAAAACATAAAATTTTTCTATAAGAATTTTATGAGTTTTCTCTGAGAATAGTAAGACTATTTTGAGTGTTCGAAAGCCAAAAGGAGTGCATAAAATTTTCAAGTAAGTCTTTTATTAAAGAGTAGTAATTTCATAAATTCCTATTTTTCACGATATTCACATATCTTCCCTTAGAAGACTCTTCTTTAAGAAGATTCATTTTTAAAAGGTTTCTTTGGAAGATTTATTTTGGAATATTATTTTAAAAACTATTTTAAAGTAGTTATATTATACTACAAAAATTATGTTAAATATATATAAATTTGATAGTTCATATTATACGAGTTATCATACACTTTGAAATTTATATGTGGTAATTACTAATTTTATTATAAATATATATAGGTTGATCAACCTCATTTAAATCAATATCCAGTCACGTGTTAAGGTAAGGAATGTCATTTTTTTTGGAATATCATTTTCTTTCATATTCTATTATTTAAACTTATCACGGTAAGGGATTATCATTCTTTGATTCTCGAAAATAATATCGTTTCTTTCTTGTGCCATTTATTTCCATGTATTAAATTGTGGGAATAACCTTACGGCGCGGATTACCGCCTGTTGGTGAATAACCTTTCGTATTCATTCCTTATTAATATCTGAGAATAACCTTACTGCGCGGATTACCGCCTGTTTGGTGAATAACTCTTCGTATTCCATTTTTATTAAATTGTGGGAATAACCTTACGGCGCGGATTATCGTCTGTTGGTGAATAACCTTTCGTATTCATTCCTTATTAATATCTGAGAATAACCTTACTGCGCGGATTACCGCCTGTTTGGTGAATAACTCTTCGTATTCCATTTTTATTAAATTGTGGGAATAACCTTACGGCGCGGATTACTGCCTGTTGGTGGATAACATTTCGTATTCATTCCTTATTAATCTCTGAGAATAACCTTACTGCGCGGATTACCGCCTGTGTGGTGAATTACTCTTTCTATTTATTTCTTACTTGTCTCTTGTTGGTAAAGTTATCTGAAATGAATATATATTCTTTAATAGTTTGCGCTTCATCTAATATCATTTCAACTGAACCTTCCTATTTTTCTAAATCTTTCTATTGAACCTTAACTGTTATTCTGAACTGTGGATCTTAAATATCATTCTTGAATTTTAGTCCACATCATGTTGGCAATTTGGACATTATTTGAATCTGCACAAAGAAAAATCATAAACTTTTGATATTTATTGATCATATTGTTTCTTTTGATTCATCATCTATATCACGGTGGTTATTCTAATCATCATGAACCATGTTGTTGTGAATATCTGTAGCCTGGGGCACAGTTGATAGGATAAAGGCGATATAATTATTGTGTCTTTTAGGGCACGTGGTGAATATTCTCTTTGGCTTGGGGCAAAGATGAACTGTTGTTGGTATGATTATGACCAAAGGCTGAAAACTGGTATAATCATTACCGTTGGTGTTATATTTGAATATCTTTGGCTCGTAATGCAAAGATGAACTATTGACTGACATGACTATAATCAGGAACTAGAAATTTATATTATCATGACCAGCGGTGTTTAAGATGATAAAAGTTGATGATATTTTTCCTAAAAATAGAAGCGAGTGGACATTATAGTCTGCATTATTCTTCTAATAGATTGCTCTTTCCGCTGCTATTATTGATACAAAGCTTATTGTCTATTATATTCAATTAAGAACTCATCTGTTGAAGGCTAATGATAATTTATTTGTCATTATCTTAGTCATGATATTTCTTACTGGGCTATTTGAGCTCACCCTTTCTTTTATTCCATTGTTTTTTAGAAAATGAGAGAGTAGTCGGGTCTAGCAGGGGAATGAAGTGACGGTCCTAGTGATAACTATTGTAGTCTTCACATGTTGTATATAGTGTGACAATAATAGTGAAGACCTAGTTGTGTATTATTGAGTTTGTATTTCTGTTCTATGTACTATTTATATTAGAAATTATGTATTTTATGGCGTCTCAAATTGGGCTATGTAGGCCTAGATTTGGGGGCGTCACATTTGGTATCCGAGCTTAGGGATATGATCTTTAATGAAGATCTGGGGTAGAAGTAGAAGGAGAGAGACGAATAGATTACATCACTAGTATGTCCTACATAAAATTTTGTTATCTAATAAGTTAGCTTGAATGTGGGGACAAGAAGTGACGAGTCAGTTTGTTTAATTAACCTTTATCTTATGACCGCAGTTAAGAATGACTTCTGAAAATCAGGGAATGAATTATCCACTGCCCGAGGCGAACGTAGCTGAGAATCAGGAAGCTACAAACAATCCTCCTGCAACTTCAGAAAATAATGCTGGTGATCATGCAAATCAGAATGGTTTCTTTAGAAACTTCATGCAATTTATCAAAAATCAGCCGAGGGGAGGTCGTAACAATGGAAACGCTGATAATTCAAGGATTGTCACCGTTAAACAATTTAAAGAGTTGGAACCACCTGAATTTTTCGGGAAGCCTGAACCACTCAAAGCAGAGGCATGGTTAAAGCAAACGACAAAAATCCTTGATGCCCTGTGATGTGCAGATGATCAGAAGGTGCCATTCGCCACCTTTATGTTTCGAGGGGAGGCAGACCATTGGTGGGAGGCGGTAAAACGCATCCACCATTCGGCTCTCGAAATGTCTTGGCTGGAATTCCAAGAGTTGTTCAACGAAAAGTATTTTCCAGAAAGCATCCGCCATATTAAGGAGGTGGAGTTCATAAAACTAGAGCAAGGAAATATGTCTGTTTCACAATATGAAGCTAAGTTTGCCGAACTATCTCGTTTCGCGACTCATCTAGTGGATGACGAAGCACGGATGAGTCGGATGTTCTCACGAGGTTTGAGATTCAAAATTCGTCAACAGCTTAGCTCTCATAAATTGACCTTGTATTCAGATGTTGTCGATAGGGCTCAAAGGGTAGAGCAAACAGATGAAAAATTGCAGCCAAGAGTCAATGATCAGCGTAGAGAGAGAAATGACAACAACCACAGGAACGAGAACTATAAGGGAAGTAACCAACACTTCGGTAGTAATCATACATCGAATAATAGAAGAGGAGAATCCAGTGGAAATAATTTCAAGAGAAAGAGATTCCATAATGATTATGGAAGAGCACCGGCACCAGTACCAGCACCGGCACCAGTACCAAGGGGAGGAGATCGACCACCGGTAAGATGTTACAAGTGTGGTCAGGAGGGCCACATCAGCCCAAACTGTACTCAACAGTCCAAGTTGTGCTATAGTTGCGGAAAAGAATGTCATGTGGCTCGATTTTGTCCTGTTTCAAAATCAAGTCCAGCTGCAATGATGGTACCAAAAGCTAGCACGGATAAGGAAAAATCTGTAGTTCAAGGGAGAGCTTTTGTTGTGACATCCCAAATGGCACGAAACCCGAACGAGGTGATAACCGGTAAGCTATTCATAAATTCTCATGAAGTCTATGCCCTGTTAGATACTGGTTCTACCCATTCTTTTGTCTCACCTACGTGTGCTCAACGATTAAACTTAACTCCTGACAATTTGGACTTTGACTTATCAGTTGAAACCCCATTAGGAGCAATAGCCATTACATCTACGGTATATAAATCTTGCTTAGTTCAAATCAATAGCCTTATATTACCCGTTGACCTTATCTCTTTGGAAATGCATGAATTTGATGTGATTTTAGGAATTGATTGGTTGACTAATCATCATGCTAAAATTGATTTATTTCAAAAGATCATTAGTTTTCATATTCCTAATCAACCTGTCATACAAATTCAAACCATTAAACTATTGAAATCCATAACTGTCATTTCTAGCCATAAAGCCACTCGTTTATTGAAAAACGGATGTCAAGCCTTTTTAGCTCATGTCACTGAGTTGAACAAAGATGTGTCAAACTTGAATGATATTCCTATTGTTAATGAGTTTTCTGATATTTTTCCCGATGAACTTCCCAGCTTACCTCCAAATCGGGAAATCGAATTCTGTATTGATCTTGAACCCGATACCAAGACTATTTCTAAAGCCCCATACCGAATGACTCCTATTGAACTTCAAGAGCTAAAGGTCCAACTACAGGAATTGTTAGATACTGGTTTCATTCGTCTGAGTGCATCGCCTTGGGGTGCCCCTGTGCTTTTTTTCAAGAAAAAGGACGGAAGTATGAGATTGTGTATTGACTACCGAGAGTTGAATCACGTCACCATAAAAAACAGGTACCCGTTACCTCGAATTGATGACATGTTTGATCAATTGCAGGGTGCTCAACATTTCTCAAAGATTGATCTTCGCTCTGGATATCATCAGTTAAAAGTTAAAGCTGATGATATTCCAAAGACTGCTTTCAGAACCCGCTACGGGCATTATGAATTCTTAGTCATGCCTTTTGGACTAACAAATGCTCTTGCAGCTTTCATGGACATGATGAACCGGATATTCAAAGAATATTTGGATCATTTTGTAGTTGTCTTTATTGATGACATTCTTATATACTCCAAGAGTCGTGAGGATCATGAACAACACCTGAGATTAATACTCCAAAAGCTACGTGAGAACAAGTTGTATGCCAAGCTGAAGAAGTGTGAGTTTTGGCTTAAGGAAGTAACATTCCTTGGGCATGTGATTTCCAGTCAGGGGATATCAGTTGATCCGGCAAAGATTGAAGCAATATTAAATTGGAAGCAACCTCGGTCAGTAACTGAAATCCGAAGTTTTATGGGCTTAGCTGGTTATTATCGGAGATTCGTAGAAGGATTTTCTCGAATCGCCACTCCATTAACTCAACTGACTCGGAAAAACACAAAATTCATATGGAACAAGGAATGCGAGAAGAGTTTTCAAGAACTTAAGAAGAGACTTATTTCAGCTCCTGTTCTGACTATACCATCAGGATCGAGGGAATTTGTTATCTACAGCGATGCTTCAGGCAAAGGTCTAGGCTGTGTACTTATGCAACATGGAAAAGTTATAGCCCATGCCTCTCGACAACTCAAAGATTATGAGAAAAATTATCCTACTCATGATTTGGAGTTGGCAACAGTTGTTTTCGCATTGAAAATCTGGAGGCACTACTTGTACGGGGAGAAAGTGGAAATCTTCACGGATCACAAAAGCCTCAAGTATTTCTTCATCCAGAAGGAACTCAACATGCGGCAACGACGTTGGCTTGAGCTGTTAAAGGATTACGACCACACCATCCAGTACCACCCAGGAAAAGCAAACGTTGTAGCTGATGCTTTAAGCAGAAAATCTTATGCGAGTACAAGTGCAATGCTGACTACGCAAAAATGTATTTTGTACGACTTACAAAAGACGGAGATAGAATTAAAGCCACCAGGGACCCACATGAAGATTGCGCACGTACAAGTAGAACCAACTTTAATTGATAAAATTAAAGCTGCTCAAGCTACTGATCCGAAAATGATGAGTATGATGAAAAAAGTACAAGAAGGTACTATTCCAGAAGCAAGAATCGACGAGAAAGGAATACTTCGACTCAACTCTCGACTTTGTGTTCCTAACGACCCTAAATTGAAACATAAAATCATGATGGAGGCACACAACACACCATTTGCAATTCACCCGGGAAATACTAAAATGTATCGTGATCTTCGACAAACATTTTGGTGGAACAATATGAAGAGGGAGATTGCAGAGTTCATCTCAAGGTGCTTAACTTGTCAACGTGTCGTCCATTGCAATCACTCGAAATTCCAGAATGGAAGTGGGAACACATCACTATGGACTTCGTGACGGGTCATCCTAAAGTTTCTCAAAGTTTTGATGCAATTTGGGTCATCGTAGATAGATTGACCAAGTCTACTCATTTCTTGCATATAAGAGAAAACTTTTCACTTGAGCGTCTAGCCGGTATGTACGTAAATGATATTGTAAGATTGCATGGCATGCCAGTTTCCATAGTTTCTGATCGAGATCCTAGATTCACTTCACGCTTTTGGATCAGTCTACAGAAAGCTATGGGCACCGAGCTACGATTTAGTTCTGCATACCATCCTCAAACAGACGGACAATCTGAAAGGACGATTCAGACTCTTGAAGATCTTTTGAGACTTTGCGTACTAGACTTCAAAGGAAGTTGGGATAAGTACTTGCCATTGGTTGAATTTTCCTACAACAACAGTTATCAAGCAAGTATAGACATGGCTCCATTCAAGGCTTTTTATGGACGCAAGTGTCGCTCTCCAATATGTTGGAATGAGATAGGAGAAGCAAAATTGTTGGGACCCGAGTTGGTACGCTTGACAATAGAAAATATCGAAATGATCCGACAACGAATACAGACCGCGCAAGAACGACAAAAGAATTATGCTGATCTTCATCGGAGAGATGAGAGATTCAACGTCGGAGATCATGTATTCTTACGTGTTTCTCCATGGAAAGGAGTTACGAGATTCGGAAAGAGAGGAAAGCTCAACCTTCGATTTATTGGCCCATTTGAAATTCTCGATCGAGTAGGAACCGTAGCCTACACACTAGCCCTACCACCAAGTATGTCTCGCATCCATAACATTTTTCACATATCTATGTTACGTAAATATGTGAAGGACCCAAACCACGTCATTGAGTTAGAACCAGACGTTATAGCCGATGATTTAACATACGAGGAGGTACCTGTCAAGATCTTAGATAAGAAGGAGCAGATCCTACGCTCAAAGGTTATACCTCAAGTTAAGGTTTTATGGAGAAACCAAGATAATGAGGAAATGACCTGGGAGCTAGAATCTGAGATGAAATCTAAGTATCCTTATCTCTTCGAAATGTCAGGTACGTCAATTTCGGGGACGAAATTTCATAAGGATGGGAGGTTGTAAGACCCCAAATTTTATGAAATATAAAATTTAATTTTTCTTCATATATTTTTTTTTCATGAAACAGTAAGTGGTTAAATTGACGAAATTGAAAGTTAAGGATGTTATGTGCAAATTTTATTTTATCGGACAATATTCGTTTTGTCGGGGAATATTCGGGTCGTACGACGGCGCCAAAATAACTAATTATTGGTGGACCCCACAACAGAATATTTGTCGGATATAGAAAACGACAGAAGTAACCTTTCTAAATAAAAATAGTCAACGGTGTTAACTGTTAAAATACCGGTGATAAAAAAATAGTAGCATACGGTAATTTATGGTATTTTACTATATCACGCGGTACTCTACAGTAGAACACGGTATTACACAGTGTCTCATATTATTGGTCTGATAATTGACACCGTAACTGTTATGCATCATTTCATCGATGATTGTCACTTCATAATATTTTATATTATCAATTCAATAATTGTTGTTACACAGTATTTTGCATTATTTATTTAATAATTGTCATTACACTGTATTTCATATCATTGACTCAATAATTGTTGGTGCACTGTAGTTAAAATTATTGAACCTAATAATTGGCACAGTAGTTGTTGCATTATTATGAATTATTACTATGGTAGTATTATTTGGTAATTTGATTATTATATTATATTCATAAAATTGTTTGTTTTATTGGACAATATAATAATAAAAAGTTATTTGTTTTATTAGAAAATATTATTATATTCAGATGTTACTATGTAAGTTACTATGCAAGTTACTGTGCCAAATTTGAAAATTCGCTGAATTCGTCTGCGCAGAGGCTGCGCAGCCTCTCCTGCCAATTTCAGCATTGGCGTGCTGCCAACAACCACGTATAGTACTTATTTTCTCCTATAAATAGCTTGTTCAGCTGAATAGAAAAATCACACCTAAAACATAAAATTTTTCTATAAGAATTTTTTGAGTTTTCTCTGAGAATAGTAAGACTATTTTGAGTGTTTGAAAGCCAAAAGGAGTGCAAAAATTTTTCAAGTAAGTCTTTTATTAAAGAGTAGTAATTTCATAAATTCCTATTTTTCACGATATTCACATATCTTCCCTTAGAAGACTCTTCTTTGAGAAGATTCATTTTTAAAAGCTTTCTTTGGAAGATTTATTTTGGAATATTATTTTAAAAACTATTTTAAAGTAGTTATATTATACTACAAAAATTATGTTAAATATATATAATTTTGATAGTTCATATTATACGAGTTATCATACACTTTGAAATTTATATGTTGGTGAATAACCTTTCGTATTCATTCCTTATTAATCTCTGGGAATAACCTTACTGCGCGGATTACCGCCTGTTTGGTGAATAACTCTTCGTATTCCATTTTTATTAAATTGTGGGAATAACCTTACGGCGCGGATTACTGCCTGTTGGTGGATAACATTTCGTATTCATTCCTTATTAATCTCTGAGAATAACATTACTGCGCGGATTACCGCCTGTGTGGTGAATTACTCTTCGTATTCATTTCTTACTTGTCTCTTGTTGGTAAAGTTTCCTGAAATGAATATATGTTCTTTAATAGTTTGCGCTTCATCTAATATCATTTCAACTGAACCTTCCTATTTTTCTAAATCTTTCTATTGAACCTTAACTGTTATTCTGAACTGTGGATCTTAAATATCATTCTTGAATTTTAGTCCATATCATGTTGGCAATTTGAACATTATTTGAATCTGCACAAAGAAAAATCATAAACTTTTGATATTTATTGATCATACTGTTTCTTCTGATTCATCATCTATATCACGGTGGTTATTCTAATCATCATGAACCATGTTGTTGTGAATATCTGTGGCCTGGGGCATAGTTGATAGGATAAACGCGATATAATTATTGTGTCTTTTAGGGCACGTAGTGAATATTCTCTTTGGCCTGGGGCAAAGATGAACTGTTGTTGGTATGATTATGACCAAAGGCTGAAAACTGGTATAATCATTACCGTTGGTGTTATATTTGAATATCTTTGGCTCGTAATGCAAAGATGAACTATTGACTGGCATGACTATAATCAAGAACTGGAAATTTATATTATCATGACCAGCGGTGTTTAAGATGATAAAAGTTGATGATGTTTTTCCTAAAAATAGTAACGAGTGGGCATTATAGTCTGCATTATTCTTCTAATAGATTGCTCTTTCCGCTGCTGTTATTGATACAAAGCTTATTGTCTATTATATTCAATTAAGAACTCATCTGTTGAGGGCTAATGATAATTTATTTGTCATTATCTTAGTCATGATATTTCTTACTGGGCTATTTGAGCTCACCCTTTCTTTTGTTCTATTGTTTTTTAGAAAATGAGAGAGTAGCTGGGTCTAGCAGGAGAATGGAGTGACGGTCCGAGTGATAACTATTGTAGTCTACACATGTTGTATATAGTGTGACAATAATAGTGAAGACCTAGTTGTGTATTATTGAGTTTGTATTTCTGTTCTGTGTACTATTTGTATTAGAAATTATGTATTTTATGGCGTCTCAAATTGGGCTATGTAGGCCTAGATTTGGGGGCGTCACACTAAAGCAAATATTTAGGTGCTTAATAGAGAATAAATTCAGTGAACGTGACTTACTGAAGGAACACCTAATGGAATTTTACTTATATGTCAATAAGAGTTCCTTATGTGATGGCAGTATAAGTGATCATTGGACTTGAGATCATTATAGTATCTTGTGTATGATGAGTTATTCTTTGTCATATTTCTTAAGACTATTTGGGTACAACAAAGGATATGTTTGGGTATAATAAGTTATTAATGGAGATAGGTGAATGATTAATAAATGATTTTTCACTTCTAGTAAAGGAAGAGAATGTCCCGTGTGTTTCGATAAATAACAACTCAATAGTTCTTGACCAAGACAGAATAAAATTAGAAATGAGTTTCTAATTTGCATTATTTAGAGTTATGCATTTTAGAATCGAAATGTATATAATCAAATTAAATAAGACTTGACAGTAATTTCATGTCTTATATTTGATTGGGAGATTATGCGAAGGATTGAATTGTTCGATAACTATTCGCGGAATAGGTTCTTATGATCAAATGTTGATATTCATATTATCCGAAAAGTCATGAGTTGCTAAATGTAACGCCCCCTAAAATCCCCACATTAGCTATGACGGACCTTGTGCGTTAAACTTCATACATTTACCAACTTAACAAATGATCCCATAATAATATTGGTTAAATTAGTCTATTTTAGACTATACATTAATTTATTTATTTTTACAGTCCCGAAATCTTAACTTGGTCTCGATCTCATTATTTCTACAAGTATCGACTTGTAAGTTCATTCGTATACATGGATAACACCATATATAACGGTCAAATTTTAACCTTAAGATTTAAATATTCTATCACTTTACATATCTGAGATTCATTGTATTAATAAGAAGATGGTCCTTAGAACAGAAGAACCATATGATAAATGTTTACATCTTTATCCATGGTAAGATTCATTTTCTTACAGAAATCCTCCTATCATTCAATACTCACACTTGTACTTGGAATCGAGGAACCTTGTGATGGATTTAGTTTCTTCATTGGTATTAAATCTCTGGTCTTACAAATTCACAATGTTAATCAATATCTCAATTCAGATTTATAGTTCTTTATCCATAATGTATTAACTTTTACTGTCTATCTAAATTTTAGAGTATTGGCATAACATGATCAGTCCATATTACCAACACCCTCATTCAGATTAATAGATTTTTAACAATTTTAAGTTATATCAAAGTAAAGTCATAATAACATTCTGATGATAATAAATAATATCATTCATATAATATTCGGTTACATGTTTTTCTTGTTCGTATTACAATAGGCATTATACCTTTATACAAATACAAGTAATAAAATATGAAACCTAGTCAACATTACTTCTTTACGTTCATGATATTCTTATCAATCTTCTTTAACTACAAATAAAGTTTTATTCACAAGAATGAGCACTGTGACACCCCAGGATTTTACAGAAATTCCAAATAAGGATTTTGATGGATTAAGTAAAGGTTATGAGATAAAACCTGATTTAAATGATAGAATGTATTAAGGAATGATTAAATGTGAATTATTGTGTGATCAATGTGATAGAAATGAATTATGGTAAGACACGAGATTACGTGTCAGCAGGTAATATATTGATTATATGTAATCTGATCGAATATAGAAAGAATGTGATGAGTAAATATGATGTCAATATGGGCAAAATGTGCGAGGGTAATGACTTCAAGATCGTAGAAGGATTATATGAGTTTAGAAGGATAATTGATGATGAATATTTGGAGTTTACCAAGAAATTGATAATAATTGATTGAAATAAGATAATTGTGATATGATGTGTAAATATGGAATATAATACTCTCGAGAATGAGTAGAAGGAACATAGAGTTTGTATATGTTGAGAATTGACATTGTGTGTGATGTAAATAAGCGAAAGGACATAAAGATTGTAAATCTTCAATATGAGTTTAAAAGAATAAATGACGATGGATTTTGATAATTCGGTCGAGGTTCACTTCTTGAGGAAGCGGTTTATGGAAAAAGATGAGCAATGCGATTATTGAGATATCGAAAATTGGAATTGACTAAATTATGGAACCGAAAGTGGTTCATAGAAAAATTAAGATTTTGAAATGTATGCGAATTGGCAAATTAAGTGAGTTATTATTATTTAATGAAATTCAATCGTCAAAGTGTGACAAGTGATATGGGACAAGTCAATTATGAGATATTTAATGATGAAATAAGATTCAAGCATAATGAAGCAAGTTTGGACCAAAAAGGAATTGAATTGGATGGGAATTAAGTGAATTATGATTTAAAAGAAATTAAATCTCTAGATTTTATGGCTAAAGACTATATTGCCCTTGACAATTTATGGAATGACCAAGGTGTCCTTTTTGTGAGAATTGTCCAAATTGCCATTGAAAGTTCATGCAAAATGACTTATTTGGCCATAACCATGCAAGAGTTAAGTTAATCATAGATGGTTAAGTGTTGGACTAAGACATATAATATATGTATGTATCTATTAGTAAGCATAGCAAGCTAAAAATCATTTTTTCATTTCATCATTCGAAGGTTATCTGAAAAGTGAGCTAGCAAGAGAGAAGGCAAGAGAAAGAAAGAAGAAGAATGTCTAGGGTTTGAATGTCTAGGGTTGCATGGATTCAAGAAAAGAATTGTTCAAGAGATGGAGAACAAGTCATCAAGTGAAGAACTTAGCACTAGCAAGACTTGTAGCAAGAAAAGGAAGAGTTTCATGAAGGTATTGATTATGTTCTAATGATAGAACTTAGTTTATATGAGTTTATATGCTAGTTTATGAGTAACCATGCTAGAATTCATGGATAGAAGAAAGAGTCATGTAAGTTATGTACTGTATGTATTGTATATTATGAAACCCTAAGTATAGGAATTGGATTTGCAAAGGTGTTATACTATTCATGTATGAATTGAAGCTATAACCTATGATTTAAGGCATAATAATGTGTTAAATGTTGCTAGATTTAATGAAAACCCAATTTGGAAGGTTTAACATGTTTGAAGTATGAGAGATTGAATTGCTAGATAGCTTAATAGATTCAAGAGTACTTGAAAAGCATAAATTGTTTGAGGAAAGTTGAATATTAGGCTATACTTTATGTATAGACTACGTTATGATGTGTAAAGTGCATTAGATTGTGCATATAGAAGTTATGTGATTATATAAAGTTGTTAATTGAGCAAGTGTTGTGGTATTTGATGACTAGAGTTGAGAATGTAAAGGAGGTTCAAGAGTTGAGTTTTGTAAAGTTGGCAAAATTGCCATTAATATATGATTTTGGCTATTTTTTATGATTAGTGATCAAACGAGGCCAAAAAGCTAAGTTTGAAATTAATATATGTGTTTGAAATGATTTTGGAAGTCTTTCGGTTCGTATGGCGACAATTGGAGTTTTTAAACGTTTTAAAACGTTCGCTGACGACCAAAACGAACATTTTAGAAAAATGAAGTCATATGAAAAGTTTTAAACATTTTGAAGGCCCATACAAGTCAAATATGTGTTATATCTGGTAAATGATGAGTTAGGATCAAGTATTGCAATAAGGGGCCAATAATAGCATAAGTGTTGAAAATGAAAAGTTTGGAAATCTTATTGAAAATTCAACCTTAAGGGTGATTTTTGGCAATTTTGAAGAGTTAAAAGAAAAATGAAGTTAAATGACCTAAATTTATGTTATTACACATGTTTAGGTTGATTTGGGAATCAAGGGATGAGAATTTGAATGAAAATGAGTTCCGAACGATCGAAATCGATCGTTTCGACCCTAAATGGATTTTTATGGACAAAACTCGCCTCGTGCGAAGTTAAGTTGATTCGAAGACCTATACATGTCATATATGACCTATGTGAACTTTGTCAAGTGTTAGAATTGAGTTTTAAAGCATAGGGCCAAAAATCACAAAGTTGGTAAAAAGTTGGTTTTGAGTTGAAAATTTTTCTAAGTGTTGGAAATGTGTTGAACAACCCTCCTAGGGGCTAGTGTATCTCTATTTTTAAGAAGTCAAATGAGGCAAGTAATATTTTTTTAAAATACTTGGTAGTAAGGTCTAGATGTGATCCAAATTTGAGCTTATTTGGATGTAAGATGAAGGAGTTAAAAATCGGCAAAGGTAGTACAAAAATCAGAAATCCCATTTCTGAACACTGCGCCCCGACGCCATGTTTTGTACTAAACATTGCGCCAATTTCGCGGCCAGCGAGCTCTGGCGGCGCCGGGGCAAAGTTGCTCTGTTTTTGAATTTTTTTTAAGCTTCCAAAAAGCTATATTTTGATATGGAATGATAAGAATAGGTTATGTAAACCCTAAATAGATAAAGAATAATCAAAATAAAGGATGTTAAGGTATAATGGAATGACAAATGGCATAACATAACATGCCTAAAGCTAAGCCAAACCATGTTAGGTGTTTTGTAAAAGGTTGGGAATGAGCTTGGATGTATTATTAGCTTATGTAAGGTATAATACATCAAATGTGATATGAATAGAGATTAATGGTTATGCAATTATGGATTAAGTTTGATAAGTTATATAAGCTATGATCCTATATTGATGAATATAGATTGTATGTTTACAGATAATGCTCGATGTGGCAAACCAAGGCAGAGAATGATAGAATGGTCAAGCAATACAATAAAGGTTAAGTAAAATAATGCAGACCAGACAAGTTTTTTCAGACTTAAGTGTATTAGATATTCTATGTGAGCTATGTGATGGTATATGAGTTGAATGTGCCTTATGTGCAAATATGTGGTTTAAGTGCTAAATGATTTACGTGACATTAAGCATTGTATGTTAAGGTAAAAGATGTTTGACGCATATTATAAATTGTGAGCATGAAAGGTGCTAGCTGATTAACTTGTTGAGCTTTATGCTCATTTTTGTTATAAACTAAACTTTTAGGTAAAGCATGAGAAGGCCGGATGATTTGGTTCATCTAAGGTAACGGAAGTAAATGTATGGACAAGCATGAGGAAAAATTGTGGCATGTAAATTTGTATAAATGCAAGTTATGTAATAGTTGTTTTTAAATGATAAATCTAGATGGTATAAGAAGATGTATGGTTTATAAATTCCTATAGTTACATGTATGTATTATTCAAAGTAGAGATTGTAATGAGGCAAAGTTTGTGTTGTATGGTAGGTTGAGTTTTAAATGTAATAAACTCATATGTATGGATTAGTTATAAGCAGACATGATGATATATGGTATAGATATGATGAATGACTGTGTGTAAACAGGAATAGGTACAGAACTTGTATAGTTATACAGGGCCATGTATAAATAGTTCATGGTGAAATTTTTATTTACAGGTTATGTAAATCATAAAATATATATGATTATGAAATGTAATAGACTAGGTCACAATTTATAAATATTTGACCTGAGTTCTAATAAATAGTAAGTGAGTGTTACGATCTTGAGACATGATATGATGATTGTAAGATAAATAAACAGATTTACGGACCGCATTTACGGTCAAATAAAGGTTATAAGGTTTAAATATTAAGTTTTAACGCACAAGATTCCGGTTAATATGGATTTAAAGTTAATGGTTATGTTATCCACAGATAATTGGATATAATTAAGGAAGGTCGGGATCTCGAGGTGTTACACCTTGCTACATAGTATTTTATAAAATTTACTCTTGCCTCATTTGGCTTCTTAAAATCAAAGATATACTAGTCCATAGGAGGCCTGTTTGCAACAATTTCAGACTTAGGAAATTTTCAGAACTTTAAAAATTCAACTTTTGCAACTTGGTGATTTTTGGCCATTTGCTTTAAAGCTCCATTCTAACACTTGACGTAGTTCACCTAGGTCATAAATGACATGTTCCAACTTTCAAAACTATAAAACTTCGCACGAGGCGATTTTTGTCCTTTAAAATCCATTTTGAATCGAATCAATCGATTTCGATCGTTCGAATTGTCTTTTTATTCAAATTTCAGCCTGTCGATTACCAAATCGACCTAAACACATGTAATAACATAAAACTAAGCCATTTGGCTTCATTTGACCTTCAACTACTCAAAATTGCCAAAAACCACACTTTGGTTGGATTTTCCTTAACTTTGAAAAACTTTCAAATTTCAAAAGTTAACTCACTTTCAATTTTTGACTTCACACACCACATAGGCTATCACATACCTAATTAACGACTTCATAGGTCCACATAACTTCTCTATGCACGTACCAATGCACTTTATAGATTAAAACGTAATCCATACACAAAGTATAGCCTAATATTGTCTCTTCCTTATACAAAATGGGATTTTCAACCTTCAATGCATCTTTTATGTTATCTAACATGAAATCTTACATGAATCAAACATGTTAAACCTCTCTAACTAGGTTTTCATCAAAGCCATCAACTTATTACACATAATCATCAATAAATCATGACTTAATATTACACTTTTCTTAAACCAACATGCTTCTTCTTCATTTGAGCATTTAAGAAGATCTCTAACATAAAAATATACATATAACATGCATGTTCAACATCTCCAACTAAGGTTTCATCAAAATTAACAACATAAACACATGATCATGCATTAACTCATGATTTTTAGCTTAAATTCATACATGAATAATATATCACCTTTGTTAACATCACTTTCAAGCCTAGGGTTTCATAACTTTCCAAACGAATAGCACATAAATTACATAAACTTCATAATCAATCCTTCTATTATAAGGATTCATTCATGGCCATACTTGTACTTGAATTTAAACACATGATCATCAAAATTTATAGCTTAAACATCATTTTTACCTTCATGTACTTAACTTCCTTTTAGCTTGAAAGCTTGCTAGGGCTTTATTCATCACTTTGATGGCTTCATAAGTTTCACTTGATCATTTTCTAGCAACTTCCTTCAAGATTTTATGAACCTTAGCTCCTTTCCTCTTCTTTTCTCTCTTTATTTTTCCAGCAACTTCAAAGGGAAGAAAGAAAATGGACAAGGTTGGATACATATAACACACACACACACACACACACACACATATATATATATATATTATATATATGTTTTGCTAGCAATTAACCACACTTGGTTAACTTAACTCAAGCCTAGTTAGGGTCATTTAAGTCATTTCTCATCACCAAATATGGACATAATAGTCATTAAACATTTCTAGGATTCATATGTCATTCCACCGCTTACTAAGGGCATAATGGTCAATTGCCACAAAATCTAGGAAATTAATTCCTAATTAAATCATAACTTATCCATTGTAATCCCATTTTGACCCAAACTTGTTTCATCATACTTGAATTTAATTCCATCATTAATTACCTCATAATTGGCTTGTCCCGTAGCATTTGTCACACCTTGAAGCTTGAATTTCTTAACTTAATAACAATAATTCACCATAATTGTTAATTTTACAAATATTCATTCTTAATTATCCACGAACCCTGTTTGGTCCCATATTCCATCCATTTGATTTTTCAACATCTCAATATAGCCAAATTGCTCATTTGTCCATAAACCACTTTCTCGAGAAGCGAACCTCGACCGAAATACCAAAATTCATCGTCCTTTATCTTTTTAAACTCATAATACTTCTTTACGACTTTAACGTTCTTTAACTTATTTACTTCACTCACATAAACTAATTCTCAACATACTTGGAATCTACGTTCCCTATACTCATATTTAAGAGTATTACCATTTTGTCTTTACACATCATGTCACGATTATCTTATTTCTATCATTTAATATCAATTTCCTTAACAATTCCACATATTCATATATCGACCCTTAATATTCCATAAATCCTTAATAACCAATTTAATTATGTGGTTTCTTCTTTACTGCACAAACATACTTACCTTACCTTGCCATTTTCATACCATCGCCTCTCCAGGCCTATTCATTAACCTCATTCTCAATTTTATAACTTAAGCATTCAAAGCTCATTAACTTTATTATTCCATAATCCCTAATATATCAATTAGGTCAAATTATTCCTTCTTTCTTTATTCATTCAAATATACATATATACATACACAGCCTACCACATAGGTCATAATAACATATTAATTAAATAATGAGTCGTATTTAATCATTCTTATAATTTTATGTCATTCAACACTAGGTTTTATCTATTAACCTTTACTTAATTAATCATAATCCTCATTTGGAATTCTATAAAATCCTGGGGTGTCACAGCTTTCTCATCAGTGTGGTTCCTCCATACTACCTTTACAGAAGGTATTACTTTGTTGCTCAAAACTTGTTCATTCCTGTCTATGATTTGAACAGGAGTTTCTTCATACGTCAAGTTTTTCTCAATTTGAATCGGCTCATACTCAATTACATGCTTGTAATCTGGCTTATACGGCCTCAGTACCGATACGTGGAACACATTATGGATATGTTCTAATTTCATAGGTGATGCCACTCCATAGGCTACCTCTCATATTCTTCTCAATACTTCAAAAGGTTCAATAAATCTTGGACTTAGCTTTCCCTTCTTTCCAAATCTTATCTTCCATTTTCAGGGAGATACTTTCAAAAATACACGGGATCTTACTTCAAACTCTCTTTTCTGTCGATGCTGGTCAACATATTTCTTCTGCCTATCTTGTGCTGCTATAAGTCATGATCTTATTACTTTGACAATTTCGGCAATCTGCTGTACTATTTCTGGTCCCAACAACTTTCGTTTTCCTACCTTATCTCAGCAGAGAGGTGTTTTGCACTTCCTTCCATACAACGCCTTATACGGCGGCATACCAATACTCGCATGATAATTGTTGTTATATGCGAATTAAACTTGTGGCAAATGATCATCCCAATTGCCCTTAAAAAAAACCAAAATTGATTTTTGCCTTCTAGATTTGCCATTTAGCGGCAAATGATCATCCCAATTTAGTCCTCTTTTTTTTCCTTCTAGATTTCCCATTTATGGAAATTTCATAGCTTTCCAATTAAGGAAATTTCCTACTTCTCTCTCCATATATCCATTTCATGCTCATTTAAATTAAATTTTCTTTCCATCTACCAACTAGGTAATTCACTTCCGACCGCACTACTGTCACGTAGTTTCATTTTATAGCTTAATTAGTTATTTAATCGCAAATCGACTAAATAACTTTTCTTAACTAAAATTGCGTTTCTAATTTACTACGAACCTTCTTGGTTCTACATTTAATCAATTTTAATTCCAGTCATTTCAAATAGTAGAAACAAAATTTATTGTCATTTACCATTTACTACTCATGAATTTTCAAAATTTATTTTCTCCTTACTCAACTCCACTAGAGTTCATTCCTTTACCATTTCCTTCTTTCTTACAAAAGTTATAACCTACGGTACTCTTAACTAAGGACTATAACCTATCAGCTCTGATACCAACTGTAACGTCTCCAAAATTCCATCATTTTCTAATAATGATCTCGTGCGTTAATACATACCCTTTTTTCTTTAAAACTTTATCATTAAAACATAATACAATTCATAAACCTGTTTATTAAAGCTCACATTCATAACCTGTCTCAAGATCATAACCTTCACATTTAACACTTTAGAACTCAGATCATAAATACATAAATCATAACCTAGTCTATTACATTTCAAAATCATATATATTATAATTTTACTTAACATAACCTGTGAATACCATCACCATTCATGACTATACATACATAACCCTATTTACATACATCCGTTCCATATATTTTAGTTTATTACATATAAGACTCGACTAATAATAATACATTGATCTTATCTTATTACAACATTTATCTAAATAAAATATTACATGCGTAGCTATCGCAAAGGATTTACAAAGCATGCATCCCATTATTAATGATAAAGTTTAAAACTAAGACGTTTATTAACTTATGCCAAAACAAATTTACATTCATCTATTGACTTGTCATATTACACAAAGTAAACATAATAGATTCTTCATGCGCTTTTATACCAATATCCTTCCCTACCCTTTTAGCTTTACCGGAACCTCCGGCCTTCTCGTACTTAGCTAAAAATGTCAGTTTTAAGCAAGAATGAGCACAACGGCTCAGTAAGTTTAACAGTTAACACTTTTTTTGCTTGCAATTTATATACATGCATTATAGCTTTCTTACTCTATATATATCTATACATTATATCTATCATGTTGTGCATTTTCAAAATATAAATGTCACATATTGCATTTAACAGTTAAAAAACGTAATTGCACGTGCACGTTTCAAACATAATCACATCACATAATCTGGTCAAGTAGTTCACATAGAACAATTATTATATTTCAACAAGTTATGAAAAACTAGCTTGTTAACCATCACTAAACTTAACCTTTATGCTCCCCTTGAACGTCTTTCATATCCGTCTTTTCGATTTGCTAATCTGAGCTCTATTTGTCAACATACAACTTATATATCATTATAGGGTCATAATATGTTCCATAATCTTTTTCAACTTAATGCATGATCACTGGACCATTAATCTTTAATCAACTTACATTCGACGTATTGTACCTTACGTAGGTTAATAACATGTCTAAACACATTACCGACCATTTTACACAAATACTATTATGCTTTTACTTAGCTTTAGATATATTATATTATACCATTCATTGTTCTTTTATACCTTAATACCCAAAACATTAACCATTTTTATCAATCTAGGCCCATCTTTATTATCCCACATCAAAACATAGCTTTTCGAATAAAATAGAAAAAAAATCGGGTACATGGCAATGTGCCCCGACGAGCTCTGTATTCGCCCCTAGCCAACTCATCTTACATTCAATTAAGTTCATATTTGAACCATAGCTATACCTTACTACATAGTATTTTACAAAAATATAACTTGACTCATTTGACTTCTTAAAATAATCGAAGCAATAGCTCGTAAAAGAGTGTTTAAACTCATTTTTACACTTGGACTAATTTTTTACACTTAATTGTCGACCAGTGATTTTTGGCCATTCACATCTAACGTTCATTCCACCACTTGATTTAGCTTACATACATCATATAACATATGTCTAGACCTTTAAAACAACTTAGCTTTGCACGAGGCGAGATTTGTTTGTAAAAACTCGTTTTAGGTCGGAACGATCGATTTCGATTGCTCGAAACATATTTATTCTAACTTTCATCCGTTGCCTACCAAATCAATGTAGAGACGTGTAATAACATAAAACTAAGTCATTTGACTTTATTTCACCATTAATTACTCAAAATTGTCAAAAATCATCTTTAAGTTGGAATTTCAACCTCTTTACATAATTTTCCATAAAATTTATTTTTAAATTCTTAGACTCTACTTTCCATATACTCATTAAAGAGTTCATTTTCAATCTTTGTAGTATTAAACTACACATATATGAATCTTTCAAAATTTCTTTACTTTTAAAATATTTTTACATGAACATATAATTACCATAGCCAATTTTAGCCTTTAAATTCATACTTTCTATGCCCTAAGGTCTCCAACATGCTCTAAACCATGAAAATACACACAAGACCTTCATGTTCAAACTTATAACTTAAAGTTTCACCATAATCTTATAAGTCTAGACACATCATCTTTCGTAATTCATACTTTTAACTATACATACATGTATAAACATACATAAACTAAAGTTTTAAGTTGAGATTACTTTTAAACCTTCATGGATAATCAACTTCCTTACATAGAAAGTTTCACCATAGTGAGGCCTTTATCTTTACTTCTTGCTCCATGTTCATCCAAACATCCTAACTTAAAAAATCACTAGCTTTCTCTCTTGCTTTAATGGCTTCATCTCTTCTCTCTCCTAGGTCTTCAATTTCCATAAAAAAGAAATGAAGAAGAGTCATTTCTTTGCTTAGATTTTATGAGAGTTAACTCAAATTGAGTTAACTTAATCATGGCTAATTAAGCCCAAGGGTATGTTGGTTATTTTACATATTTAGTAAAGGGCATTTTGGGCATTTTACCTCTTAGGACACAAAGGTTACTAATTAATTTGTTGAGGGTACTATGGTCATATGACGCCCTAGGACAACAAGGGTCATTAATCAATTCGTCAAGGGTATTTTGGTCTTTTTCCCTTCTTTCTAGATTTGTCATTTATGGAATTTTCCTAACTTTCCAATTAAGGAAAGTTTCATACTTCTCCCTCCATAAATCCATTTCATGCTCATTTAAATTGATTTTTTTTCATCCATCAACTAGGTAATTCACTTTCGACCGCATTACTATCACGTAGTTTCATTTTACAGATTAATTAGTCATTTAATTGTAAACCAATTAAATAACTTTTCTTAACTAAAATTACATTTCTAATTTCCTACGAACCTCCACATTTAATCACTTTCAATTCCTGTCATTTCAAATAGTAGAGACGTTCATATTTTTCATAAAATCGCTTTCTCGAAAAACGATCCTTCTCTAAAAATGACAAACGCTCAAATCGTGTATATTGATTCACGCGTCCATCTTTCAATAACATATCTTCCATTTAGAATTATATAACACATATTTTATGTCATACCATACCCTAAACGGATTACCGAAATCCATCCTCATTTACCATTTATGCCTATAATACCCTTTTTATAACTTTTAGATCTTTACGCTTATTCACTTAATACATATATGACAATTTTTGATCATACATGCATTCTTCATTCATTCTCCTCATATTTGGGAGTATTATCTTCTGTATATATACGTCGTATAAATACTCAGTTCTTTTCAATCAAGTAATGTTTATTCACTACTCAATTTTGGATATTTCAATCTTATAATCATTATTATTCCGTTAATTCCTAATATATAAATTTGGTTAAATTGTTTTATCCTTTATGCACATTTTGACATACATTACCTTGCCATTCTCGTAACCTAGATTCTCAAGGTCTATTCATTAAGCTAGTTATTAATGTTCATAACTATTTAATTTACACTTTCTTTCATCATATATTACTTTTCTCTAAATCTTACATTTCCTTTCAATTATTAAATTAAGTATATTTAGATATACATATACATTAATCTATCACATTATGATATACTACAGTGTCTTACAATACTTTTTTTCTAACTACCCAATCCTAGGTATTACATATTATTCTTTTCACATCGATAGTCTTTCTATACCGACTTAAACCACATTGATTAAATAACAATTTAATCCCTTTATTTACAATTTCTATCATTCTAAACTAGCTAGGTTTTATCTTCCAACCTTTACTTAATTAACCAAGATCATTATTTAAAAATCTTGTTAAATATCTAGAATGTCACACGTATCGTTCACATTCTCATTTCAACTAAGAAGCAAGGATTCGAATGCCGGGATATAGGTGCGCGAAAAGGGGATCGGGAGTTTGCCAAATTTTAAAAAATGGGGGATTCGGTACATATTATATATATATATATATATATATATATATATATATATATATATATATATATATATATATATATAAGATTAAAAAAATCACAATACTAAATACTTCATGCAAATCCAACATAATTTATTGACAACCATACATTAAAGGAAACTGATATTTTCGCACGTGGGCCCAATTTTTTTACCTATAGCGATGGTTTTAAAACAGTCGCTATAGACCTATGGCGACACTTTTCAGATGTAAAGTGTTGCAATAGGTATAACGACGGTTTTAACATGTAAATTATTATCATAGGTATATAGCGACGATTTTAAAATCATCGCTATATGTAAAAAATGAGACTCATTTGCGAAAATAACAAAAATCACTGTGGAAATAACAGTTCCCTACATTAAATTCATTAATTGCCAATTTTCAGATTCAATAAAATAAAAACAGAAAAAAGAAAGAAAAGAAAATTTAATATTCAGCTTCAGTACATAAATAAGTACGTAACATAACCCAACCAGCCCAAACATAAGAACACAAAGAGAAAAGGAAGGGAAAAAAAGTCGGCGATCTGCATAGAGAAAAAAGAGACAAAAAGAGTGAAAAAGAAAAAGAAAAAGAAGAAGAAAGAGAGGACATACCTGTAGAGCGAAGTCGCCCAAACCGCCGATCTTCTCTCCCTCAATCCGCTTCTCTCTGAAAGGTAAGTCCCAAATCCCCTTATGCAAAGTCGATTTTCTCCTCTCTTTTTTACCTGATAATTAAAAAATGTGCCACTGCCGCCCCCTAGGTGCACCCCAAAGCAACCGCCAAGTAAAATATAGGGACACAGCTAATGCTGCACCTCGTACGAATCCAAGCTACACCCCCACCGGGAACGTGCTGTTGGTTTGTAATATTCATAGACGCAATCAAATTGCATTAAATAGCGGAAGCATGGTAAAATCAAATTTAAAAATTTTACAAACCATAATCCAGGATTGACTTTTATGCGCAATTATTAATTAATAAAGAAGAAGTTAGAGATATACCCTTGTAGAACTCAAAGCTTCAACGGGTACAAGTTCACCTCCAAATCCTTCACGATCTCCTTGAATTTCACCGATTGGATTCCAACGATCAATGTTAGCAACCCAAGTGTTTGGCCTCTAGAGGTGATCCACCAAGGAATAATAATAATTCAAGAAGTGGGTGATGGCAAACCCTAGTTTTCTCTCTCTAGAGAATATGTGAGTACTCTCCCAATACTTGTGGAAGTATATGTGTGTAACCTTAATCCATAATAAGACTTCTCTTATTTATAGATTTAGTAAACCCTCCTAACACCTTTAGGAATAGGGTTTTTAATTAAACTCCTAATCTAATTAGGAACTTAATTAATTTAATATAATAATTATAATTCCTAAACTATTTAGAAACTTAATTATTAATTATGAGAGTACTCTTATTAATTAATTCCTAAACCATTTAGGAACTAAATAATAATGATAATAGTAATAATAACAATAAGACTCCTCTTATTAATTTATAATTAGTGTTTCCAAAATACTAAATAATAAATATTAAGCTATTTAATTTATTCTATCCACATAGTATAAATTAAATATACTTAATTCATTATTACAATTATGCCATTTACTTCTTAAATAATTATTTTCCTTTTGCGGTGTGACCCTTTAGGTTCTCCATATTAAACCGGTTATAGAATAAATTAATTAGAATTATTCTAATCTTATTTATATAAATAAATTAAACTATTTAATTCATTTAAATAAATATAGATTTCAACATTTAATCACAAAAGAACCTATTCAGCGAATAGTTACCGTACAATTCAATCCTTCTACCTCACAACGTCCCAATCAAATATAAGACATGGTATAACAGTCAAGTCTTATTTTATTTGATTATATGCATTTTGATCCTTAAATGAATAACTCTAATTAATGTAAATTAGAAACTACTTTCTAATTTTCATTCTGCCTTGGCCAAGGACTACTGAGTTGTCATTTATCGAATCGCATAGGACATTCGCTTCTTTTACTAGAAGTGGTAGATTCTTTGTTGATCATTCACCTATCTCCATGTATGACTTATTATATCCGATCATACCCTTTGATACACCCTAAAGGTTTTAAGGAATGTGTCAAAACATAATTCATCGTACACAAGATACTATGATGATCTCAAGTCCAATGATCACTTGTACTACTATCACAAAAGGAACTCCTATTGGCAGGCAAGTAAATCTCCATTAGGTGTTCCTTGAGCGAGTCACGTTCAGTGAACTTATTCTCTAATAAGCACCTACATACTTGCTTTAGTGTCTCTACACAAATGATTATGAGATCAATCATCCTCTTCATAAGAGCAAGCATAGTATGTACCAATCTATCCGGATCTACTAATCCCCTTTTTAGTGACCCAACGATTAGGAACAATTTTAGTTTTGAGCTATCTTGAATTTAGATCTCATTAGCATGATCCTCATCACGGTTCTAAAAGCATTGCTCGAAAACTATGGGTTTATCCATTTGATTAATTCAAGTAATTAATCATGAATAAAGAAATGTCTTGATACTTTTATTAATAAACGAACAAGATTACAAAGTATATGCTTATCACATCAAATGTGATTGGCTTGAGGGCATACTACTTTCAATCTCCCACTTGCACTAAAGCCAATCGCCCTTTGGTATCCCTATACCATTCTTCTCTAAGTGGCGTACAAATTGCTTAGTAAATGCTTTAGTTAATGGATCTGTAATGCTGTTCTAAGAGCTTGCCATCTTTATGATGTCGTCTCCTTTTCAATGATTCATCTAATCATATGAAAGTGCTGCAACATATGTTTGGATTTCAGATGAGACCTAGGTTCTTTGGCAAATTAAACTCCTTTAATACTAAGAACCATTATAAGTTCTGTAATGAACTTGTTGAACCAAACAATCACCTTTGTAGCTTCACTTATGGTTATTTACTATGTCTTTGTCACTAAATCAGCAACTCCTTGCTATTTGGAAATTTTCTAACTCACTGCAGCACCGTTCAAGGTAATCATATTACTTGAAACGGATATGTTGTTATCTTGATTAGTCTGAACAAACTTGAGTTTGTTAAGCCCTCTAGTTTGATATCAGACCCATCATTAGAAACTCTTTTCTAATATTCTTCTCCAGAAATGAACTAATATCTGCTTATCATGCATAAGCAATATTAGGTCAAGTACATATCATCCCGTACATGATAGATCCTATTGCTGAGGCATAAGGAGTCTTACTCATACGGTTTCTTTCTTAGAACCTACTTCTTCGAGAGATGTTTTCCAGAACCCATCGACATAAGCCCTTTCTTGTAATCTTTTATGCTAAACTTCTTTAGCATATAATCAATGTACGTTCCTTAGGACAAGCCAAGCATCCTTTTAGATCTATCTCTATAGATCTTTATCCCCAAAATATAAGATGCTTCTCCCAAGTCCTTCACGGAGAAGTGTTTAGATAACCACATCTTTACTGATTATAGCATCGGTATGTCATTCCTTATCAGTATTATATCACTATATAATACTAGCAATGTCACAGTTCTCCCACTAACCCTTGTACACAATTGGTTCATCCTCGTCTTTAATAAAATCAAACTCTTTTGATTGTCTCATCAAAACGGATGTTCCATCTTTGAGAAATTTGCTCCAATTCATAATTGGATCGTTGTAATTTACATACTTGATTTACTCCATCTATATGGAGACAAATCATCTTGGTTGTATCATACATACATCCTTTTGTATAATAAGCTACAACTGCAAGTAAAATCCGAATTGATATATGCATTTTCACTAGTGAAAAGTTTCATTATCGTCAACTCATTGACCTTATTTGAAATCTTTTTACCACTAGCTAGGTCTTATAGGTCTCCACCTTGCCATATGCTTTAGTCTTTCTCTAAAGACCCATTTCGGATTTTATGATCAGCAGTCATTTCTCTTGAGTATTTAATACTCATACCTCATCGTATGTAACTAGATCATCATCTACTATGATGCGTACCTCATCATCATCATCTATGATGAATCCATACCATTCAGGTATCTTCGGTACTAAACCAGATTTACGACTTGGTAGTGGTACAATAGGTTTATTTACGTATACAGATTCCTTCACTTGATCTGTAGTGTTTTGTGGTTCTTGAACTTCTTCAAGATCTATTTTACTCCCACTAACCCTTTAAGGAAAAACTTCTTTTCCTATAAGGCAGCGTGTTTCAACAAACACCTTTTAGTTAGTCGGATTATAGAAGTGATACCCTAAACTTTCTTTAGGATATCCCACAAGTTTACACTTATCAGATCTTGTCCCAAGCTTATCACTGTCAAACCTTTTGACATAAGCTGGACAATTCAAATCTTAGCATACTTAAGACTTAGTTTCCTCCCTATCCATAACTCATATGAAGTCTTGAGGAGGAAATAAGAAGGTATCTGATTTAGTAGATATGCGATCGTTTCTAAGGTATAACCCTAGAAGGATACTGGAAGATTGGTATAACTCATCATGGATCATCACCATGTCCATTGTGAGATAATACCATTTTGCTTAAGATGATCTAGAAATTTATTGCTTAAGTATTCCCTTCTCGATCTAATCGAAGAACATTAATACTTTTGGCCTTTAGTTTCTATACTTCACTTTTGAATTCTTTGAACGTTTCAAACGATTCGGATTTGTATTTCATCAAATACGTATATCAAAATCTAGAATCATCAGTGAAAGTAATGAATGAATACCTTCCTCTTGCATTTGTTGTCATAGGTCCCACACACGACTGTGTGTACCATCTCTAACAACTCCGTAACTCGCTATCCATGTCCACTAAATGAAGATTTAGTCATATTTTCCATGATACAAGATTCACAAGTTGTATTTGATTCATAATCAAAAGGCTCTAAAAACCTATCTTTATACAACTTGTTTAGTCTTGTTTCATTAACCTGACTGAGTTAACAGTATTGCATGAAGGTATGATCCATATCATCTCTTTGCCTTTAGTTTGTTCAATTTTGAAATATTTTCATGTAAGTCAAGCTTACAAAATCCATCAAGTAATCAACATAGTAACATCTTACTAACTAAATGGACTTGCCTGTAGGCAATGCTAAACTGTAAGTTCCTATGATTAATACAGCAACCTTTTGCTCCATTCCCCACGCACATGATTACTTATCTTTAGTTCAGCTTTCTACTTCTGCCTAGTCTCTGCAACGGCTTGCATATTTGAGACCTCCAGCCGGTATCTAATACCTAAGTAGATACTTGACTTATAGAAAGTTCTATTTCATTATGAACAAATCTATATCTGCAGTTGAAGCTTCACTAAGCTTCTTCTGTTTAACTACTACAAAATACTCATTGCAGTTCCTCTTCCAGTGTCCCAGCTTATCGCAATGAAAGCAAACTCATTTGCCCTCGGGATCACTTTTATTTATGTCCTTTGTTTAGCCTTTCTATTGCCTTCTATCTTTTCTGACTCCTCAGAAACACCTTTGGCCATCTTCTTCAACTTAGAAGTTTCATCTACTAGTAAGACTTGGTCTTTCTTGGAAGGAAAGTGACGCTCAACTTATTCAACATATTTAAGCAAATCAGGTCAACTAACTTCAAGCTTATTAATGTTAAAGTTCACAACAATTTGTGAAAGGGAGTCAGCGAGTGACTAGAAGATCGAATCTTGACTCAACTCTCCATCTTTGACAAAACCTAGGTGTCCTAATTGATCAATCGGATTGATCATCTTTAGGACACGTGTCTTTACTGTAGTACCATTGGTTATTATAGATTGGAAGAGCTCATTAGATATCTTATATCTAGTTGACCTACTTTGCTCACCAAACAACTATTGAATGTGCAACAATATAGTAGGTGCATCCATTTTCTCTTGTTGACGCTATAACTCGATACTTATGGATGCGAGCATAATGCATTGAGCCATCTTTACATCATCTTGCTATTTCTTAAAATAACAATATCTTCCTCATAGGCTTAGTCTACAACGTTTGCAGGAATAGGCAAATTAAGGATATTTGCTAAATTTTCAGCATTGAGAACTTTTCTCAAATTTGTTTAATCAATCCGAACAATTCGGTTCGATTAATTGTTAGCATCTAATATGCTATGCAGTGTTAGTGAATTAAACATAGCAATATTTTTTAAGTGAATTAGTAACAACATTAACATGCATTCATTTTATTAATCACCAAGTTAATTAGGTCTTTATTTAAAATGATGTCTCCCACTATTTTCATCAAACTATATTACCCTCTTCTTATATAGTTCGGCAAATCTAATTTAAAAAAAACTTGCTAGTGAGAATAAGGATCCTATTTCAAATGTATATAGCCTTCTGTGTGCACAACAAACTATATATATAAATAAATAGGTAGACAACTTTTGTCAATTACATCAACATGTAACTCCTTTATTTTGCCTCTTAGATTATTATGATCATGTGTGTGCACATCCAAATCAAAATTATCTAAGTTAAGTTAAACCTAGCACTTCCATATAAGTGAAGAGAAAAATACTGCCCTTGTGTGTGCACAACAAAACAGTAATGTTCAATTCCTTATAAGCATCAAATGTGATGAAACAACATCTCAAATGATCGATATAAGCCTTGTGTGTGCACAACAAACGTATATTGATTATTTGATACTCTATCGTTTTATCATGCTAGAAGGCAACGTTCGATATTCCAAATATCTTTGAACGTTACAACTTAATATTTTAGTAGTAGAATAAATAAATTAGAACAATTCTAATTTTATTTAATTGAATTAAACTCCTTTTAATTCATGAATTAAACATTTTAATTCATTTTATAAATAATATTTATTCTACATCATGAGGGGTTTGTTAATATTAATTGTCTCATCTTGTTTAGCGCGCATGCACATATATATATAAAATACGCGTCATATTATTTAACATGCGAAGCATGTTTGGATAATATAATATATATAATTAGCATGCACATATAGAATACTATATTCTACTTGAATTGATTATGGACTTTTATTCTAATTTGATTCACTAGAGCCACCAAGTGAACCAAAAGGCCAAACCTAGGGTGCAAGAATAAATTAAATTATATGTAACTATTACATTTAAATTTGGGCTCCATTACAAATGGGTCTTCATGCGCTCCTTACTCATTTGCTCCAATTCTTCAAAATAATTCTAACTAATCCTATTACAAATTATTTATAATAAATAAGAAACCTTGATCAACAGTCAAGGGGAAGTACATAGGAGGGAGATAGAATTATACATAAGAAAAATTAGAAAAACGAGGTACGCAGACCCCATTTATAAAACTCATTCATTCATGCATTCATTTAAAATTAAATCCAATCACATTGGTCAATAGTTCATAATCAATCTCATTTATTATCATATATATCAACATATATATCAATAAATAATATTCATCACATGAATTAAATAAAACATTCCATATATGTATTGGTATCATTTAATGGGCAATTTAAAGTTGCATGAAATCCAATTTCATGTTTAAAATAAACCTTTTATTTTAATTATAAAATTATTTAAAAATAAACTATTTATTTTTTATTATTTTAAAATTACCCAAAATAAACTCTTTTATTTTGAAATTTTAAAATCTGTACAAAATTACCAAACTATTTGGTTAATTAATATATATATATATCGTATATATTTTAAGAATATATATATACCAATTCGGTAACAGTACATATATATATCACATGAATTAAATAAAACATTCCATATATGTATTGGTATCATTTAATGGGCAATTTAAAGTTGCATGAAATCCAATTTCATGTTTAAAATAAACCTTTTATTTTAATTATAAAATTATTTAAAAATAAACTATTTATTTTTTATTATTTTAAAATTACCCAAAATAAACTCTTTTATTTTGAAATTTTAAAATCTGTACAAAATTACCAAACTATTTGGTTAATTAATATATATATATATCGTATATATTTTAAGAATATATATATACCAATTCGGTAACAGTACATATATATATATCATATATATATATATATACCCGAAAAGAACCAACATAAAGCCATAAACCAAAAATTGCTTCATTGATTCCTGCTTTTCCGAATTCCGAACATGTTATATATATACCAACCGTTGCTTTATATATACAACATCCAATACTGAAAACCAAACATGGCTTTATACCGATTACCGAAAAATTGCTGCTTTATTAATCACCCAAAACCGAAAGTGGGCAATTTTTGAATTTACCAAAAGTGACAATTAATTCGGGACAACTTTGTTGCTTTTATGATTACCAACCGTGACTCCACTTTTGGGACAAGCTAATATATTTATTAACTACCGAAACAGGCTTTTGGGAGCTGCCAGTTTTTCCAAAACCGGAAGCTTTATTAATAATATATATATATATATATATATATATATATATATATATAAACTATATATATATATCCGGAACATGGAATTCATATATATATATATATATGTAAACTGTAACTTCTACCGATTCGGTAATTATCCGTCGCATGTCGTTTATAATATATATATTAATATATAATCTGAAATCTTTTAAAATAATAATTTTATACAACAAAAATTATGCCCAATAAATTATTCCAAACACATACCCATACATATATAGAATCAAAACAATTAATAATTCGCATAAAGTTTGGCTCTTGATGCCACTGTTGGTTTGTAATATTCATAGACGCAATCAAATTGCATTAAATAGCGGAAGCATGGTAAAATCAAATTTAAAAATTTTACAAACCATAATCCAGGATCGACATTTATGCGCAATTATTAATTAATAAAGAAGAAGTTAGAGATATACCCTTGTAGAACTCAAAGTTTCAACGGGTACAAGTTCACCTCCAAATCTTTCACGATCTCCTTGAATTTCACGGATTGGATTCCAACGATCAATGTTAGCCACCCAAGTGTTTGGCCTCTAGAGGTGATCCACCAAGGAATAATAATAATTCAAGAAGTGGGTGATGGCAAACCCTAGTTTTCTCTCTCTAGAGAATATGTGAGTACTCTCCCAATACTTGTGGAAGTATATGTGTGTAACCTTAATCCATAATAAGACTTCTCTTATTTATAAATTTAGTAAACCCTCCTAACACCTTTAGGAATAGGGTTTTTAATTAAACTCCTAATCTAATTAGGAACTTAATTAATTTAATATAATAATTATAATTCCTAAACTATTTAGAAACTTAATTATTAATTATGAGAGTACTCTTATTAATTAATTCCTAAACCATTTAGGAACTAAATAATAATGATAATAGTAATAATAACAATAAGACTCCTCTTATTAATTTATAATTAGTATTTCCAAAATACTAAATAATAAATATTAAGCTATTTAATTTATTCTATCCATATAGTATAAATTAAATATACTTAATTCATTATTACAATTATGCCATTTACTTCTTAAATAATTATTTTCCTTTTGCGGTGCGACCCTTTAGGTTCTCCATATTAAACCGGTTATAGAATAAATTAATGAGAACTATTCTAATCTTATTTATATAAATAAACTAAACTATTTAATTCATTTAAATAAATATAGATTTCAACATTTAATCACAAAAGAACCTATTCAGCGAATAGTTACCGTACAATTCAATCCTTCTACCTCACAACGTCCCAATCAAATATAAGACATGGTATAACTGTCAAGTCTTATTTTATTTGATTATATGCATTTCGATCCTTAAATGAATAACTCTAATTAATGTAAATTAGAAACTACTTTCTAATTTTTATTCTGCCTTGGCCAATGACTACTGAGTTGTCATTTATCGAATCGCATAGGACATTCGCTTCTTTTACTAGAAGTGGTAGATTCTTTGTTGATCATTCACCTATCTCCATGTATGACTTATTATATCCGATCATACCCTTTGATACACCCTAAATGTTTTAAGGAATGTGTCAAAACATAATTCATCGTACACAAGATACTATGATGATCTCAAGTCCAATGATCACTTGTACTACTATCACAAAAGGAACTCCTATTGACAGGCAAGTAAAACTCCATTAGGTGTTCCTTGAGCGAGTCACGTTCAGTGAACTTATTCTCTAATAAGCACCTACATACTTGCTTTAGTGTCTCTACACAAATGATTATGAGATCAATCATCCTCTTCATAAGAGCAAGCATAGTATGTACCAATCTATCCGGATCTACTAATCCCCTTTTTAGTGATCCAACGATTAGGAACAATTTTAGTTTTGAGCTATCTTGAATTTAGATCTCATTAGCATAATCCTCATCACGGTTCTAAAAGCATTGCTCGAAAACTATGGGTTTATCCATTTGATTAATTCAAGTAATTAATCATGAATAAAGAAATGCCTTGATACTTTTATTAATAAACGAACAAGATTACAAAGTATATGCTTATCACATCAAATGTGATTGGCTTGAGGGCATACTACTTTCACGTGCACCCCTAACGCACCCAGTGTGCAGTGTAGCAGGGGGTAGGTACAACCCTGCTTCTTAGCATTTCAACAAACTCTCACCTTATGCATATGTTACTTCTCTATGTAGAATTGTTGGCCTCACCACTATCCTATGGAGAAGCTCACAAATAACTCTAACGCTTCTTATTTTGAAGTAAAAATTGTTGCAAAAAAATGTGCATTCCTGCCAATCCAATAGACTGAACTAATGTCAACACACATGTATTTATAAGCCTTAATTGTATTATCTTTATGCAATCATGTATATTTTGGATTGCCATACCAATCCGTTTCAGTAAACCTTATCTACTAGGATAATTCTTCATTTCATTTCTGTTTTACATTTACAACGAAAATAAACAAAATTGTGGATGTGAATTGCATAGGTAATATATGAGTAATCCGTAGCTAAGAAGTACTACAAAGAATCTTGCAAAAAGTTACTCATTTGTCACACATCCCATTACCTGGAATATCACGATTGTCATGGATTTTTGAATCTTCCACCCACATAATATCTCCAGGGAAAATATTCATGTCAGCAAGAGTAGCAGTTTCTACATCAATGATTTTGGAACCTTTGTGAAGTATCTGGTTTTCCTTAACTACCTCGAGAAGTCAAGTGAGTTAGAGGATATGACAGATCATCTATACTAATCTTTTTGAGTAGTCTAAATTTGTAATTTTGGGGACAAAATTTTTATAAGGGGGGAAGCTCAGTCTGAGGTTCATAGGACCATTCGAAATATTGAATAGAGTGGGTGAAGTGACGTACGGGGTATCTCTACCTTCTGAACTGGAGCATATCCATAATGTGTTTCACGTTTAAGTGTTGCGACCATACAAGCCTGATTACAAACACGTCATATCCTATAAGCCGATACAAGTTGAGAAAGACTTATCATATAAAGAAATTCCTATCCAGATATTAGATAAGAAAGAGCAAAAACTACGAAATAAGGTTATACATTCTGTCAAAGTCCTCTAGAGGAACCACAACGTTGAAGAAGCTGTGAGGAAACTTGAAGAAAAGATGAGGACTAATTATCCGAATCTTTTTGAGTAGTCTAAATTTGTAATTCCATGGATATAATTTTTATAAAGGGGGAGAATGTAATGACCACGAATTCTATATGTCATTTTAATTATAATTATTAAATAATTAGCAATGAATTAAAAATTTTGTACTAATTAATTGTGCATTAGATAATTGAATGAATATACTTGTGTATGTATATATTTATTTAAAGTAATGAAGCAAGGTGTTATAATTAATTTAAAACAAGTCTAATTGGATTATATTATAAGTCCAAATGAGATATTAAACTAGGTCAAATAAATTTACCAAGTAGTCCATGTAATTAATTAAACCTTGATCCATATAATAATTAAACTAACCCAACGCTTAATTTAATTAAATGTAACATATGTTACTTAATGTTAGCCCAATAGAACAATTAAATTGAGCTCAACCAGATTAAATGGATGAGCCCAATATATTAAATCCTAAAGTCTAATGTGAAGCCCAAATCAAAGTCAAAATTGGTCAATATATATACATATGTGTGTGTGTGTGTGTGTGTGTGTATATATATATATAGGTGTATATATGTATAATTAAACTATAAAAATAAAGCAAAATTTGGCTATTAAATGACCAAATGGCTGGGTATGACAGGGCCCACTTGGGGTGGCTTGATTTGCTTCATGTTGCTTCTTCTACACATCTTCCATAGTTGTTCAACCACTCTAGTCATTCACCATGTCAATCAACCAATCAATCCATGGTGTGATGTCGCAAGAACCCAAAAATAAAATCTTACTTTGGAAAAATAAATATGTAGTAATGCAAGTAAGAGTCGATCCCACAGAGAATGATTAATTTAATTTTATGTTTTCGCAAACAAAAGTTGGGGGGTTTTGTAATTAAAGAAATAATTTAAATAAAACTAATTAAAATAATTATGCAAGAAATAAATAAGAAGAAAAAGCCTTGGTTTAAATTAATATCCACCATCAAGAATTTACAACTGATCATTGATGCAAAAATAAATCAATTAATATTTTGAAGATTCACCGTAGAAAGAACTACTCGCAGGTGGAATAATTTTTCTCCTCTCTCCTTAATTTTACATAAGTAGAGCCACGTGGTCTAAATACCCTTACTATTAAACAACTTCCAGCACGTGCTAAAGATTTAATTTAATAATAGCATAAAGAATTAGAGAGATCGTTGAACTAAACAACACAAGCCACGTGTTTGCATTTAATTTAGATGAATATTCTTCCTAAGATAAAATAATCTTTTGATCTGCAAAACAATTATTAAACTTAGTTGTTTCACAAATAGCAGTAGATTAATATGAATAATAAACTAGTAGTACTCCTAGCAATTAAACAAACCAATCATAAAATTTAGCATAGAAGAATATTCAATAATCAAAATATAAATTGAACAATTAAAATAAATTAGATCTCACAGTGTATAAATCTTGATGGATTCAATCACTTAAACCAAGAAAAATAAATTAACTACTCATAATAATAGAGAACACTAAAGAATAGAAGAGAGAATTTTTATTCTAATGAGAGTTGTCTATTACATTGTGTGTCAAGCCCTCTATTTATAGGCTCCAAAATCCTCCTAAACCTAGTTGGAATTACTCTTTCCAAACCCTAATAGGATTTAAAATAAAAATAAAAATAAAAGAACAAGAAAAATAATTATTATTCTAACCCTAGTTGGAATTAAAATCCAATTTGGAATCAAAAAGTAGCAAAATTCGCGAATAATCTCGTTTCTGACAATTAACGCACAGCCAAATAGCCCCTTCGCTACAGTGTCGGTCCCCGCCTCCCGCGCATTGCGCGGTGCCTTTCTTTCTTCCGAAACGACGTCGTTCTTGCTCCTTTGTTCTACTGCCTGGCCGCGCATTGCGCGGCCGCTTTTCTTAGACCAAAACGTCGTCGTTTTCTTCCTTGCTGCTGACTCCCCATCCGCGCAATGCGCGGTCGCGACTTCCGTTAATTACATAATTACCACCGGTCTTTGCTGTTTTGACAGTTTTATCCCTGAAATTACAAAAATGCCATTAGACTTTTATTTCCCTACAAAATCAAATATAAAATAAATAAAAATAATATAAAAATACTGAAAATTCTAAAAATACATAGTAATAAATAAAACACCTAAAATACTAAAAATAAATAAAAACACATAAATAAAAAGAAATATAAAAATACTATAAAATTACCTAAATTAACATAAATTAACTAAAATTCTATAAAACCTATTAAAACTAAAATAAGCTAAATAATTAAACATTTAAGCATACAATAAATATAAAAACTAAGTATTAGGGAATAAAAATAGCATATAATTTAACCCTATCAATCCATTAAATAGTAATCCCAATTAGCCTATAAATTGACCAATGTTAGTTGATTAGGAAGGTTAATGAAGGATTACCCAAGTTCTATAAATAGAATGTTCCACACATTTGTTGTGTTGGTTAGTCATTTCTATAGCTTTTCTAGAGAGAAAATATAGAGCTCCTTTGAGAGAAAAGTAAGCAAACACTTATGAGTTGAGATTTCACCAAAGAAATTGCTAGAGATTTGTCAAGGTAGACTCATTAACAAAGTTTCTAGCCAAGAGAAGAAGAGTATCCAAGAGCATAACGTTCAAAAATGCTCTAACTCTTCTTTAGTTCATATTTGTAGTCTATATATGTTTTCTATGGTTAAAAAGTATTTTTAACCGATCAAAAGTTATTTTGATGGTCTAGAAGTCTTAAGCTATGTTATATTGGCAGATTCATAATTTGATATGTTTAAATAATGTTTTGGTATGTGTTGTATGCATATAAACGGAAGAAAAGTCTAAATTGAACTTTATCGGTAAAACCCTAGTTGAGCATGTGCTATTTAATGTTGTAGTTAGAAATGTACAAGTTAGATATGTGATTTCTATGGCTAGAAAGTTGTATGTATGAGTTATGAAGACAACACAACTTGAATCTCTCAAAAATATGAAAAAACAAAGAAGTTATGGCTCTTACCGTAAAACATGTCGATTTTGAAACCCTAGGTTGTTCGATCTTAAATTTCATGTCAAAAAATTTTCAAAAATGTGATTGAATCATGAAATGTTATAAAGCAAGAAGTTAAAAAGATAACAACACTAATTTGGTGTCATTTGGATGTGTAGATTTCATTTTATGCAAGTTGAACTAAAGAAATCAAAGTTGGAAAATTAGGGTTTTGAAAAATAGAGATACCACCGCCGCGGTAGGGTCCCACCGCCACAGTAGTGAAACACCCTGTGATTAAATATTAAGCCACCGCTGCTGCGATAAATCCCACCGCCGCAGCGGTGAAACTTTCTGCAAGTCATCGCCGTAGCAATGGTCCTCACCGCCGCAGCGGTGAACTAGACAGTTTGAAAAATTAATTCCGGACCTGGTCGGGTCGGCTTGGCTCGGGTCAGAAAATGAATAATATTTTACAAATTATTTTATTATTTTTGGAACCAATAAAAGTAATTTAAACATTATAAGAGTTAAATTAATAGGTAAAAGATGTTAAATATTATTAAAGAATTAATAATATAAATAAATTAATAAAATGAATAAAATATTATTAAAGGATTAATAATATTATAAAATCAATAAAGTATTATTAAATGATTAATAATATTAGATAATGAATAAAATATTATTAAATGATTAATAATATTAGATAATGATTAATATATTATTAAATGATTAATAGTATTAGAATATGAATAAAATATTATTAAATGATTAATAATATTATACGATAAATAAAATATTATTAAATGATTAATAATATTAGAAGGAAAATATTATTAAATAATTAATAGTATTAGAATATGAATAAAATATTATTAAATGATTAATAATATTATACGATAAATAAAATATTATTAAATGATTAATAATATTAGAAGGTTAATAAAATATTATTAAATGATTAATAATATTATAACGCTAATTAAATATTATTAATTCAATAACTGTTTAAGAGTGTCTTAGCTAATTGTTTCGGCTAGACAATGCATGTTTAAATTCATCAAATTGAATATTTTAAAAGCTTATCCAAACCATTGGTTGGTGCGGATTCTTATTGTAAGACTGAGAATGAACAACCCTATATAAGGGAATTATTTTTGTCGGGAAACTGACTTTTGCACAAGATGTCTGAATGTTATACATATACATAGGGTACAAGAGGTTGATCCCCTCGCCTACCAAACTATCAAGGTATCAGATATATATATATATATATATATATATATATATATATATATATATATATATATATATATATATATATGTTTGTTCTACCTTTAACAGTAGTACATGGTCCTTAGAGGCCACTTAGCAGTAAAGAGTCAATCATTTCTTTTATATTGAAAATTTGATTTTTGTTCTTTCACAATTATTATCTACTGTTGAAACACTTGATGTTATTTCCCATTCAAGCATGATATATCTCTATTATCTGTTCTTAAACTTGTTGAGCAAGCTAGTTGCTCATTCTTGTTATATCATGACTTATTTTGTAACTAAGCCCGAATGTTCCAAAATGGACACAGGCAAGGGAAAAGCCAAAACATAAAATAGCTTAATGCATGTTAACTTAATTGCTTGCATGTAATTTTTTTTGTAAATCTTTTGTAATCCCTTAAGATATATACTGTTATGTTAAGGTTCGTCGACCTTGGGATTGTAGCTTTTTTATAAGGATCTTTATGCATTACTCAGCGATGTTTAGTTAAAGATTATGTTTTAGATGTTATTTAGTATTGTACAGTGAAGAACCAAACTCGAGGTTATAAAATCCGAATTTGGGGTCGTCATAGGTTGGTATCAGAGCTGTAGGTTAGAAACATTAGGATTGCGAAACCTATGCTAGAACCTTAGTACCAAACTCATATTAAGTGTTGTAGGAGATGAATAGGGGAGATTCATCATGTTATGTATTTTTGGAGGTGGATTGAGAAAATCCATCGAGCCGAGATGTACATGATAAAATATCATTTCATTTCATTTCATCAATGAATATATTTTATTGCTGTACGGACATGTGTGATTTTTATGATATAAGATGCTTGAGATTAGATAGTCTAGTCATGTTGCTGAGGAGGATTACATTGATATCCACATGAATACTGCACAATCACTGGTGGCTGCACCGATAGAGGATCCAGAGTTTGATCCTGAGGAGGGTGATCGTGAAGAGCCTGTTAGGGGTGGAGTGATGAGGCCATACAGTGAGGATAAGGTCGCGTCTGAGGAGGAGGAGCCAGCTAACTACGTTAATGGCATGGGCAGCACTACCAATGACATCATCGAGGAGCGAGGAGCTAGAGGATAGGGTTCAGCATTTAAAGGAGAAAAACCTGAGTCATCAGCATATGGAGGATCAGTATAAGGATGTAGCTTATCAGTTCTCTGGCGAGAACACAGAGCTGAAGGAGAAGATGGCAGAGATGGAGGCTAGATTGGCAGAGGCTGAGCTGAAGATTCAGCAAACACACGTAGAGAATGAGGCTATTAGAGGCCAATGGCAGCAGACAGTAGATGTTAGGATAGATATGGAGATCCAGCGAGATGCGGCACATGGGCAGATACTGGAGTTGGAGGAAGAGGTTCGAAAGAAGATGGTGAGGATCAATAGATTTAGTTATGTCTATCATTCTTCTTTTCGCAGATTTCAGAGTAGGGTACACTACTACACAGCCGAGGAGGACCAATCCATGTATACTATTAGTAGGAATGTGGTAATGGCCATTGGGGACGAGGAGTACGATGATGTGATTCATTGGGGGATGTGCAGTCATAAGTATTGGTTATTTTATTTTTGTTATATGTATATAGAGGCAGTAGAACCTAACTTTTGTTTTATCAGAGGGTTAATATGTTTGTAAATCCCAACTCTAGGAAGTTGTAGGATATGTTTAGTAGAGATCCCATCTTTTGTAGTCTTTCAGGGATAGGGGCATTTATAGCAGTATGTTGGTGATGTAAAGTGCTATGCACTATTATTTTAGCATATGAATATAAATGCAGTTAGGTTTATGTTTATATGTGTGATATGGTTACTTGTATTTTAACTAAAAATTGCTTAAGATTAAAGACAAAAGTGAAAAGAGGAAACAAGTATAATAACTTAAATTTTTGTTTATAACAGAAAATGCCGCCATGTAGATAACCACCGAGAAACCAAGGGGTAGAAGAATCGTTTAACAATAATGAGGGGAGACGCAATGTGGACCCAATGCAGAACTTCGTTAACATGCTAGCTGAAGCAATGCAGAACCGAAACCCGGTAGTAGCAAATCCGCCACCACCACAGAATCAGTTGGCAAATTTCAAAGACTTCAAAGCAATTGGACCGCCGGAGTTTAGAGGGACGACCGACCCGATAGAAGCTTAGTCCTGGATAAAGGAAATAGAAAAGGTGTTCATTATTTTGAGAGTGGTGGAGGAGCAAAAGGCTATTTTTGCTACCTACATGATGAAGGGAGAAGCCAATTTTTGGTGGGAAGTTAATCAGAATAGGGCTGGTGAAGCGGTGGTGTCTTGGGCAAGGTTTAAGGAAATATTCGATGAGAATTATTTTTCAAAAAGTATGAAGAGTAGGATGGAGGTATGATTTTTGGAGTTGAAGTTAGAGAACATGTCGATACCTGAGTACGCGGTAAATTTTAAAAGAGCTGGCCAGATTCGCTCCGCATCAAGTAGACACAGAGGAATGCAAGGCTAGTAGATTTGAGAATGGTTTAAGACCATGGATTTTCAACAAAGTGGTAGTGTTACAGATTGATTCATTCTCGACTTTACTGGAGAAATCAATCATAGCCACATGAGGAAGCTAGGCATTATCTAGATATAACCAAGAGAGGAACAAAAAGAAAAGTGAAGGAGGAAGTAAGAACAATAACAGTGGAGGCAACATCAATAACAACAACAAACGTAAGTGAAACAACAACAGTTCAGGGACACCCTAAGGGAGCGACCCGAAGAAAAGCAACAAGTGCAGTAAGTGCGAGAAGAATCACTGAAGGGAGTGCATGAAGGGGAAGAACGTCTGCTATAATTGTAGGCAAGAAGGGCATATCACTCCTAATTTTCCCAGATGTAAAAGGGGAGGAGGTTATTTCATATGTAGAGCTATGGACCATCAGTTCAAGGATTGTCCAAAGAAGAAGAATGACGGAGGAAGCGGATATAGAGGAAACAATAGTAAGCTTATCATTGGAGGGCCAGTGTAACAGAAGAAGCCGATGGTACGGACTTTCAACAAGACGGTGCAAGACACAGTGGAATCTAAAGACGTGGTGTTAGGTATTATTCTGATCAATGATATGAATGCTTATGTATTGTTTGATTCGGATGCTACCTATTCATTTGTGTCTGATGATTTCACTAAACAGTTAGAATTGCCTAGTGAAAAGTTAGAAAACCCTATGAACATAGAAGTTGCCAATAAAGAAGTGATTCCTGTAGAGTATATACATAGAAATTGTTGTGCTAAAATTAGGAGTTAGGAGTTGAATGTGAATCTAATTCCGATACGTCTGGGGGAGTTTGATGTTATACTGGGAATGGATTAGTTGTTTAACCAGGGAGTGGTAATTAATTGTCAGAAGAAGTGTATACACCTTAAGACACCAAACAAGTCTAAGGTTGTATTTTATGGCAGCAAGTCGTCAAGACAATCTTCTTGTCTAACGATGATGCAAACCAAGAAATTATTAAATAAGGTATGTGTGGGATATCTGGCACATGTGGTAGATACACAAATGGTGAATCTTGAGATGGAACAAATACTAGTAGTTAAGGAGTTCATGGATGTCTTTCCAGTTGAACTGTCAGGTCTTCCGCCAGATAGAGAGATAGAATTTGTGATCAATTTAGTACTAGGGGCAGCACCAATATCGAAGGCACCATATAGGATGGCTCCGGTAGAAATGAGGGAGTTGATGGTTCAGTTGCAAGAATTGTTGGATAGGAAGTACATTCAACCTAGTGCTTCTCTATGGGGAGCACCTGTGCTATTTTGTAAAGAAGAAGGATGAAACGATGAGACTTTGTATGGACTATAGAGAGTTAAACAAAGTAACAATTAAGAATAAGTACCCGTTGCCAATAATTGACGACCTATTTGACCAACTAAAAGAGGAAAAGTACTTTTCAAAGATTAACTTAAGGACTGGTTATCATCAATTAAAAGTCAAGAAGGAGAATGTACCCAAGATGGCATTCAGAACTCGATATTGTCATTATGAGTTTATGGTAATGTCGTTTGGACTAACAAATGCGTCAACCGCATTTATGGACATGATGAACAGAATATTCAAGCATTACTTTGATAAATTTATATTTGTGTTCATTGACGATATTTTGGTTTATTCCAAGATAGAAGAGGAGCATGCCGAACATTTACGATTGGTGTTATAAATATTTAGGAAGGAGTAGTTGTATACCAGATTCTCAAAGTGTGAATTTTGGTTGGAGAGAGTTTAATTTTTGGGTCACGTTATCGACAAGGAGGGAATTTCAGTAGATCCTGCAAAGGTGGAAGTAGTGATGAATTGGGAACAACCAAGGACGCTGACGGAGGTTAAGAGTTTCCTAGGGTTAGCAGGTTACTATCGGAGATTTATCAAAGACTTTTTGAAGATAGCAACGCCGTTAACCAATTTGACAAGGAAGACAGTGAAATATGTATGGACGGAGAAGTGCGAAGAGAGTTTTCAGGAGTTAAAGAAAAGACTTAGTGAAACACCTATGTTGACTTTACCGGACAATATAAGAGGTTTTATGATCTATAGTGATGCATTGCACAAGGGACTAGGCTTTGTGCTAATGCAAAATGGCAAGGTCATTGTGTATGCGTCAAGACAATTAAAAGATTATGAGAAAGGATACCCTACCCACAACTTGGAGCTGACAGTGGTAGTGTTTGCCCTTAAGATTTGGAGGCATTATTTATATGGAGAAAAATGTGAGATATTCACAAACCATAAGAGCTTGAAGTATATATTCACGTAGAATGAGTTGAATATGAGGCAACAGAGATGGTTGGAGTTGATCAAAGATTATGATTGTGAAATTCTCTACCATCTTGACAAAGCCAACGTAGTAGCAGACACTCTATGTTGAAAGAGCAGGGAGAAATTGTTTGTATTAACCGAACAGGTGGAACTGGTGAAAGAAATGTCTTGAATAGAGTTGGAGGTGAAAAATCCGAAAGAGTCACTAGAAGTGGAAGCAAGCCTAACCTTGTTAGATAAGGTGAAAGAGGCTTTAGATAAAGGTGAAGAATGTAACAGAATAAGAAAGAGGATGACCGAAGGGGAAGAGGTCAAATTCAAAGTGGCTAACAAAGGATTGCTAAGGTTTGAAAATTGTATTTGGGTACCGTTATTGCCTGAATTACGAGAGGAGATTTTGTAAGAGGCTCATAGTACGAGATACTCGATACATCCAAGAAGTACGAAAATGTATCAAGATCTACGTTAGCATTTTTGGTGGCCGAATATGAAAAAGGGAGGTTACAGAATGTGTCAGTCGATGCCTAACTTGTCAAAGGGTAAAGGCGGAACATCAGAGACCAAGTGGATTACAACAGCCGTTAGAGATTCCTCAATAGAAATAGGAGCATATCACGATGGACTTGTGGTAGGACTTCTAGCAACACAAAAGGGATATGATGCTATATGGGTAATTGGAGATCGACTAACAAAGTCAGCGCACTTTTTGCCGATCAAGATTAAGTTCAATTCGGATCAGTTAGCAAAACTGTACATAAAGGTGATAGTTTCAAGACATTGAGTGCTGGTATCAATTGTGTCAAACAGAGATCCGCACTTCAGATCAAAATTTTGGAAAAGTCTTCAGGAAAAAATGGGGACACAGTTAAGAATGAGTACAGCGTATCATCTGCAGACTGATGGGCAAAGCGAGAGAATAATTCAGACACTAGAAGACATGCTCAGAGCCTATGTGATGGATTTCCAGGGTAGTTGGGAAGACCATCTACCGTTAGTTGAGTTTGCATATAATAATAGTTATCCTGTGAGCATCGGCATGCTGCCTTATGAAGCCTTATATGGGAGAAAATGTAGAACACCTCTATGTTGGGATGAGGTAGGAGAACGTCAACTGTTGGGGGCCGAAATTGGTTCAACATACTGTAGAACTTATCAGAGTAATAAGAGCTCGCCTGGTAGCAGCTCAAGATCACCAAAAAAATATGCAGATCTATATCGACAGAAGCGAGATTTCGAAGTAGGGAGTTTTGTGTTTATAAAGGTGTCTCCCTGGAAAGGGAAGATCCAATTTGGGAAGAAATGGAAGCTTAGTTCGAGGTTCATAGGACCATTCAAAATATTGAATAGAGTGGGTGAAGTGATGTACGAGGTAGCTCTACCTCCTGAACTGGAGCATATCCATAATGTGTTTCACATTTCAGTGTTGCGACCATACAAGCCTGATTACAACCACGCCATATCCTATGAGCCGATACAAGTTGAGAAAGACTTCTCATATGAAGAAATTCTTGTCCAGATATTAGATAGGAAAGAACAGAAACTACGAAATAAGGTTATACATTCCGTCAAAGTCCTCTAGAGGAACTACAACGTTGAAAAAGCTACGTGGAAACTTGAAGAAAAGATGAGGACTAACTATCCTAATCTTTTTGAGTAGTCTAAATTTATAATTCTAGGGACAGATTTTTTATAAGGGGGGAAGCTCAGTCCAAGGTTCATAGGACCATTCGAAATATTGAATAGAGTGGGTGAAGTGACGTATGAGGTAGTTCTACCTCCTGAACTGGAGCATATCCATAATGTGTTTCACGTTTCAGTGTTGCGACCATACATGCCTGATTACAAACACGTCACATCCTATGAGCCGATACAAGTTGAGAAAGACTTATCATATGAAGAAATTTCTATCAAAATATTAGATAGGAAAGAGCAGAAACTACGAAATAAGATTATACATTCTGTCAAAGTCCTCTAGAGGAACCACAACGCTGAAGAAGCTACGTGGAAACTTGAAGAAAAGATGAGGGCTAACTATCCAAATCTTTTTGAGTAATCTAAATTTTTAATTCCAGGGACAGAATTTTTATAAGGGGGGAGAATATAATGACCATGAATTTTATATGTCTTGTAATTATAAATATTAAATAATTAGTAATGAATTAAAATTTTTGTACTAATTAATTGTGCATTAAATAATTGAATGAATATACTTGTGTATTTGTATATTTATTTAAAGTAATGAAACAAGGTGTTATAATTAATTTAAAACAAGTCTAATTGGATTATATTATAAGTCCAAATGAGGTATTAGATTAGTTCAAATAAATTTACCTAGTATTCCACGTAATTAATTAAACCTTGATTCATGTAATAATTAAACTAACTCAATGCTGGATTTAATTAAATTTAACATAGGTTACTTAATGTCAGCCCAATAGAATAATTAAATTGAGCCCAACCAAACTAAATAGATGAGCCCAATATATTAAATCCTATAGTCCAATGTGGAGCCCAAAACAAAGTCAAAATTGATCAATATATATATATATATATATATGTGTGTGTGTGTGTGTGTGTGTGTGTGTGTGTGTGTGTGTGTGTGTGTGTGTGTGTGTGGATGTGTATAATTAAACTATAAAAATAAAGTAAAATTTGGCCATTAAATGGTCGGGTATGATGGGGCCCACTTGACTTGCTTCATGTTGCTTCTTCCACACATCTTTTCATAGTTGCTCAACCACTCTAATCATTTACCATGTCAATCAACCAATCAATCCATCAAGTAGTAATCCCAATTAGCCTTTAAATTGACCAGTGCTAGTTAATTAGGAAGGTTAATAAAGGATTACCCAAGTTCTATAAATAGAATGCTCCACACTTTTGTTGTGTTGGTTAGCCATTTCTATAGCATTTGTGGAGAGAAAATACAGAGCTTCTTTGAGAGAAAAGTAAGCAAACACTTGTGAGTTGAGATTTTCACCAAAGGAATTGCTAAAGACTTGTCAAGGTAGAGTCACTAACAAAGTTTCTATCCAAGAGAAGAAGAGCATCCAAGAGCATAAGGTTCAAAAGTGTTCTAACTCTTCTTTAGTTCATATTTATAGTCTATATATGTTTTCTATGGTTAAAAAGTATTTTTAACTGATCAAAAGTCATTTTTGATGGTCTAGAAGTCTAAAGTTATGTTATATTGGTAGATTCATGGTTTTATATGTTTAAATCATGTATTGGTATGTGTTGTATGCATATAAATGGAAGAAAAGTCTATATTGAACTTTACCGGTAAAACCTAGTAGCATGTGCTATTTAATGCTGCAGTTTGAAATGTACAAGTTAGATATGTGATTTCTATGGCTAGTAAGTTGTATATATGAGTTATGAAGACAACACAACTTGAATATCTCAAAAATATGGAAAAATAAAGAAGAGATGGCTCTTACCGTAAAACATGTCAATTTTGAAACCCTAGGTGGTTCGATCTTAAATTTCATGTCAAAACGTTTTCAAAAATGTGATTAAACCATGAAATGTGGTAAAGTCAGAAGTTAGGAAGATAACAGCACTGATTTAGTGTCAGTTGGATGTGTAAATTTCATTTTATGCAAGTTGAACCAAAGAAATCAAAGTTAGAAAATTATGGTTTTGAAAAACAGAGATATTGCCGCAGCGGTAGGTTACACCGCCTTAGTGATGAAACACCTTGTGATTAAAAATTAAGCCACCGCTACAGCGGTAAATCCCACCGTCGTAGCGGTAAAACTTTCTACAAGTCACCGCCGCAGCAGTGGTCCTCACCGCTGCAACAGTGAACCAGACAGTTTGAAAAATTAATTCCGAACAGGGTAGGGGTTAGGTCGTGTCAGAAAATAAAAAATATTTTGCAAATTATTTTATTATTTTTGAATCCAATAAAAGTAATTTAAACATTATGAAAGTTAAATTAATACGTAAAAGAGGATAAATATTATTAAAGAATTAATAATATAAACAAATTAATAAAATATTATAAAATGAAAAAAATATTATTAAAGGATTAATAATATTATAAAGTTAATAAAGTATTATTAAATAATTAATAATATTAGATAATGAAAAAAATATTATTAAATGATTAATATATTATTAAATGATTAATAATATTATAAGACTAATTACACTAACATGTTCTCATTTCCAAAATATTATTCTTCATAAAAGTCATAATAATTCCATTATACATAAACATAATTTTTAATAACTTAAAACATTCATTTTTTTAATTTATTTTCATTTCTTTATTATTTATTACTAACTTCTTTATATATAAATTATATAATTTAATATTATATAATTTATATATTTACATTCTCCTTTCTTAAATAATTCTTAAATTCCTCCATAATTATCACTTAATTATATAACCAAAATTATACATTTATTACTTAATCCTCTTATATAAACTATATAATTATTTTTATATAATTATATAATTATTATTTTCTTCATACATTATTTTAATTTCCTTATATAAATTATATAATTTATCATTATATAATTTTTATAATTACTTTTCTTCTCAATTAATTTCTAAACTTCCTCCATAATTCTTGATTAAATCTAAAATCAATAATTATAATTTTACTAACTTTCTCATTAACTTTTCATAAATTTTCGGATTAATTTAATTATTAATCCCTTAATTTTCATAATTAATGAAATTTATAATTATCAATTAAACATACACATTTATATATATATATATATATATATATATATATACATATCTAAATCATATATTTCACATTACCACATAATACCATTTAAATATAATTTTTGTATTTTCATAATAATTTAATTGTTAAATTTATTGTATCTCTACCTGAATTTCTTTTATTCCTCATAAATTATTTTTAAACAATTTATTTACTTTTCAATTATTTTAATTCCTCACAATTTATCATGGTCTCCGTACAAATTTAATTTACTAATTAAATCTCACCACATACCTTAAATCACATAAAATAATAATTAATTTAACAACCTTGATAACTTTTATCAATTAAATTCTTATTTAATTTTATTAAAGAAATTCTGAAAATTCGGATCCTCACATTCTTCCCCCCTTAACAGGATTATGTCCTCGTAATCATAATTGCCGTAATAATCATACGTATTTTATTTATAACACCTTGTTATACCTTTATCTTGATAAATCACAATTATATCCATAATAATCATATCTTTCCTCATTAATTTCCATAGCTCACATGGATAACACCATAATAATCATAACTGTTAGAATATTTAAATTCTTAACTTAATTCATAATTTCTTTGTAATATTACATTTCATAATTCTCTAAAATTTTATTAATAACACTTTAATTCATTTTTGGATATACTTATCAAAATAGTTTCTCATTCTTCGAAAAGTTTCTTTTCTTTAATCGCATATCTCCTTACTTCATTCACTTATCTCATACAAATCTTCTTCACATTTCATAATTCATTCCTTAATACTTCTATCATTCAACTCAAGGTTTTATTCAACACTAGGTTTTAAACGTTAACCTTTACTTAATTTATCATAATCCGTATTTAAAATTACTCTAAAAATCCTGGGTGTCACATTCACCCCTCCTTCAAAAATTTCGTCCTCGAAATTTCCATGTGGTAATATCTCACTCATTTGCAATATACAGATTTCCTTTGTATTTATTCCACAAATCTTTCTTCCCTTCATTTTTCGTGATCATTGCCCATTGAAATTTTCTAATCCATCATATTTCATAATTTCTTTATTTTACAGTATTACTTTCATTATCGCTCACATTTAAAATACTACCCCATCCTACCATCCAATCTTCATACGAGTAGAGGAATTCAAAAATTTTATTTTGGAAGAAAAACTTTCATGATATGCTGAATGAACATTTATCCCGGTTTACAGTACTTCGCTCCCCGAGTACTTCATACTGCAAACCCTGACAGTGGATCAATCTGTCATTAAAGTGATGGATGTTTCACCATACCTTGGCACGCCAGATGATCAATCTGCAATGCCTATGTCTTGATATGCCAGGTGACCATTCGATCAACCTGCAATATTCTTAATCTTTTTGTTCATCTCAGCCTTAGTATTCGTTCAAAAGTAATTTGGTTGGTTATAACTTTCAAAGAATATGAATTCATTAAATATTTAACAAAATTTGTCTAGCTGAATCAATAGCTCAGACTTATATTTCTTCAACGCTTGTCTAGCTAGATCAATTAGCATAGACTTACTTTTAACAATTTATAATCTGCAGAAATTTTAAAACATTTATCATGTCAAAACTTTTCAAAACGTCTAGCCGAGTCAAATGACATTGACTTATAGCTTTGACATACTTTTATAAATCAAAATCATTTATGACTTCATGTTATCGCATCATTTTGACAGCTCGTTGAGAATTCCGTCGCTAATAATTCCTACACCATACTCTATGGCGTTGAATCATCTTTTGACGAAATAGTACCGCACCGTCTCAACAATACGTTGAGCATTCCGTCATTCATCACAACTACATCGGGCTAAAAGGTGCATTGATGATTCTTTTGAAATACATTTTGATGTTAAAATAGTTTCGTCTAGCCGAAACAAGTAGCATATACACTTTTTAAATCGCTTAAAATTCATTTGCATTTTCAGAAGCACATACGTTTCAAATTAGCTTGAGGCCAAAAATTTTGAAATCTAGCAAAGCTAGAAGAGTGGGAATATCCTAAATTCCCTAAACATTCACCTTCTGCTTCTTCACTTAATTATTAAATTTATTGCTAGGACTATTATTAATTATCATACCAAAATTTCTAACTACTCCAACTTTTCTATACCCCCGTATAGTTCATCAAACTTGCCACACATTGTGAGTACAAGAACTTACCACAAGAATATGAGTTTTAAAGCTTGTCCTAGCAATATGTAGTCTAAGAACAAATCAAAGACTATCCATATGCTGAGGGGCTCAAAACATACCATACGATTATGAGTCATGGACTTACCACATACATGAGTTTTAAGAACTCGTGCCTAAACTTAATATTATTTACCTGTCAAACCACTAACGCGACTCTAACATTTCAATGATTATCACATAGTAACTAAGTAAACACAAGTCCCCTACCCATACAAAGGATTGTGCAACTCGGTCACTACGTGAGTCCTCAATTGAAATTTCGTACCCAAACTTTCTGCCCCCTTATCATAACATTTCTGTCATTCATGCTTTATCTCTCTCTGAATTCTTTTTGTACTATTTCATAGTACCATATCTCAATATAGCATTAAGCTATCCCCTTTGAATCATTAACAGGTCTCTCTATTATTTTACATTCTTACTTGATCCCATCATGACCTTGCTTTACAACTTATTCCTTATTCGATTCCCTTATCTCGTGATCGTATCATAGTACGATCCTCTTACCGTTCCTGATCATGTTATTATGATCTCTTCCTAGACGTTTTGGATTACCTTGTCATCTTTATTACTTAAATCAGGTGTCCCCTGATTATCTTTGAGATTCATCTTTGAATCATTTTAATTATTCCTTCATATATATTTTAAATTAAACTGATGAATTTTGTCAATCCCTTACCTTCGTTCAGATATTTCTCAACATCTTTATTTCTTTCTTATAATCTCTATCTTTCATATTTCCTTTACTTTAATCCATATTAGAGAACTGTATCTCTTAACTTATATCTTTCTATTTTAATTCCCCCATGTTCATCAAACTTATCATGTATTTGGACTCAGGAACTTACCATAATCATATGGTTGAGGAGCTTGTCCTAGTCAGGCCATAGTCGCTCATTCGCTAAAGGGGCTCCACCATATAATCATGAGTCACGAGTTTACCATACGCTTGAGTTTTCAGAACACTCAACTAACCGTACTTCTTCCTCACTTTAGGTTATAGCCTAAGGTATCATTTTCCTACGGGTTATAACCTCTAGCTCTGATACCAACTGTAACGACCCCAAAATTCGACCATCTTTATTACCTTAAATTTCATATTTATTAAACATTATCTTCCTTGCGTCCAAATTTTGGTTCGTTAATAATTCTTTAATGTGACACCCCCAAATCTAGGCCCACAAGGCCCAAACTTAAGTTGTCATAAGACTACAACAAAAATTATTACACAGTAGAGCAACGTTCAACATTACAACGTATAATAATACATAACTAAGTCTTCACTATTATTGTCACACTATTTTACAACACGTGAAGACTATGGTAGCTATCCCTCGGACTCTCACTCCATTCCCCGGCTAGACCCAGCTACGTTCTCATCTCCTGTTGAAAAACAATGGAACAAAAGAAAGGGTGAGCTCAAATAGCCCAGTAAGAAATATCATGACTAAGATAATGACGAATAATTTATCATTAGCCTTCAACAGTTGAGTTCTTGATATAATACAATAGACTACAAGGTTTATATCAAAAACTGTAGTTAAATTCTTGAACAATGTTCAGATCAATAATAGCAGTGGAATGAGCAATCTGTTAGAAGAATAATACAGACTATAATGTCCACTCGCTTCTCTTTTTAAGAAAAACATCAACAACTTTTATCGTCTGAAATACCATTAGCCAAGATAATACAAATTCACAGTTCCTGGTCATAATCATGCAGATCAACAATTCATCTTTGTACTACGGGCCAAAGATATTCAGTATAACACCAACGGTCATGATTATACCAGATTCAGCCTTTGGTCATAATCATACCAAACAACAGTTCATCTATGCACTACGGGCCAAAGAGAACTTTCACCACATGCCATAAAAGACACTGAACAGATGTATCGCCTTTAACCTAGTATATCGCCTTTAACCTATCATATGTTCAACAATTATATCACATATGTGCCCCCGGCCACAGATATTCACAACAGTTTGATTCTTGATGATTAATACAAATAACAGTGATACAAATGATGAACAGAAGAACAGGATAAACAATAAGTATCAGAACTTTACTTTGTGCAGATTCAAATAATGTCCAAATTGTCAACATGATGTGGAGTGAAATTTAAAAATGATATTCAAGATCCACAGTTCAGAATAATGGTTACAGTTCAAAAGAAAGGTTCACGTAAATAGGAAGGTTCAGTTGAAATAATGAAGTTCAACTATTATGGAACATATAATATTTTCAGGAATTATAGAAGCAACAGTTCCATAATAAGTTTCGATTTAGGAGTATGAAAGAAAATAATATCCCTTACCGTAGCAGGTTTACAAAAGGTGAAGGAAATTAATATCCCTTACCATAGTAAGTTTGAATAATGGAAGATGAAAAAGATGGTATCCTTTATGAGTATAAAGGAAAATGATATCTCTTACGAATATGAAAATGATATTACGAACGAATATGGAATAAAAATGTCATGTGATAATTCGTGTAGACAAATTATTTTCACACGAGACAAATAAAAAGGGTTATTCACCAACAGGCGGTAATCCGCGCTGTAATGTTATTCCCATCAATTTGAATACGAAGAGTTATTTACCAAACAGGCGGTAATCCGCGCCGTAAGGTTATTCCCATCAATTTGAATACGAAGAGTTATTCACCAAACAGGCGGTAATCCGCGCCGTAAGGTTATTCTCAGAGATTAAAAAGTAATGAATAGAATAGGTTATTCACCAACAGGCGGTAATCCGCGCCGTAAGGTTATTCCCACAAATTAATACATGAAAATAAATGGAACATAAGTAAGAAAGAAACGATATTATTTTCGAGAATCAAAGAATGATAATCCCTTCCAGTAAGAAAGAAAATAATATCCATTTATGTTGATGAAAAGAATGATACCCCTTACCGTAGTAAGTTTAAATAATAGAATATGAAAGAAGACGATATTCCTTACCACAGTAAATTTAAGAGTTTGAAATGAATGGTATTCCTTATAAGTAAGAAAAAAAATGACATTCTTTACCACAGTAAATTTAAGAGTTTGAAATGAATGATATTCCTTACCGTAATAAATTTAAGAGTGTGAAAAGAATAATATTCCTTACCTTAACATGTGACTGAATATTGATTTAAATGAGGTTGATCAACCTATATATTTTTAATATAATTAGTAATTACCACATATAAATTTCAAAGTGTATGATAATTCGTATAATATGAACTATCAAAATTATATATATTTAACATAAATTTTGTAGTATAATATAACTACTTTAAAATAATTTTTAAAATAATATTCCAAAATAAATCTTTCAAGGAAAGCTTTTAAAAATGAATCTTCTCAAAGAAAAGTCTTCTAAGGGAAGATTTGTGAATACCGTTAAAAATAGGAATTTATGAAATTACTACTCTTTAATAAAAGACTTACTTGAAAAATTCCTGCACTTCTTTTGGCTTTCAGACACTCAAACTAACCTTACTATTCTCAGAGAAAACTCATAAAATTCTTATAGAAAAATTTTATGTTTTAGGTGTGATTTTTCTATTCAGCTGAGCAAGCTATTTATAGGAGAAAAAATGTTACTATGCACGGTAGGTGGCACTGGCGTGTTGCACGTCAGTGCTGAATTTCTCTGCATGCAGCCGCTTTTTCCTTCCTGCACATTTTGCAATTCATTTCTCATGCGGGCCCCACATGGGTCCCACATGTTACTATTCACGTTACTATTTCAAATAGTAAAATTATTTTTTTTTTTAATTTATTTATTTATTCATTTTTCCTGTGAGTCCTGCATATAAAATAATGCTACAACAATAATTCAATAATAATGTAGTAAACACGTTACAGATTATTATTAATTTAATAATATAAATTACAGTATATTTGCTACTGTGACAATTATTAGGTTCAATAATTTTAAACTACAGTGCACCAACAATTATTGAGTCAATGATATGAAATACAGTGTAATGACAATTATTGAATCAATAATGCAAAATACTGTGTAGCAACAATTATTGAATTGATAACATAAAATATTATGCAGTGACAATTATTGATGAAATGATGCGTAACAGTTACGGTGTCAATTATCAGACCAATAATATGAGACACTGTACAATACCGTGTGCTACTGTAGAATACCGTATGCTACAATGAAATACCATAAATTACTATATGTTACTATTCTTTTATCACTGGTATTTTAACAGTTAGCACCGTTGACTATTTTTATTAAAAATGTTACTTTTGTCGTTTTCTATATTCGACAAATATTTCGTTGTGGGGTCCACTAATAATTAGTTATTTCGGCGCCGTCGTACGACCCGAATATTCCCCGACAAAACGAATATTGTCCGACAAAATAAAATTTGCACATAACATCCTTAACTTTCAATTTTGTCAATTTAACCACTTACTGTTTCCTGAAAAAATATATATATGAAGAAAAATTAAATTTTATATTTCATAAAATTCGGGGTCTTACAACCTCCCCTCCTTATGAAATTTCGTCCCCGAAATTGACGTACCTGGCATTTCAAAGAGGTATGGATACCTAGACTTCATTTCAGATTCTAGCTCCCAGGTCATTTCCTCAATATCTTGGTTCCTCCATAAAACCTTAACTTGAGGTATAACCTTTGAGCGTAAGATCTGATCCTTCTTATCTGGGATCTTAATAGGTACCTACTCGTACGTTAAATCATCTGCTATAACTTCCAGTTCTAATTCAATGACGTAGTTTGGGCCCTTCACATATTTATGTAACATAGATATGTGAAAAACGTTATGGATGCGAGACATACTTGGTGGTAGGGCTAGTCTGTAGGCTACGGTTCCTACTCGATCGAGGATTTAAAATGGGCCAATAAATCGAGGGTTGAGCTTTTCTCTCTTTCCGAATCTCGTAACCCCTTTCCATGGAGAAACACGTAAGAATACATGATCTCCGACGTTGAAACTTTCCTCTCTCCGATGAAGATCAGCATAACTCTTTTGTCGTTCTTGTGCGGTCTGTATTCGTTGTCGGATCATTTGGATCTTTTCTGTTGTCAAGCGTACCAACTCGGGTCCCAACAGTTTTGCTTCTCCTACCTTATTCCAACATACTGGAAAGCGACACTTGCGTCCATATAAAGCCTCGAATGGAGCCATACCTATACTTGCTTCGTAACTGTTGTTGTAGGAAAATTCCACCAATGGCAAGTACTTATCCCAACTTCCTTTGAAATCTAGTACGCAAAGTCTTAAAAGCTCTTCGAGGGTCTGGATCGTCCTTTTTGATTGTCCGTCCGTCTGAGGATGGTATGTAAAACTGAATCGTAGCTCGGTGCTCATAGCTTTTTGTAGACTGATCCAAAAGCATGAAGTGAATCTAGGATCTCGATCAGAAACTATGGAAACTGGCATACCATGCAATCTCACGATCTCATTTATGTACATACCGGCAAGACGTTCAAGTGAAAAGTTTTCTCGTATAGGAAAAAATGAGCGGATTTGGTCAATCTATCTACGATGATCCAAATTGCATCTAAGCCTTGAGAAACTTTGGGAAGACCCGTCACGAAATCCATATTGATGTGTTCCCACTTCCATTCGGGAACTTCAAGTGGTTGTAATGGACCTTTAGGTACTTGATGTTCTGCCTTGACACGTTGACAAGTTAGTCACCTTGAAATAAATTATGCAATCTCTCTTTTCATATTGTTCCACCAAAATGTATGTCGAAGATCTCGATACATCTTGGTACCTCCTGGGTGGATTGCACACGGCGTGTTGTGTGCCTCCATCATGATTTTATGCTTTAATTCAGGATCGTTAGGAACACAGAGTCGAGACTTGACTCGAAGTATTCCTTTCTCGTCGATTCTTGCTTCGGAAATAGCACCTTCTTGTACTTTCTTCATCATGTTCATCAGTTCCGGATCGGTAGCTTGAGCATCTTTAATTTTATCGATTAAAGCCGGTTCTACTCGCACGTGAGCAATCTTCGAGTGGGTCCCTGGTGTCTTTAGCTCTATCTCCATCTTTTGCAAGTCGTACAGAATACGCTTTTGTGTTGTCGGCAGTGCACTTGTACTCGCATAAGATCTTCTGCTCAAAGCGTCAGCTACAACGTTAGCCTTTCCCGGGTGATACTGTATTGTGTGGTCGTAATCCTTTAACAGCCCAAACCAACGTCGTTGTCGCATGTTGAGTTCCTTCTGGGTGAAGAAATACTTGAGACTTTTATGATCCGTATATATATCCACTTTTTCTCCGTACAAATAGTGTCTCCAGATCTTCAACGCGAAAACAACTGCTGCTAACTCTAGATCATGAGTAGGATAATTTTTCTTATAATCTTTTAGTTGTTGAGAGACATAGGATATAACCTTTCCATGTTGCATAAGGACACAGCCTAGACCTTTGCCTGAAGCATCGCTATAACGAATTCTCCTGATCCTGATTGGAATGGTCAGAACAGGAGCTGAAACAAGTCTCCTCTTGAGTTCTTGAAAACGCTTCTCGTATTCCTCGCTCGATATAAGTTTTGTACCAGAATGAATGATACCGATATCTAGTAATTAAACTTTCAACTCTTGGTGTTCTATGGGAGCCATTTGGTATGAGACTTTAGAAATGGGCTTAGTACCGGGTTCAAGATCAATACAGAATTCAATTTCTCGGTTTGGAGGTAAGCCAGAAAGTTCCTCAGGAAAAACGTCAGAAAACTAATTAACAACGGGAATATCATTCAAGTTTGACGTATTTTTGTTCAAATCAGTGACATGAGCTAAAAAGGCTTGACATTCGTTTTTCAACAAACGAATGGCTTTATGGCTAGAAATAATAGTTATAGATTTCAATGGTTTAGTTGCTTGAATTTACATGACAGGTTGATTAGGAATATGAAAACTAATAATCTTATGAAAATAATCAATTTTAGCATGATGGGTAGTCAACCAATCAATTCCTAAAATCACATCAAATTCATGCATCTCCAAAGAAATAAGGTCAACAGATAATGTGAGGTTGTTGATTTGAACTAGGCAAGATTTATAGACAGTAGATGTGATAAATATTTCTCCCAATGGGGTTTCAACTGATAAGACAAGGTCTAAGTTTTCAAGTATCAAGTTTAAACATTGAGCAAATGCATGTGAGATAAAAGAATGGGTAGAACAAGTATCTAACAAGGCATAGACTTCATGAGAATTTATGAATAGCTTACCGGTTATCACCTCATTCGGTTTCTTGACTGTTATCGTCAAATTGAATCCCGAGTACTTCATTCAGATCTTCACGTATTTCAACCATGGGAATACCACTAAATAATTCTCTAACGAACTGTTTCTCGGATTCCTCAACTTCATCAGTAGTAACATACCAATGATTTCTATAAGAATAGTATTTTCGATAGACTACAGTTTCCACGATAGTGACTAACTTAACCTGAATTCCTCTAAATTGTAACGCCCAAAAGTATAGAAATATCATTTTTAAATAATCTTGAAAATCATAGCTGGAACACCATAAATCCCAAAGACTTTTATGAAAAGTCCATATATTCTGATCCTTTGTTATAGAGCATAACTAGGTGATATGACTCTCCCAATTAGTGAGCAGATTAAAGGCAATAATTTCCGCAAGTTCATTACATCCTTTAAGTGCTTCTAATAACGGATCTGAAATAACTGTAATAGAGCTTTCACCTTCATCCTCACTGGATAGAACACGCATAATTTTTGCCTTAGGCAAATGATTCAACTCTGAGTTTGTAGGAAGATTATTCGTCGCCTCTTTATTCGCAGCTACATTTGTTTCGGGCATTTCATCGTTAACTTCATGATTTCCAGATGTCATACCTAACTGTGGTCACAAAATAATTGTTAGTTCAAATAAACTGACTGATCACTTCATGTTCCTATATTCAAATCGATTCGTTAGATAATAAAATCTAATTTAGGTAGGACACACTAGTGACGTATTCCATTCGTCTCTCCCCTCCTAGTTCTAACCCCAGATCTCCATTAAAAACCATATCCCTAAGCCCTGATGCCAACTGTCACACCCCCAAATCTAGGCCCACACAACCCAAACTTGAGTTGTCAAAAGACTACAACAAAAATTATTACAAAGTAGAGCAACGTTCAACATTACAATGTATAATAATACATAACTAAGTCTTCACTATTATTGTCACACTATTTTACAACACGTAAAGACTATGGTAGCTATCCCTCGGACTCTCACTCCATTCCCCGGCTAGACCCAACTACATTCTCATCTCCTGTTGAAAAACAATGGAACAAAAGAAATGGTGAGCTCAAATAGCCCAGTAAGAAATATCATGACTAAGATAATGACGAATAGTTTATCATTAGCCTTCAACAGTTGAGTTCTTGATAGAATACAATAGACTACAAGATTTATATCAAAAACTGTAGTTAAATTCTTGAACAATGTTCAGATCAATAATAGCAGCGGAATGAGCAATCTGTTAGAAGAATAATGCAGACTATAATGTCCACTCGCTTCTCTTTTTAAAAAAAACATCAACAACTTTTATCGTCTGAAATACCATTAGTCAAGATAATACAAATTCACAGTTCCTGGTCATAATCATGCAGATCAACAATTCATCTTTGTACTACGGGCCAAAGATATTCAGTATAACACCAACGGTCATGATTATACCAGATTCAGCCTTTGGTCATAATCATACCAAACAACAGTTCATCTATGCACTACGGGCCAAAGAGAACTTTCACCACATGCCATAAAAGACACCGAACAGATGTATCGCCTTTAACCTAGTATATCGGCTTTAACCTATCATCTGTTCAACAATTATATCACATCTGTGCCCCTGGCCACAGATATTCACAACAGCTTGATTCTTGATGATTAATACAAATAACAGTGATACAAATGATGAACAGAAGAACAGGATAAACAATAAGTATCAGAACTTTACTTTGTGCAGATTCAAATAATGTCCAAATTGTCAACATGATGTGGAGTGAAATTTAAAAATGATATTCAAGATCCACAGTTCAGAATAACGGTTACAGTTCAATAGAAAGGTTCACATAAATAGGAAGGTTCAGTTGAAATAATGAAGTTCAACTATTATGGAACATATAATATTTTCAGGAATTATAGAAGCAATAGTTCCATAATAAGTTTCGATTTAGGAGTATGAAAGAAAATAATATCCCTTACCGTAGCAGGTTTGATTAACAAAAGGTGAAGGAAATTAATATCCCTTACCATAGTAAGTTTGAATAATGGAAGATGAAAAAGATGGTATCCTTTATGAGTATAAAGGAAAATGATATCTCTTACGAATATGAAAGAAAATGATATTACAAACGAATATGGAATAAAAATGTCATGTGATAATTCGTGTAGACAAATTATTTCCACACGAGACAAATAAAAAGGGTTATTCACCAACAGACGGTAATCCGCGCTGTAATGTTATTCCCATCAATTTGAATACGAAGAGTTATTCACCAAACAGACGGTAATCCACGCCGTAAGGTTATTCCCATCAATTTGAATACGAAGAGTTATTCACCAAACAGGCGGTAATCCGCGCCGTAAGGTTATTCTCAGAGATTAATAAGTAATGAATAGAAAAGGTTATTCACCAACAGGCGGTAATCCGCGCCGTAAGGTTATTCCCACAAATTAATACATGAAAATAAATGGCACATAAGTAAGAAAGAAACGATATTATTTTCGAGAATCAAAGAATGATAATCCCTTCCAGTAAGAAAGAAAATAATATCCATTTATAATGATGAAAAGAATGATACCCCTTACCGTAGTAAGTTTAAATAATAGAATATGAAAGAAGACGATATTCCTTACCACAGTAAATTTAAGAGTTTGAAATGAATGGTATTCCTTATAAGTAAGAAAAAAAATTGACATTCTTTACCACTGTAAATTTAAGAGTTTGCAATGAATGGTATTCCTTACCGTAATAAATTTAAGAGTGTGAAAAGAATAATATTCCTTACCTTAACACGTGACTGAATATTGATTTAAATGAGGTTGATCAACCTATATATTTTTAATATAATTAGTAATTACCACATATAAATTTCAAAGTGTATGATAATTCGTATAATATGAACTATCAAAATTATATATATTTAACATAATTTTTGTAGTATAATATAACTACTTTAAAATAATTTTTAAAATAATATTCCAAAATAAATCTTTCAAAGAAAGCTTTTAAAAATGAATCTTCTCAAAGAAAAGTCTTCTAAGGAAAGATTTGTGAATACCGTGAAAAATAGGAATTTATGAAATTACTACTCTTTAATAAAAGACTTACTTGAAAAATTCCTGCACTCCTTTTGGCTTTCAAACACTCAAAATAACCTTACTATTCTCAGAGAAAACTCATAAAATTCTTATAGAAAAATTTTATGTTTTAGGTGTGATTTTTCTATTCAGTTGAGCAAGCTATTTATAGGAGAAAAAATGTTATTATGCATGGTAGGTGGCACTAGCGTGCTGCACGCCAGTGCTGAATTTCTCTGCACGCAGCCGCTGGCCGCTTTTTCCTTCCTGCACATTTTGCAATTCATTTCTCATGTGGGCCCCACATGGGTCCCACATGTTACTATTCACGTTACTATTTCAAATAGTAAAATTAATTAATTTTTTTAATTTATTTATTTATTCATTTTTCCTGTGAGTCCTGCATATAAAATAATGCTACAACAATAATTCAACAATAATGTAGTAAACACGTTACAGATTATTATTAATTTAATAATATAAATTACAGTATATTTGCTACTGTGACAATTATTAGGTTCAATAATTTTAAACTACAGTGCACCAACAATTATTGAGTCAATGATATGAAATACAATGTAATGACAATTATTGAATCAATAATGCAAAATACTGTGTAGCAACAATTATTGAATTGATAACATAAAATATTATGCAGTGACAATTATTGATGAAATGATGCGTAACAGTTACGGTGTCAATTATCAGACCAATAATATGAGACACTGTGCAATACCGTGTGCTAGTGTAGAATACCGTATGCTACAATGAAATACCATAAATTACTGTATGTTACTATTTTTTTATCACTGGTATTTTAACTGTTCGCACCGTTGACTATTTTTATTAAAAATGTTACTTTTGTCGTTTTCTATATCCGACAACTATTTCGTTGTGGGGTCCACCAATAATTAGTTATTTTGGCGCCGTCGTACGGCCCGAATATTCCCCGACAAAACGAATATTGTCCGACAAAATAAAATTTGCACATAACATCCTTAACTTTCAATTTTGTCAATTTAACCACTTACTATTTCATGAAAAAAAATATATATGAAGAAAAATTAAATTTTATATTTCATAAAATTCGGGGTCTTACATTTAATCTCCTTCTTTAATCCATTAATTGACATTACAAACATCAATTACCAAATTTTTCGGTATAAATTTTTTTTTTCAATCGTTGTATTAAAATATTTGAATATGTAAAATCCTTATATCTCGATCCTAGTCCCTGGATCGTAACCTTCACTTTTTCTTTCCTTTCTGTTACCAATATCTTAAATCTCATCATTCAAAATTTAATATCATTTCATATCCGTACAACTATTCATTGATTCATGATTCATCATCAAATATATAATAGTCTCTATCATAATATTCATATAGAACAATTTCAGTTCATAGTTTAACTATACACATCATATTCAGATCCCACTTACATGTACATATAGCATATCCAAGTAACTTGGCAAATTTGTGCACATTGATTTATAATATTAAAATATAATAACAGTCACAACCTTCCTTGGTAAACCGTTTCTATATAATCTGAAATTCTTGAAATTTATTTCTTTCCTGCAAAAACGTTTATTAAGCAAGTAATGAGCACAACGACTCAGCAAGTTCAACAGTTTATGCGTCACGTAGCACATACCTTAATATGTTCGGTGTGTGTCATGCATTACGTGTTGTGCCTCTACTATAGCAATATATCTCATATCATTGCACAAAGAACACATTGTGGTCATATTAATCACGTATCACATAACACATAATTTGTATGCATTTAAACGAAATTAACATATCATATCAGATAATCAAAGTACTGAGGAACTTGCCTCGGTTTGCGTTCATTACGTAACACTTACAAACATCCCACGTATGGCCTTGTTCGTCAATTTACATTTATGCGATCTTTATTATTCCTCACATAACCTATATATCAAACTCAGGTTATATCACAATCAATAATCTCGTTCGAGAAATAATATTCTTCTAAATTATTCTACTAAATTTTAACAATGTTGCCTTTATCGTAACTTTTTCGTTACTTAATCGTTTACGTTCACTAGTCAGTCAACACACGATCCATAACATCCTAACATCTCACGAGTCTAATAAACCTTTCAAAGTCTCCAAAATATTATTTCGGACTTTTCAACCCATTTTTACATTTTTCGAAATATCCGACAATTTTCTGTAATTATTTCTATTTATAAAACTATTATTTAATAGCTTTAAAATAGAAATAATAATACAACATACTTTTATATCCTCCAAACACCATCCATATTTATCTTATATTATTATAAGATTTTTCACCAAGTTTCATAATTTTCTAACATTCATAAAATTTTCTATGAATTTCCACTCTTTTTAAATTAACTTTAAATAGCCTTAAAAAAAACAATAAATACTTTTGCTCTTCAATAAATTACCAAACTTTTTCACAAATTCTGGAATAATATAACAATAATGCTGTCCAGAACAAATTTCAGCACAAAAATATTTTTAGTAATTAATTTTATTTTTTAATGCGCTGAAACTTCCAAAATTCACAGTAAGTAGCACGTTTATCCGAAAATTAAGAATCTTAAGTCTATTCCACACGAAATTTTATTCGCTACAACTTTGTAGAAGAAAAGTTTTCCAAATTCTGCACCGAAATGCCCAGAATAGCTACTCCCGTGACTGTTCATCTTAAATTCCAAAATTTCATGATTTGATTCAATTTTTCCACAATAATTATTCTAAACATCATATAATCCACATATACACATCCACATATGGTAAACAACAATTATCTTAAGTATTTACAAATTTTTTTACAAAATTAGTTTATCAACAAAATAAAACTAAATTAAATTCATTAAAATAGTTTTATACCTTCATATTGCTTGAAAAATCATTTTCTTGCACTTGCTATCCTTCTTGGTGGCACCAATATTTTCCTCATCTCATGGTGGTGCTCGGTGGTTCACGGGTAGCATGGTGGTGGCGTCGGGAGGAGGAAGAAGGAGGAAGGGAGTGTTATCTTTTATTTCTTTTTCTTCCCTTCACTTTCTTTTTTCCTTTTCCTTTTAATAGTTAAAAGATTTAATCATTTTGGAAATTATAATGAGTCCACCGACTTAGTGACCAACTTGCCAAATCCGGATTGTTCCACGCAAAAAGAAATCAAGCATGCAAATTTTATTTAATACATTACGTAGCTATTACATATAATAAATATTTTATATAACGTATATAAAATATTTATTTTAATTCATCAAAAATCATAATATGATTTATAAATAATATTAAGACCTCTTTTACGTACTTTTCTTGACAAAATTTGTACACGCATAATGACATGCATGTAATTATATGAGGTAGTTAATACCTTCAAAATTCATAAATTAATTGATATAACTTATAAAAATTATTTTTCGTAATTTTTCACTTCGTTATTTGGACAACATGTTACACTAACATGTTCTCGTTTCTGAAATATTATTCTTCATAAAAATCATAATAATTCCATTATACATAAACATAATTTTTAATAACCTAAAACATTCATTTTTCTATTTTATTTTCATTTCTTTATTATTTATTACTAACTTCTTTATATATAAATTATATAATTTAATATTATATAATTTATATATTTACATTCTTCTTTCTTAAATAATTCTTAAATTCCTCCATAATTATCACTTAATTATATAACCAAAATTATACATTTATTACTTAATCCTCTTATATAAATTATATAATTATTTTTATATAATTATATAATTATTATTTTCTTCATACATTATTTTAATTTCCTTATATAAATTATATAATTTATCATTATATAATTTTTGTAATTACTTTTCTTCTCAATTAATTTCTAAACTTCCTCTATAATTCTTGATTAAATCTAAAATCAATAATTATAATTTTACTAATTTCCTCATTAACTTTTCATAAATTTTCGGATTAATTTAATTATTAATCCTTAATTTTCATAATTAATGAAATTTATAATTATCAATTAAACATACACATTTATATATATACAAATGTATATATATATATATATATATATATATATATATATACATATCTAAATCATATATTTCACATTACCACATAATACCATTTAAATATAATTTTTGTATTTCCATAATAATTTAATTGTAAAATTTATTGTACCTCTACCTGAATTTCTTTTATTCCTCATAAATTGTTTTTAAACAATTTATTTACTTTTCAATTATTTTAATTCCTCACAATTTATCATGGTCTCCGTACAAATTTAATTTACTAATTAAATCTCACCACATACCTTAAATCACATAAAATAATAATTAATTTAACAACCTTGATAACTTTTATCAATTAAATTCTTATTTAATTTTATTAAAGAAATTCTGAAAATTCGGATCCTCATAGAATTTGGATTTGTGATCTAAAGAGAAATTGTAGAGGGGGAAATTCTGATGAGAATGGACTCATGAATCACCCCCAAATATTTTAAAATGAAGAAGTTATGGCTGTCGGAGCGTCGGAGGGTCAAGCGGTCAAAAGTTAACTTTCGGAGGAGTTGGCCGAGCGCCTACTGAGCGCCTACCAAGCGCCTAGGCGCTTGAGCCGGCTGTTTCTAGGGGCAGATTCGGTCCGGGTCGGGTTTTTTTTGAAAATTTAAGTTGAAATGTGTATAAAATGAATGAGTTTGAATATTAAACCAATATATAAAGATTTATTAGTAATTAATTGGGAGCAAAATGTTTAAAATAAAGACTAAGGTTAACACAATTAAAAAAGTTAACTATTGGTATTATTTGAAAAATATTAAAATATTATTAAATGATGAATAATATTAGCATAAGATTAAAATATTATTAAATGTATAATAACATTAGTATATGATGAAAATGTTATTAAATAATTAATGACGTTAATAAGTGATTAAAATATTATTAAATGGTTAATAATATTAATAAGTGATTAAAATATTATTAAATGGTTAATAATATTAATATGTGATTAAAATATTATTAAATGGTTAATAATATTAATAAGTGATTAAAATATTATTAAATGGTTAATAATATTAATATGTGATTAAAATATTATTAAATGGTTAATAATATTAATATGTGATTAAAATATTATTAAATAGTTAATAATATTAATAAGTGATTAAAATATTATTAAATGGCTAATAATATTAATATGTGATTAAAATATTATTAAATGGTTAATAATATTAATAAGTGATTAAAATATTATTAAATGGTTAATAATATTAATAAGGGATTAAAATATTATTAAATGGTTAATAATATTTGAATGTAGTTGTATATTATCAAAAATAGATAATATTTTGAGGTATTTGGTACATTATTAAATGTCCAAATCATTAAGTTATGTAAAAGAAGAAAGTTTAATTAAATTAAACCAATGTAGATAGTCCATTTGTGACTAATTTAGACAACTTATTAAAAGTGAGTCGTACGAAGATTGTATAATGAAAGCATAAGCTGGTTAAGCATGCCTGATATGTCCAAACTATATTTGGACTAGGGTTTTGTCCGGAACTTAAGGGTTCGTTTGTCGGACATCTTAAGAGTTAATAATTTGAAGTTAAGGTCTTAATTTAAGACTAATGAAAAGTCCTGGTAGCTAATGATTATGTCAATTTGTTATATAAATTGTAGGTTGAGCAAATGATGCAAATACGCGTAAATGGTAGAAGCGACCAGGCAAGTTTTTCAGAACTTACTCCCATCTGCCTTAACATGCTATGATGTGATATTAAATTGTTAATGGAAAGATATTGATGATAATTGTGATATGCATAAGGTATGATTACATGTAGATTATGTATAAATATGAAGCATGAATTGCTAGATGTTATATGTGATGCATGAGTAGTATGACATAAACTGAAAGGCATGAAAAACATGATGTAAGTATAAATTGCAGAGTATATGTGAAGCATGTAATGTGTTATGTGTAACTGTTAAACTTGTTGAGCTGTCGTGCTCACTCTTGCTTAAACCAACATTTTCAGATAGTACAAGTATTTGAAGTCTTGATAAGGATCAAGAAACATGAATACATATTACATTCACTGAAGGTCTAGCACGACCATTGTAGATATCAGTCCGAATTGGACTGGTAAAATGATTGTGTAGTATAAGAATTGGTTGGTATGTATTATGAGTCTTAGATACTCAAATTGATTGTAATAGAATGTCGTATCATGTATGATATTGAGACATACTAGGAATGTATAAAGATTTTGATTCTGGAATAAAAGACATGTTGTAAAATTGTAAATAAATGATTATTTATCAATTATAATATTGTTGTAATTCATGAACAATAAGGAAAATGTAGTACTCGTGTTGAACCGAATTCGAGGTTCGAGGGACCCGGATTCGGGGTCGTCGCAGTAGACAAGAGAGAGCATTAACCAAACGCTGCTTAATTGCTAGGTGAATAAATATGGTGATGAGAATTAACCATCGATGAGTTAATTATGTAACCCAAGGTGATAGAATAATTAAAAACAAGTCTAATTGAATTATATTTTAAATCCAAATGAGGTATTAATCTAGGTCAAATTAATTAACCTAGTAGTTCATGTAATTTAATTTAAACATTGATCCATGTAATAATTAATCAAGCCCAATGCTTGTTTTAATTACAAGTAACATGTGTTAGTTAATGTTAGCCCAATAGAATAATTAAAATTGAGCCCAAATAAATTAAATGATGAGCCCAATAGATTAAATTCTAAGGTCCAAAGTGGAGCTCAATGTTCATGTATATGTCAATGTATATATATATAAATGGATACTTATATAATGATATAGGATATAAAAATAAAGCTAAATTGGTGTAATAAAATAGAAATCTCGAATTTTGGGGCCCACAAGGATGGACATGTTGCTTGTTAGTTGATTTTGGATACAAAGTTGGTTCAACAACTCCCCACTAACCCTATTTAATCAAATGGTCATTCAAAATGTCTATCATATGGTCATTCCATGCTATAGTAAGCATAATTAACTCTTAATTTCACCAATGCTAGTTGATTAGTGAATGTTGATAATGATTAAAGGAGTGCTATATATAGAGTGTTGCACCAATGGTTTGTGTTGGTTAGTTAATTTGTAAGTATTTATAGAGAGAAAAAGTATGAGCATTCTATGAGAGAAATAAAGAGAACACTTGTGAGTTGAAAGAGATTGCTTGAAGAGGAGCTTGGTGGATGGAACATAGCTTCATAGCATACTTTGGATGGAGAAGAAGAAGAGCATCCATGTCCAAGAGGTTAAAAAGTGTTCTAAACTTTATTTAGTTCATTTTTATAGTCTATATATGTTTTAATCGGTCAAAAAGGTATTTTTAACCAATCAAAATTTTGATGCTCTAGAAATATAAATCTATGATATATATGTACATTCATGGTTTAGTATGTTTAAAACAAGTATTGGTATGTGTGGTATGCAAATAAATGGAAGAAAATCCTATATTGCGAATTACCGGTAAAACCTTAGATGGTTCGATCTTAAATTTCTTGTTAAAACGTTTACAAAAATATGATTGAACCATGAAAATATTATAAAACAAGAAGTTAGAAAGACAACAACACTAAGTTGGTGTCATTTAGATGTGTAGAGTTTATTTTTATTCAAGTTTGAACAATTAAAACCAAGGATTTGTGATTTTAGTTTTCACTTTGTCTTTGTGAGTAGTTTTTAGTCCAGTTTCGTTTGGAACTTGGATTTGTGATCTAAAGAGATATTGTAGAGGGGGAAATTCTAATGATAATAGACTTAAAAAGCACCCCAAAATATTTTAAAATGAAGAAGTTATGGCTGTTGGAGTGACTGGGGTCAGGCAGTTCAAATTAGGATTTTGTATTCTATTTTGGGCGTCGTCGATGCTATAATATACCTAATACCAACACCGTCAACGCTGGTACAGTGTTAAAAAGTCCAAATTTTGTTATTTTAAAGTTTTATCGAGTCAGAACTCCGATTTAACTTGTCGATTAATGAAAAGCCTAAGCGAAACACCGTTAGGGACTTAAAACCTAAGATAAACTTGTAAAAATGAATGTGTTTGAATATTAAACCAATATATAAAGTTTATTAGTGGCTAATTGGTAGTTAAAAGTATGAAATATAGACTAAGGTAAACACTATTAAAAAGTTAACTATTGGTATTATTTGAATATTATTAAATGATCAATAACATTAGTATATGATTAAAAAATTATTACATGATTAATAACATTAATACATGATGAAAATGTTATTAAATAATGAATGACATTAATAAGTGATAAAAATATTATTAAATGATTAATAATATTAATAAGAGATTAAAATATTATTAAATGGTTAATAATATTAAGAAATGATTAAAATATTATTAAATGATTAATAACATTAATAAGAGATTAAAATATTATTAAATGGTGAATAATATTTGTAAATGATTAAAATATTATCAAATGGTGAATAATATTTGTAAATGATTAAAATATTATTAAATGGTTAATAATATTAATAAGTGATTAAAATACTATTAAAATATTATTAAATGGTTAATAATATTGAGAAGTGATTAAAATATTATTAAATGATTAATAATATTAATAAGAGATTAAAATATTATCAAATGGTGAATAATATTTGTAAATGATTAAAATATTATTAAATGGTTAATAATAATAATAAGTGATTAAAATATTATTAAATGGTTAATAATATTAATAAGTGATTAAAATATTATTAAATGGTTAATAATATTAATAAATGATTAATAATATTAGTAAGAGATTAGAATATTATTAAATGGTTAATAGTATTTGAATATAGTTGTATATTATTAAAGGCAGATAATATTTTGAAGTATTTGGTACATTATTAAATGTCTGAATCATTAAGTTATGTAAAAGAATAATGTTTAATTAAATTAAATTGATGCAAATAGTTTATTTGTGACTAATTTAGATAACTTATTAAAAGTGGGTCATACAATGAACGTGTAGTGAAGGTGCAAGTTGGTTAAGTTTACCCGATATGTCCAACTAAGTTTGGGCTAGGGTTTTTGTCTGGAACATAAAAGTTCATTTGTCGGACAACTAAAGAGTAAATAATTTAAAATTAAGGTCTTAAGTTAAGACTAATTAATAGTCATTGTAACTAATGATTATGTCGATTTTATATATAAATTATAAGTTGAACGAAAGACGCAAAATAAGCGTAAATGGTAGAAGCGAATCAGACAAGTTTTTAAGAACTTGCTCATATGTGCGTTAATAAGCTACAATTTTATATTATATTATTGATACAAAGATATATTGATAATATTTGTGTTATGTTAAAAGAATGAGGTATGATTACATGTGAAAATATGGAGCATGAATTGCTAGATGCTAGTTGATTATTATAAGATGTATGAAGCATTCATAAAATGAAAAGCATGAAATGCATGATGTAAGAATAAAATGCAGAGCATGTATAATATGTGAAGCATGTAATGTGTTATGTGTAACTGTTAAACTTGTTGAGTCGTCGTGCTCACTCTTGCTTAAAACCAACATTTTCAGATAGTGCATGTTATTCAAAGTTTTTGATAGAGATCAAGAAACAGGAATGCATACTATTCTCACTGAAGGTCTAAATGTCTATTGTAGATATCAGTCTGAATTAGACAAGAAAAATGACTGTGTAGTATAAGACTTAGTTGGTAAGTAATATGAGTGTTAAATACTCAAAATGATTGTAATAGAATATCCTATCATATATGATATTGAGACATACTAGGTTTGTTTAAAGATTGCGATTCTGGAATAGAAAGAGATGTTGTAGAATTGTAAATAAATGATTATTTAACAATTATAATATTATTGTAATTCATGAACAATAAGGAAAAGGTAGTACTAGTGTTGAACCGAATCCGAGGTTAAAGTAACTCAGATTTGGGGTCGTCACAAGTTGGTATCAGAGCTGATGGGATATAAACCTTAGGTAAGAGTATCTTAGGTTGTAACCGTAGTAGAAGATAAGTAAAATGGTTAAGGAATAAACTCAGGTAAAGTTTAAGTAATAAAAGATGAATTTGAAAAATTAATATATATAATATTATCCAAAGGTGGATTTGAGAATATATAAGAGAAATGAAAAGGGTCATGTTGTGCCTAATTTGAAAAAGTGATAGAAGATATCTTATAATAAGATTTTGATAAGAAGAAAGAAAATGCTAACAAGGTCATGAAATGATCTAGAGATATGAACTCGTAATGAGTCAGATGTGCTAAAATATGAATGGAGAGAATTCGTATTCAGTTAAGAAAAATTAGAGGTTTGTGGGTTTTTAATTGAGGACTCATATTAGTAGCTGAGTTTTACGATTCCTTATATGGGTGGGGAATTTATGCTTGGTTTTAGAGCCACTTAGCTTCCTATATTAATATAGTAATTGAGTTGAACAGTTCTTTGTATGGGCAAGGAATTTGTTCTTGGTTTAACGATCGCTTAACTTCCTATATTGATTAGTGGCTGAGTTACCAATTTCTTGTCTGGGCAGGAGATTGTTTTTGGTTTGACAACCACTTAGCTTCCTATAGTAATAATCGATTTAAACTTGGTGTCGTGATATTCGTTATATGTATGTTGAGAATGTGATTCTTTTCTCATGTGTATAACGGATAGGTAGAGGATGTTAAGGTAGGTACGTGTTCTTAAAACTCATACTTATGGTAAGTTTGTGACTCGTAATCGTATGGTGGAACCCCTCAACGAATGGACGTTTTTGGTCTGACAAGGATAAGTTCGTTAACCCATATGATTGTGGCAAGTTCTTGAACTTCTAAAGTGTGGTAAGTTTGACGAACAGTGAGTATGGGTAGAGTTAAGTAGCAAGATTAAAGTTATACTAGATATTGTTATTAAGTTGGAAAAGAATGAGGAGGAAAATTTTGAGGTGTTTAAGATTTAGGATATTTCAATTCTTCTAAGTATGCTAGACTTTGAAATTCTTAAAATCATGCCAAAATTGTCACTTTTGTGCTTTTAAAAATGTCAAAATACGTTTTAGTAATCATTAATGCATTTAGTGCAGAGATGTTAAATGATGAAGTCATCAATGCAGAGTAACCTAGTGTTGGATGTATTTTTAAGCCCACTGCGGTATGATGTAGTATGACAAGGTCATAAAATGATTTTCAGTATTTTGAAACCCTTAAATAAGAGTCTATGCTAATTGTTTCGGCTAGACAAATTGATTTAAAAATATCAAAATATATTTATAAAATCAGCACACACCATTAAAGCATGGTGTGGAGAAGAAAAAGACGGAATTCTCAACGTACTGTTGCAACGGTGCGGTATCGTGAAGTCCTAAAAATGAATTTAAGATATTTTAACTAATCTAAAATGATTTTTAGTTCGTAATATACGAATAGTTCAATGATATGAGTCTATGTCATTTATTTTGACTGAACACTTTTGGTTAGAAATGACTCAAGTTTTATTTCCAATCCAACTTATGTTGGAGCAGAACGTTATAGTAAGTCTGAGGTGAACAACCCTATAATGGGGGATATGTCAGAGCCATAAATAAAGAACCCATGAGGGGGCGCCCAAGAGTGGTGGCAGTCTGATATAAACAAAATATGGGTTGGTAAATCCAAAGAGTTCAACCCTGAGTGAAGTCGTTGTGCACAGCGCTAGAGTACGAAAGGCTGATCACCTAGCGTACAAAATAATTGTGGAATATTTTCAGTCTTTGTAATTGATAAACCTTATCGCATATGTTCACGGTCTTTATGACCCATCAACACAGTATGAATGTTTTAATGAATATTTATTCTTTTGTAAGATATTGATTTTTAATTTATTCTTCTGCAAGATATTCCATTGTTCTGAAATTGTAAGTTAGAAGTATGAACTTCCTAGAAAAGGGTGGTCATAGAATTTAATGAATGAAGAGAAATCTTCAGAGACGAAAATTGCTCGAAATGAGTATGATAAAATTTCGGGGACGAAATTCTTATAAGAAGGGGTGAATGTAATATCCCAGATATTTACAAGATTTGTAGATAAGATTTTAAATGAATTATTTAAAGGTTATGATTTGAAACCTAGAGTTTGAGAAGTGAGATGTGTAGAAAATGGGTAAACATTTTTTTTTAACATAAGTTATTTATTAAAGATTAAATGTAGGAATATTTTAATGATGTGTGTAGAGAATTTATTAAGGAATAAATTCAATTGAGAAGTGAAGGTGAATATATATACCTAAAGCGTGCTTGTTAACCAAATAAGAATGTGAGTAAATTAATACTCAGTTAAGCTAATAAATTAATTAGTTTAAATATGAAGTAAGAAGGAAAGTCATTAAATATAATTAATTAAGTTAATTATATTAGTTATGAGTTAAAGTTATTGTAAAACTAGAAAGATTGTCTTGAATGACAATAACGAGAAGTAATTAACTTAATTATTAAGTGGATATATAGGATTCAAAAGTGAATTTAAAACAAGTCCAATGTGTTAATTGTTGTAAGTCTTGTTAGCAATTATAAAGAGGTCCAAATAAATTTAAAGATTTAATCTCATGAAGAGTCCAAGTAATTTAATTACTACTAGTGGACTAGCCCAAAAGAATTATAGATATTAGCCCAATATGAGAATAATTACATGAAGTGGGTAATTAAATAATAGAGCCCAATAAAAAGTAAACTATGTAGCCCAAACCATTAAAGTCAAATGATGGTCAAAGTGTTGAGAAATTTCAAGTATTGATTGAGTGTAGAGAATTAACTAGTGTAGGGTTAATTGAATAACCCTAGTTGGTAGACAAGAGAGAGCATTAAACAAACGTTGGTTAATTGCTAGGTGAATAAATATGGTGATGAGAATTAACCATAGATGAGTTAATTATGTAACCCAATGTGGTAGAATAATTAAAAACAAGTCTAATTGAATTATATTTTAAATTCAAATGAGGTATTAATCTAGGTCAAATTAATTAACCTAGTAGTTCATGTAATTTAATTTAAACATTGATTTATGTAATAATTAATCAAGCCCGATGCTTGTTTTAATTACAAGTAACATGTGTTAGTTAATGTTAGCCCAATAGAATAATTAAAATTGAGCTCAAATAAATTAAATGATGAGCCCAATAGATTAAATTCTAAGGTTCAAAGTGGAGCCCAATGTTCATGTATAGGGTCAATGTATATATATATATATATATATATATATATATATATATATATATATATATATATACTTATATAATGATATAGGATATAAAAATAAAGCTAAATTGGTGTAATAAAATAGAAATCTCGAATTTTGGGGCCCACAAGGATGGACAGGTTGCTTGTTAGTTGATTTTGGGTACAAAGTTGGTTCAACAACTCCCCACTAACCCTATTTAATCAAATGGTCATTCAAAATGTCTATCATATGGTCATTTCATGCTATAGTAAGCATAATTAACTCTTAATTTCACCAATGCTAGTTAATTAGTGAATGTTGATGATGATTAATGGAGTGCTACATATAGAGTGTTGCACCAATGGTTTGTGTTGGTTAGTTCATTTGTAAGCATTTCTAGAGAGAAAAAGTGAGAGCATTCCAAGAGAGAAATAGAGAGAACGCTTGTGAGTTGAAGGAGATTACTAGAAGAGGAGCTTGATGGATGACACATAGCTTCATAGCGTACTTTGGAATGTGAAGAAGAAGAGCATCTATATCCAAGAGGTTAAAAAGTGTTCTAAACTTTCTTTAGTTCATTTTTATAGTTTATATATGTTTTAATCAATCAAAAAGGTATTTTTAGCCGATCAAAAGTTATTTTGATGTTCTAGAAGTATAAATCTATGATATATAGGTAGATTCATGGTTTAGTATGTTTAAAACAAGTATTGGTATGTGTGGTATGCAAATAAATGGAAGAAAATCCCATATTGTGAATTACTAGTAAAACCCTAGATGGTTCGATCTTAAATTTCTTCTCCAAACATTTTCAAAAATTTGATTGAATCATGAAATATTGTAAAACAAGAAGTTAGGAAGACAACAATACTAAGTTGGTGTTATCTGGATGTGTAGAGTTTATTTTATTCAAGTTTGAACAATTAAAACCAAGGATTTGTGATTTTAGTTTTCACTTTGTCCTAGTGAGCAGTTTTTAGTCCAGTTTCGTTTGGAATTTGGATTTGTGATCTAAAGAGAAATTTTAGAGGGAGAAATTATGATGAGAATGGACTTAAGAATCACCCCAAAATATTTTAAAATGAAGAAGTTATGGCTGATGGAGTGACTGGGGGTCAGACAGTCTAAATTAGGGTTTTGTATTCTGTTTTGGGCGCCGCCAGTGCTATAATATACCTAAGACCAGCGCCGCCAGTGCTGGTACAGTGTTAAAAAGTCCAAATTTTGATATTTTAAAGTTTTATCAAGTCGGAACTCCAAGTTAACTTGTCGATTAATGAAAAGTCTAAGCGAAACACCGTTAGGGACTTAAAACCTAAGATAAAAATGTAAAAATGAATGTGTTTGAATATTAAACCAATATATATAAAGTCTATTAGTGGTTAATTGGTAGTTAAAAGTATAAAATAAAGACTAAGGTTAACATTATTAAAAAATTAACTATTGAAATTATTTGAATATTATTAAGATATTATTAAATGATCAATAACATTAGTATATGATTAAAAAGTTATTAAATGATTAATAAGATTAGTACATGATGAAAATATTATTAAATAATTAATGACATTAATAAGTGATTAAAATATTATTAAAAGATTAATAATATTAATAAATGATTAAAATATTATTAAATGGTTAATAATTTTAAGAATTGATTAAAATAATATTAAATGGTTAATAATATTAATAAGAGATTAAAATATTATCAAATGGTGAATAATATTTGTAAATGATTAAAATATTATTAAATAGTTAATAATATTAATAAGTGATTAAAATATTATTAAATGGTTAATAATATTAATAAGTGATTAAAATATTATTAAATGGTTAATAATACTAAGAAGTGATTAAAATATTATTAAATGGTTAATAATATTAATAAGAGATTAAAATATTATCAAATGGTGAATAATATTTGTAAATGATTAAAATATTATCAAATGATGAATAATATTTGTAAATGATTAAAATATTATTAAATGATTAATAATATTAATAAGTGATTAAAATATTGTTAAATGGTTAATAATATTAATAAATCATTAAAATATTATTAAATGATTAATAATATCAGTAAGAGATTATAATATTATTAAATGGTTTACAGTATTTGAATATAGTTGTATATTATCAAAGGTAGATAATATTTTGAAGTATTTGGTACATTATTAAATATCCAAACCATTAAGTTATGTAAAAGAAGAATGTTTAGTTAAATTAAACTGATGCAAATAGTTTTTTTGTGACTAATTTAGACAACTTATTAAAAGTGAGTCATACAATGAACGTGTAGTGAAGGTGTAAGTTGATTAAGTTTACCCGATATGTCCAACTAGGTTTGGGCTAAGGTTTTTGTCTAGAACATAAAGGTTCATTTGTCGGACAACTAAAAAGTTAATAATTTAAAATTAAGGTCTTAAGTTAAGACTAATTAATAGTCATTGTAACTAATGATTATGTCGATTTTATATATAAATTGTAGGTTGAACGAAAGACGCAAAATAAGCGTAAATGGTAGAAGTGAACCAGATAAGTTTTTCAGAACTTGCTCCTATATGCATTAATATGCTACAATTTGATATTATATTATTGATATAGAGATATATTGATGATATTTGTGTTATGTGAAAAGAATGAGGTATGATTACATGTGAAAATATGAAGCATGAATTGCTAGATGCTAGTTGATTATTATAAGAAGTATGAAGCATTCATAAAATAAAAAACATGAAATGCATGATGTAAGAATAAAATGCAGAGCATGTATAATATGTGAAACATGTAATGTGTTATGTATAACTGTGAAACTTGCTGAGCCGTCGTGCTCACTCTTGCTTAAAACCAACATTTTCAGATAGTGCAAGTTATTCGAAGTTTTTAATAGTGATCAAGAAACAGGAATGCATACTACTTTCACTGATGGTCTAAATGTCTATTGTAGATATCTGTCCGAATTGGACAGGTAAAATGATTGTGTAGTATAAGACTTAGGTGATATGTAATATGAGTGTTAAATACTCAAAATGATTGTAATAGAATATCGTATTATGTATGATATTGAGACATACTAGGTTTGTTTAAAGATTGCGATTTTGGAATAGAAAGAGATGTTATAGAATTGTAAGTAAATGATTATTTAGCAATTATAATATTGTTGTAATTCATGAACAATAAGGAAAAGGTAGTACTAGTGTTGAACCGGATCCGAGGTTAAAGTATCCGGAATTTGGGGTCGTCACAAGTTGGTATCAGAGCTGATAGGTTATAAAACTTAGGTAAGAGTACCTTAGGCTATAACCGTAGTAGAAGATAAGTAAAATGGTTAAGGAATAAACTCAGGTAGAGTTTAAGTAATAAAAGATGAATTTGGAAAATTCATATATAGAAGATTATCCAAAGGTGGATTTGAGAAGATATAAGAGAAATGAAAAGGGTCATGTTGTACCTAATTTGAAGAAGTGATAGAAGATATCTTATAATAAGATTTTGAGAAGAAGAAAGAAAATGCTAACAAGGTCATGAAATGATCTAGAGAGATGAACTCGTAATGAGTCAAATGTGCTAAAATATGAATGGAGAGAATTCGTATTCAGTTAAGAAAATTAGAGGTTTGTGGGTTTTTAATTGAGGACTCGTATTAGTGGCTGAGTTGTACGATTCCTTGTTTGGGCAGAGAATTTTTTCTTGGTTTTAGAGCCACTTAGCTTCCTATATTAATATAGTAGTTGAGTTGAACAGTTCTTTGTATGGGCAAGGGATTTGTTCTTGGTTTAATGACTGCTTAACTTCCTATATTGATTAGTGGCTAAGTTGACTAATTTCTTGTCTGGGCAGGAGATTGTGTTTGGTTTGACAACTACTTAGCTTCCTATACTGATAATCGAATTAAACCTGGTGTCACGTTATTCGTTATATGTATGTTGAGAATGTGATTATTTTCTCATGAGTATAACCGATAGGTAGAGGATGTTAAGGTAGGTGCGTGTTCTTAAAACTCATACTTATGGTAAGTTTGTGACTCATAATCGTATGGTAGAACCCCTCAGCGAATGGACAATTTTGGTCTGGCTAGGATAAGTTCCTCAACCTATATGATTGTAGCAAGTTCCTGAACTCCTAAAGTGTATTAAGTTTGACGAATAGTGAGTATGGGTAGAGTTAAATAGCAAGATTAAAGCTATACTAGATATAGTTATTAAGCTGGAAAAGAATGAGAAGGAAAATTTTGAGGTGTTTAAGATTTAGGATATTCCAAATCTTCTAGCTATGATAGACTTTAAAATTCTTAAAATCGTGCCAAAATTCGTACTTTTGTGTTTTTGAAAATGTCAAAATACGTTTTAGTAATCATTAATGCATTTAGTGCAGAGATGATAAACGATGGAGTTATCAATGCAGAGTAACCTAGCGATCTTAAAAGCACAAGGAAGCAATATCTCATAGACAATGTTTTGTCATTTCTAAGGTCACTTGATGATGGATTACAATCCCAAGTTTAGAGTTGGTATTATATAATCCCTTTTTTTATGCATCAAATAACCTTTAAAAATGATAACAAATATAGTTCATGAAATTAGATAAAAAAAAACTAATAATGAGATAATATAGACCCTAATGGTATTATATTAGTAAATAGTCCTATCTCATCCATAATTTTTGCAAACAAACGTAGTCTTAAGGTTAATCAACCCATTTCAACAAGTTATCAAGGAGTGTTACAACCATTGGATTCTGAATTGTAGAAATAAGAAGTCTCAGAAAACAAGGGACTCCACTTCCAAGTTCCAAATTGCATATCATTTTCCTTTTGTAGAATTAGTAACTAGACTAGTCAACAAAAGGATGATTATAGGCATCATAGAAATATATAAGTTGCTAATCTAGACACATGTATATTCAACTTGGACAAGATTGCAAGTCTAGAACTCCTCAACCGTTTAAACCCTTAATTCTATCATAACTAGATGTTGGATAATATAAATTACCTGAGAGCACCATTCACATATAAATATTGCTAGTATATATACATATTCACTCTAAAGCAAGGATACAACATACATATCCAGTTAAAACATGGCTTCGATACTTCCTGAAACATCGTGGATATGAAATTATGATACGTAAGAAAATAAACCCTCATTCTCTACTCAACTCACATCGATTATCTCCTAGTCTTATGGCGAGGTGCTTAAAGATTTTCAAGATAAGGATACATTAAGTTACGGGTGCATAGATATTACACAGTGAATTAAAAAAATTAACTGAGCAACGACTATTGATTATTTTATTTTAGTAATTAATTATTCGCATAGTTGTCATGGCGTCGCATAGGCGACGACTAGGCGTCTTGGCTCTAGAGAGGGACAAGGTGATGCTGTGATGCCCCCAAATCGCTAAACCCTTTATAGCAGATCTGGTGCTCACGTATAACTGATTAACTAACTTTAGATATTCCATAATGTATAACCTCTATTTATCCAAGATTCATAGTACCCTTGCACCTGAGAAAATTCTCGTCAGAACGTTCAATGTGTTCGGATACCCTCACTTGGAGGCATAAGTTTATGTATAATGGATATCTCTTTCATATTAATAGTCACTATCTATCTAAGATTCACAATATTCAAATAATAAGTTTGTTCTTGGAGCAGAGGGGGCCTTCCGATAGGGACAGTACCTTACCAGCGGTAATCAAAACCCCCGGTTCTTACAGAATTTCGTTAATTATTTAACACACTCACTCAGATTTATAACTTGTATTGATACTGTACTAAACCAGTACTAACATTCTTAACAATCTAAAGATCAGAGTATAATGTAATAGATATAACAAAATATGATAATATTACAATACCATATAGTTGTTGTTACATCATTCATAGATAATCGTTCTTAGTACAAAATAGTCATTATAAGACTTGAGAATAGTATAGTAAAAGTAAACACTATTCTAGCATTGCCTCTTTTTGTTTTGATTTGTCTTTGAACAACCGGGATTACCGTATAAAGCTGCAAATAAAGTTTATTTGCAAGGATGGGCTACAAGATGCTCAGCAAGTCCAACAATTGTATAAAGGTATACTCACACTGTGTTGGATTTAAAAGGCTAACAGTTCAATAATTTCCAATGAATAACTAAGGGTTACAACTTTAAACCAAGTATTTCAACCATTCCTTATTCGTAAATGACTTTTAACTAATTTTTGATATCTTATAGGGGATCAACCTATTAAATATTCAAGGACTATGCATATCATCCTAATCATGCCCACGGGCATTTAGGGTCAGATTTATTGACACAATAATTTCCCTACTAGGTATGTTCTAACTCGATATATGTGATGCCCCTAAATCACTATATTTACTATAGCTGACTTGGTGCTCACTATAAATGCTAAATGATTAGGTTTATAGATGATTTCATTTATTCATAAATAAAGTTCTCATCTTAATTCTCAAAGATCTTTCATTATTTCATACAAAGTCCTTGTAATCGATGCAAGGGACTTAATACTTAATCATAACATTTTATCCTTAAGATTTAGATATTCTATAACTTTACATATTCCAAGATTCATGGCATTAAATCATTAGCGCGGTACTTGGGAACAGAGAATCTTGTGATGAATTTTTTTTTCTTCACCCATGATAAATGTTTGCATCTTTATCCGTGACAAATGGTTATATCTTTGTTCAGTGCAAAACTCTCTTTGTCTGTACAGAACATACCCAACTAGTTAAAACTCTCACTGGAAACACATTTGTTTATAGTGATATCTCTTTGTATCAATAATCATACTTATCTGACATTCAAAATAGTAATAACAAGTTATACATGGCTCCTAGGAAACTAACGATGGATTTGACCAATCAACATTGACTAGTTCTGTCTCGGATGTACAATACTCACAAGTTATTTACCGATCTTCATCTAGATAAATAGATCATTATCAATACTATGTTAAGTTTTAACAATTCTAGGTTTAATCAAAATAAAGTCGTAACAAGAGGATATAATAAAACTTGATAATATTAATATAGTATTCAATTAAATGTGTGGAACTTGTTCTTTTTACAAAATGTTATTATAACCACTATAATATCCAAGATATTTCCAAGATTTTAGATAATATCTTAATTGATTAATTAAAGGTTAAGGTTTAAAACCTATAATTGGAGAAGTAAAATATGTAGAAAATGGGTAAATATTTTTTAACATAATTTAATTGTTAGAAATTAAATGTGAAAATATTTTAATGATGCATATAGAGAATTTATTAAGAAGGTGAATGTGATTATATATATATATATATATATACCCAAAGCGTGCTTGTTAGCTAAATAAGAGGATGGGTAAGTTAGTACTCAATTAAACTAATAAATTAATTAATTTAAATATGAAGGAAGAAGGAAAGTCATGAAATATAATTAATTATGTTAATTATATTAGTTATGATTTAAAGTTATAGAGAAACTAGAATAATTGTCTAGAATGACATTATTAAGAAGTTAATTAATTAAGTAATTAACTTAATTATTAAATTATTGTATAGAATTCAAAAGTGAATTTAAAACAAGCCCAATATTTTAATTGTTGTAAGTCTTGTTGGTAATTATAAAGAGGTTCAAATAATTAAAGGATTTAATTTCATGTAGAGTCCAAGTAATTTAATTAGTGGACTAGCCCAAAAGGAATTATAGATGTTAGTCTAATATGAGAATATTTGCATGAAATGGGTAATTAAAGAAGATAGCCCAATAAAAAGTAAGCTATGTAGCCCAAACCATTAAAAGTCAAATGTTGGTCAATGTGTTGAGAAAATATTTTCAAGTATTGATTTAGTGTAGAGAATTAACTAATATATGGTTAATTGAATAACCCTAGTTGGTAGACAAGAAAGAGCATTAACCAATCATTGGTTAATTGCTAAGTAAATAAAGGTGGTGTCGAGAATTAACTATGGAAGAGTTAATTGAGTAACCCTAGGTAGTAAATAAATTAAAGATTTAACTATGTATGGGTTAGTTGTAGGAAGAATATTATAGATACAATTATATATGTATATAATTCACCAAGGTAGAATTGGTAGGTAACCTTGAGTTGGATGTTGTAGAGAATTAACCATACCTTGGTTAATTGATGAAATGATAAAATAGGTATATCTATTTATATGATGAGTTTAGACCATAGTTGGGTGTGTGGACCAACCTAGGTCATTTTAATGTAGAGAGTTAACCACATTGTGGTTAGTTGTTATGAGATATATAAATATGTATATATAAATAAGATGAGCCTTAACTAAGGTTGAGTATTGTGTGACCAAGGTTAAATGTTGGTGAGTTTGGTGATTGAGTGTTATATACTCAATTGGTTACTTGTTTTGCTAGCTTGGAAAATTTGCAAGTAATATGTCACACCATAGTCAATCAAGCTAGTCATTCCAAATGGTCATTCATGCAATACTAAGCTCAATTAAGACTTAATTTTACCAACATTGGTGAATTAGGAAAGTTAATGAGGTATTAGTGGAGGGGCTATAAATAAGACATCTCACACTTATGCCAAGTTTGTTAGTTCATTTGCTTGAGAATTCTATAGAGAAAAGAGAGAGTTCTTTGAGAGAAGAGCAAGTAAACTCTTGCGAGTGGAAGACCAAGGAAATAGGCTAGAGAATAGTCAAGGAGGAGTCCTTAGCATCTTCATGTCCAAGAGAAGAAGAGCATCCATGTCCAAGAGGTTAAAAAGTGTTCTAAACCCTCTTTAGTTCATTTTTATAGCTTAGATATGATTTGAATGGTTAAAATATATTTTTAACCGATCAAAAGTTATTTTGATGCTCTAGAAGTCTAAATCTATGATATATAGGTAGATTCATGGTTTAGTATGTTAGATACAAGTATTGGTATGTGTGGTATGCAAATAAATGGAAGAAAATTTCATATTGTGTTACCAGTAAAAACCTAGATGGTTCAATCTTAAATTTCTTGTCAAAACATTTTCAAAAATGTGATTAAACCATGAAATATTGTAAAACAAGAAGTTAGGAGGACAACAACACTAAGTTGGTGTCATTTGGATGTGTAGAGTTTATTTTATTCAAGTTTGAACCATTAAAACCAAGGATTTGTGATTTTAGTTTTCACTTTGTCCTTGTGAGCCATTTTTAGTGTAGTTCCATTTAGAATTTGGATTTGTGATCTAAACAGACATTGTAGAGGGGGAAATTCTAATGAGAATGGACTCAAAAATTAGGATTTTTTGAAAATTAGCCGAGCGCCTACCGAGCGCCTTGGCGCTTGAAACCGTTGTCTCTAGGAGCAGATTTGGTCCAAGTCTGGTCGGGTCGGTCCGAGTCTGGTCGGGTCGGTCCGGGTCGGGTCGGATTGGTCCGGGTCAGAGTTTTTATGGAAATTTAACTTAAAATACATGTAAAATGAATGTGTTTGAATACTAAACCAATATATGTAGATTTTATTAGTGACTTAATGGTATCTAAATGTGTAAAATTAGGACAAATGTTAACACAATTAAAAAGTTAACTATTGGTATTAATTAAAGTGTATTAAAATATTATTAAATTATCAATAATATTAGTATATGATTAAAAAGTTATTAAATGATGAATAACATTAGTAAATGATTAAAATATTATTGAATGGTGAATAATATTAATATGTGATTAAAATGTTGTTAAATGATTAATAACATTTGTAAATGTTTAAAATATTATTACATGGTTAATAATATTAATAAATAATTAAAATATTATTAAATAGTTAATAATATTAATATGTGATTAAAATATTATTAAATGATTAAAATATTATTAAATAATTAATAATATTAATAAGTGACTAAAATATTGTTAAATGGTTAATAATATTAATAAATAATTAAAATATTATTAAATGATTAATAATATTAATAAGTGATTAAAATATTATTAAATGGTTATAATATTATTAAGAGATTAAAATATTATTAAATGATTAATAATATTTATAGGGGATTAAAATATTATTAAATGATTAATAATATTAATAAGAGATTAAAATATTATTAAATAATTAATAATATTAATAAGAGATTAAATATTATTAAATGATTAATAATATTAGTAAGAGATTTGAATATTATTAAATGGTTAATAGTATTTGAATATAGTTGTATATTATCAAAGGTAGATAATATTTTGAAGTATTTGGTAGATTATCAAATGTCTGAATTATTAAGTCATGTAAAGAAGAAAGTTTAATTGAATTAAACCAATGTAGATAGTCCCTGGGTGACTAATTTAATCAACTTATTAAAAGTAAGTGGTACGAAGAATGTGTAGAGAATGTGTAAGTTGGTTAAGTGTACCCGACAGGTCCAGCTAAGTTTGGGTTAAGGTTTTGTCCAGAAGTCAAAAGTTCGTTTATCAAACATTTTAAAAGTTAATAGATTAAAGTTAAGGTCTTAAGTTAAGACTAATTAATAGTTATTGCAACTAATGATTATGTCGATTTTATATATAAATTATAGGTTGACGAAATACGCAAATAAACATAAATGGTAGAAGCGAACCAGGTAAGTTTTTTAGAACTTACTCTTATGTGCATTGCTATGCTATAATATGATGTTAAATTATTAACATGAAGATATATTAATGATATTTGTGATATGTGAAGAACATGAGATATTGTTACATGTGAAATACGTACCATTATGTAGCATAAATTGCTAGATACTAGTTGTTTAATGTATATGATGTATAAGAAGTATGAAGCATTCATAAGATGAAAAACATGAAATGCATGACTTAAGAATAAAATGCAGAGTATGTATAATATGTGAAGCATGTAATGTGTTATGTGTAGCTGTTAAACTTGTTAAGCCATCGTGCTCACTCTTGCTTAAAACCAACATTTTTAGATAGTGGAAGTTATTTGAGATTTTTGATAAAGATCAAGAAACAGGAATGCATATCACATTCACTAAAGGTCGAATACGACTATTGTTGATATCAGTCCGAATTGGACAGGTAAAATGATTATGTAGCATAAGAATTTCTTGGTATGTAATATGAGTGTTAAATACTGAAATTGATTGTAATAGAATGTCGTATCACATATTATATTGAGACATACTAGGAATGTATAAAGATTGCGATTCTGGAATAGAAAGAGATGTAAAATTGTAAATAAATGATTATTTATCAATTATAATATTGTTGTAATTCATGAAAAATAAGAAAAAGGTAGTACTAGTGTTGAACCGAATTCGTAGTTCGAGGGACTCAGATTCGGGGTCGTCACAACCACAGTTAATAATAATTAGTCTACACATTTCTTCTTTTCCTTCTTCTTTGAGCTGGAGCTCTCGGGTTTGTCTGCAAATTAGGTTTATTTGCAAGGGTGAGCTAAGATGTTCAACAAGTCTTAAACACAAAGCATATAAGTGAATTCACACAGTTATGGATTGTAAGGATTCATGACACAACAATTGATATTACAAAATATTTTAACATAGTAAGACTGAGTAGTGGTTAGACCTTAAACTGTTCTTTGCCTTTCGACTTAGAACCATTTATAGTGGACATAGAAAGGGGAGCAACCTAACGACATCCTATGTTATGAATAACATACAATACACTAGACTTATCATGAACAGTGCTACATTTTCATTCATCTCAGTTAACTTCCCATGTTAGGATCGCCCTAAGATAACTTGGTTTGATAAAATAAAGCATTGTTCGAAATATATCACGAATGAGCATTTCATTTTTCAAGTTATGCCGAAACAAGAAGTAATAACTCTTATATCGAAGATTTATAATATGTTGCTTGTACAAAATACATAAATCATATAAAAAACAAGTAAACAGAGGTTAAGGATAGAAAACTTGTCTTAAAGAACAATTAGGGTTTCTCAGTAATCATTTAAAGTGCCTATTTAAAGGGTTATGTATACCTGAATGTTAATTCATCATATTTCTTTCTCTATAAGTGTTTTTATAACTAAACTAGACTATTTTTCATTGGTGGAATTTTTAGGAGACTTGGCTAACTTAAAATCATTATTTTTAGTGCTAGGATCTGAGGGTCACCTAAAATTTTCAACTTCGACCTCTTTTACGGTAATTGACATAACTTTGTCATACAAAAATATTTTGAATTGATTCTTGAGTCCAAATTTCTTAGAATGTCATGATCTACAACTTTCATTTATATTGCTAAGGCAGATTCAGACTTTAAGTTTTCAAAAAATGGCAAACACAAAAAATATGTAAGCTTTGCTCAACATTTTTAGGGTTAACCATGTGAAACATGGTACCGCTAGTTTTAATTCCTTAAGATATCATGTTATAAGATTCAATAACATTTTATATCATAAAAACAATAAATCACAAAGCTTCTCATTGAAAGATTCATGACTTTTGCTCAAGAACACACGAAGAATACGAAGAACAAAAAATTGTACATGGCTAAGACTTATGTTCATGAGCTTTTGGATTTCATACTTGAAATTATTTGAGCATTATAATTGCTTACATAAGTGATTATGACACTTGAATTTGAAATAATTTGGTCTTTATAACAGCTTTTATAATTGGTGGTGTGATGTCACAAGTACCCAAAAATAAAATCTTACTTTGGAAAAATAAATATGTAGTAGTGCAAGTAAGAGTCGATCCCACATAGAATGATTATTTAATTTTATGTTTTTGCAAATAAAAATTGGGGATTTTTGAATCAAAGAAATAATTTAAATAAAATTAACTAAAATAAATATGAAAGAAATAAATCAGAAGAAAAAGCCTTGGTTTAAGTTAATATCCATCATCAAGAATTTACAACTGATCACTGATGCAAAAATAAATCAATTAATATTTTGAAGATTCACCGTAGAAAAAACTACTCGCAGGTGGAATAATTTTTCTCCTCTCTCCTTAATTTTAGATAAATAAAGCCACGTGATCTAAATACCCTTACTATTAAACAACTCCCGGCACGTGCTAAAGATTTAATTTAATAGCAGCTTTAAGAATTAGAGAGATCGTTGAACTAAACAACACAAGCTACGTGTTTGCATTTAATTTAGATGAATATTCTTCCTAAGATAAAATAATCTTTTGATCTGCAAAATAATTATTAAACTTAGTTGCTTCACAAATAGCAGTAGATTAATATGAATAATAAACTAGTAGGCCTCCTAACAATTAAACAAACTAATCATAAAATTAAGCATAGAAGAATATTCAATAATCAAAATATAAATTGAACAACTAAAATAAATTAGATCTCACAGTGTATAAATCTTGATGGCTTCAATCACTTAAACCAAGAAAAAGAATTTAGCTACTCATAATTGTAGAGAACACTAAAGTATAAAAGAGAGAATTTTTATTTTAATGAGAGTTGTCCCTTACATTATGTCTCAAGCCCTCTATTTATAGGTTTTAAAATCCTCCTAACCCTAGTAGGAAGTACACTTTTCAAACCCTAATAGGATTTAAAATACAAATAAAAATAAAAGAAAAAGAAAAATAATTATTATCCTAACCCTAGTTGGAATCAAAATCCAATTTGGAATCAAAAAGTAGCAAAAATTCCGAAATAATCCGTTTCTAAGAAATTTTGCGCTGCCAAACAGAGCCTTACACGCCAGCTTTGACCGGGTCAACGCGGAAGCCTTTCCCATACAACGTCGTTTTTTACTCCTTGCCTGTTTTGTCCGCTTCTTCGCGCGCATTGCGTGGACGTTTTTTTCTTTCTGGTGAAACGGCGTCGTTTCTTTGCTTCTCCGTTCAATACGCCGCGCGCATTGCGCGGTAAGCCATTCCGAATAATTACGGTAATGCCACCGATTGCCAACTTCAGCTTAATTACCATTTTGCCACTCAGCCTTGCTAAATTACATTTTTGCCATCTGGGTTTTTGCAGATTTACAGATTTGCCCCCAAAATTTAATTTTCCTAAAAAAATAAATATAAATTAATTAAAAATAATATAAAAATACAAAAAATCCTAAAAACACATAATAATAAATAAAACACCTAAAATAAATAAAAACACATAAATAAAAAGAAATATAAAAATACTATAAAATTACCTAAATTAACATAAATTAACTAAAATCCTATAAAACCTATTAAAACCAAAATGAGCTAAATAATTAAACATTTAAGCACACAATAAATGTAAAAACTAAGTATTAAGGAATAAAAATAGCATATAATTTAACCCTATCAATTGGTTATAACAATTTATAATAATTGCTCAAGAACATATAAAGCACACGGAGAACGACAATCATATATGTCTACGACGTACGTTCTTGAGCTTTAAACTATGAAATAAAATTTGACATTATAACTGTGACGCCCCGAGATCCCACCTTCCTTAATTCTATCCGATTATCTCTGGATTACATAATCATTGGCTTTAAATCACATTAACCAGAATCTCATGCGTCAAAACTTAACCTTTAACTTTTTAAATCAATCTGTTGACCATAATACGGTCCATTTTTTTTTTAAAACTTATTTAACTTACATCTCTTATTTGTCTCAGGATCGCAACGTTCACCTACTCTTTATTAGAACTTAGGTCAAACCATTACAATTTGTGACCTAGTCTATTACCTTTTAAAATCATATATATATATATATATAAATTCGATTTCCTGTAATTAAATTTCGCCATGGAGTCTTTGTGCGTGGCCCTGTTTACTTGTACCTGTGTTGTACCTGCCCCTGGTAACACATAATCATACATCATATCTACACAATATATACCGATACCCATACATATCTTGATCCATATATATTTACCATACTTGTGAGTTCTAGTATATGTCCGACTCAAATTACAATAATAATACATAACCTCACATCATCATTATCCTTCTCTGATTAACACATACATGCATATTCATTGCTATGGATTTACAATTTATATAACCTTTATCACCATTATGGTTTACATTTATCTATTATACAAAAATATTATACCGATGACATTATCAAATTCTCTTTATACTTTCCCATGTAATCACATTCTTTACCTTAGCATAACCGGAACCTCCGGCCTTCTTATATTTCACCTGAAAAGTTAGTACATAGTAAGAATGAGCATAAAGCTCAACAAGTAATTCAGCTAACACATTCCATGCTCACAGTTTATAATATACGTCATACATCCTTTATCGTAATATACCATGTTTAATGTCATGTAACTCACTTAGCACTTAACCACATAATTGCACATAAGGCATGTTTAACTCATATACCATCACGTAACTCATATAAAATATCTAATACGCTTAAGTCTGAAAAACTTGCCTGTACGCCTTTATTTTACTTAACATGTACTTCCTCAATCCTCCTTCGTTATCCGTCTTATCGGCTTGCTCATTTCGAACTCTGTCTGTCAACATATAGCTTATATGTCATTATAAGATCATAACTTGTATAACTTATCAAACTAATTCCATAAATACATGATCATCCGTCTTTAACCATTTCACATTTGATGTATTAGTCCTTATGTAGGTTTATAATACACCCTAGTTTGCTTCTGACATTTTACATAACCCATTCTTATCATTCTGTATCAAATTATCTCATTTCGGACAATTTTTGCTCTCAGTGAACAGTACACTGCGCCCCCGCGCAGTGTTTCTTCTTCAACATCTCGCTGGCCACGTAAAGCTCTCGGCCAATGAACAGTAACATTGCGCCCCGACGCAGTGCTCTAGTGCAGAATTTCTCCATTTTTGTCCCTGCTTTGCTGATTTTTATCTCCATAACCACACATCCAATAGGGACCAAATTTGGTACACAACTAGACCTCACATCATAGTATTTTACAAAATTTTCATTTGCTTCATTTGGCCTTCCTAATTCAGAGATATACCTGCCCATAAGAGGGTTGTTCAGCACAATTCCATACTTAGGAAATTTTTCAGAATTTCAAAACTTGATTTTCCCACTTTGTTATTTTTGGCTATTTGCTTTCAATTTTCATTTCAACACTTGACATCTCACATAACCTATATGTGGCATGTCCAAACTTTCAAAACCATAAAATTTCGCACGAGGCGACTTTTGTCCGTTATAATCCATTTCGTGTCGAAACGATCGTTTTCGATCGCTAGAATCGTCAATTCAATCAAATTTAAATCCGTTGAATACTAAATCGACTCTAACATGTGTATTAACATGAAAATGACTTATTTCACTTCATTTCACCTTTAATTCCCCAAAATTGCTAAAAATCACCTTTTGGTTAGATTTTCATAAAAATTTCTAAACTTTTCAAACTTCAACTTAGACTCAACTTGATACATAAATCACCAAGCACTACATAGGTTATCATAAACATATTTTACGACTTTACACGTCTCTATAACTTCTAACTGCACATTTTAGTGCACTTTACAGATTATTACGTTATCTACACAAAAAGTATAGCCTAATATTTTGCGCTCCCTTATACAAAACATAATTTCAATCTTTCATGATCCTTTTACACTATCTAGCACAAAGTTTAACTTACATCAAACATAATTAAACCTTCCAACTAGGTTTTCATCAATTCTAACAATATATATCATATAATCAACCATGAATCATAGCTTAATCTTATCTTTTTTCTTAAACAAATCATGCTTCTCTTCCATTAATTCACTTAGGATGATCTCTAACATCAAATATACATATACCATGCATGTTCAACATCTTCGCTTTTGGTTTTACTAGCTTCGTCAACATCTAGCATATAATCTTCTTTAAATCATAACTTCTAAGCATGATCATGAACCTACATGTACATAATACTCTCATACCCTCCTTTAACCCTTAGGGTTCCACATGAATTACCTTCTTGACACATAATCTGATATAACTTACACATTTAACTATAAATATTTGCATGGCTTCACACAATTCCCAACTTTAAACACTTGGAACACATAATACAAAGTATTAATGCTTAAACATAACTATACCTTCAAGTAGGTTTCTCCTTTTCTTGCTATGAAGTATGATAAAACTTAAATCTTCCCTTTGATGACTACTTTGCTCTTCTTGATCAACTTTTCTAGCAATTCTCTTGAAACCTAGCCTTTCTCTCCTTCTCTCTCTTGAGTTTTCTAGCAACTTCGAATGAGGGATGAAAAATGAACTAAGAATGCTGATTACTACTAAATATACACATATATGTGCTATACATCTTATTCCAACACTTAAACAAACACTAGTTATGCTTAACCATGTATAATTAGGGCTATATAAGACAATTCACATTACTAGGCAAGGATAGAATGGTCATTAAACATCTCTAGGATATATATGTCATTCCACCACTTGTTAAGGGCATAATGGTCAATTGTCATAAACTCTAGGAAAATTAATCCCCAATTAAATCATAAATGCTCATCTTTTATCCATTTTAAATCCTCTTTGATCCCAACTTGTTTCATCATACTTGACATTTATTGCATCATCAAATACTCCATAATTTACTTGTCCCATATCGCTTGTCACACTTTAAACATTGGATTTCCTTAATTAATAATAATTCACATAATTGCCAAATTCCATATTATTCCCTAAATTCCAATTCCTATGAACCTTTTGATTCCACGATAAATCACTTCCAATTTTCAACATCTCAATATCATTAACTTGATCATTTGTCCATAAATCGCTTCCTCGAGAAGCGAACCTCGACCGAATTGTCAAAATCCATCGTCCTTTATCCTCTAAACTCATATTATTATTATTATTATTACTACTTTACGTCCCTTTACTTGTTTACTTCACACACATAACGCTAATTCAAAGCATTCCTGCATTCAACATTCTTTCTACTCATCCTCGGGGAATTACATTCAACATTTACCCTTTGTACAAATGATTATTTCTTTCAACCCATAAATATCAATTTCCTCAAAATTTCACCACATTCAAGGATCATTAGCATTATTATTTCTTAATAGACCTATTAAATCAGTCGATTCCTTCTTCATTACACATACATATATATCTCAACTTCTCATTCTCATCTCCTCGCCTCTCTAGGCCCATTCATTAAACTCGTTATTAACCTTTATAGCTTAAAACATCAATTCACATATACATACACATATTCAATCTACTACATTTGGTTTGACATTGCCTTATAAAAATTTCTTTTTTTTTATTTACCTTACTATAGGTATTCCATCATATCATTTACCTTTGATCCATAGTAATTCCTTTCAACCATTGAAATTCATATTCATTACGATTTCATAATCTATTATGTCGCTGATACACTTTACATAGATAACTCATCCATATATGTTTTATAGACCCTCATTATACCAATAGTCCCTCTTAATCATTTCAACCACATGGGTCATTTATAGCATATTGATTAAATATTAATTCTTATTTAATCGCTTCTTAATACATTATGTTATTCAAGCTAGGTTTTGTCTATTAACCTTTACTTAGTTAATCATAATCCTTACTTAAAATTCTGTAAAAATCCTAGGGTATCACAATAACTACTATAAAATAAAGAAAGCTTCAAGAACACGTGAAGAACATGAAGAACGACAATCGTACATGGATTCAACTCGCGTTCTTGAGCTTTTGAAAATTAAAAACGAAAGAAAAATCGAACATAATAATTACTAGAGATTATACCTTTTGAATTAGCAAGTTTTAACTATTTCTTTGCAATTTCCAAGGTAGTAACTCACTATAACTCTCTCTCAACATATGTATAGCTTTGATACTTGAATTTGAGCTTTGAAAATGAATGCTAGAAATGGTGAACTTTGCTTGCTATTTATAGGCAAACCAAAGCTAGGGTATTTAGGTCATTATTACAAAACTTCCAACCTAAGTAATGCCTAAGTGTGTCACCATTTCCCTTTTGTTTTGGCCGATAATCTTGCTCCATTAAAGCCATTCAATGTTTGAAATGATCAAATTTTTTGTGACACTACATATCCAACATGTTAGCTTTTAATTGGTCCACCACTTAGCCTACCAAATGAATATTTATAGGGCTTGTTTGGTTAGTTAATTAACCATTTATTTGAGGGGTATTCAAAGCCTTTTACCAAGCTTGGTTAATGTTAGTTTAGTCCTTTTGATAATCTAGCTTAGTTCATGCTTAGGTTAATTAGCATTAAACCTAGGTTGATTAGGTTATTAATTCACTAATTAGTTTAACTTGTAATTTAGGTTAATATTTAGTTTAATTAACCTTAATCCTAGTTATGTTTAGTTTAATTAGATGATAATTAGGTTATATGATAATCTAGTTACCTTAACCTAGTTCGATTCCAACCGGATTAGTTCTAATCATCTAATTAAGTTAATTAATTAACTAATTCAATTAGTTTGTAACTAGGTCTAAGTCTAGATTAGGTTTCTTAACCCAGTTATTTCTAACCTAGTTCATTTTTAAGTATTCCAGTTGAAATGATGTAATGACCATGAATTTCATTAGTCATTATAATTATAATTACTATATAATTAGCAATGAATTAATTTTTTTGTATTAATTAATTGTGCAGTAGATAATTAAATAGATGTACTTATGTATGTGTATTTTTGTGAGGATCCGAATTTCCAGGATTTCTTTAATAATATAAATGAGAATTTAATTGATAAAATTATCAAGATTGTTTAAATTAATTATTATGATTTAAGGTATGTGATAAGATTTAATTAGTAAATTAAATCTGTACAGAGATCATGACGAATTGTGTTGAATTAAAATAATTGAAAAGTAAATAAATTGTTTAAAAACAATTTATGAGAAATAAAAGAATTTCAGGTAATTGTACAATAAATTGTACAATTAAATTATTATGGAAATGCAGAAATTATGATTTAATTGAGGTTACGTGGTAATTTAAAATATATTAAATTAGATATGTATATATATATACATTTGTATATTGTAGACACCCAAATTTTGCACTTTTCCACAAACCCTGACAGGAGGGCAAAATCGTCATTTGACCCGACATGCGAAAAGGAAGGTGGACCCCAACACAAAGCCACCCCAGCGATTTACGGTCAAAGCCGCCACAACGGACAACGAGCATCCGGTCACTTGAGGCAAGGCAAATATTTGATCTAGAAAAACCTGAGCTGATCACAAAAGGCGACTAATGGCCACTACGCTTACGATGTTCGGGGGTCTCGTTCCCCGGTGAGCGAGCGGCTGCCCAGCTCGCCGGTGAGCTGGCGGGGGTGGAAGGGGGCAGCGCCCCCTGGAAGCCAATCACAAAGAAGGATTTATGTATCAAGAAACAGCCTTCCAAAATAATACAGCAGAAATTGGCGATTTAAGACCGCGTGGCACGTAAATCAAGAAAAGCAAGCCGGACAGCCGCGGATGCACCTGCGGCCACCGACAAACGGGACAGTGCACGGCTCGAGGACGACATACGGCAGCCGAGGCGGCGGCTCAGACGGCCGCAGCAGGCAGCCGCAGAGGCATCTGCGGCCAGCCGCAGATGCACCTGCGGCTGCCTGCAGATCAGCTATACATCGCCATTGTTGCGTCCGAGAGCGAAAGAGGAGAGTTTTGAAGGTTTTAGAGAGAGAAAAATGGCGGAATAGAGAGAGAAACCTTCGGGTTTTGCCAAAAAATGTGAGGATTTGTCTCATTTTGTTCAACCTTTACTCCCTACATTGTATCCTACATCCGATTTGAGTGCTAGTGTGTGATTTCCATCAATATCAAGGCAAAGATTTCAATCTCTCTTATTGTTGGTGCATATTTTGTAGTTTTATTAGATTTAATCTTTTATCTTGCTTTAGTAGTTTAATCGGTAAATATTCATTTATTTGTGCATTTGTTGGGTGGATCTACTGGGGATCCAAAAATATTTGGTGCATTGCTATTTAAATAGTTTGATTTAGTGTATTTGGAAGTTAGACCCAATGTAGTCGATATTTGTTTTGGGATCTATGGATTAGGGGCGGTTAGAGAGGATTTATTGCGGATGGAATCTCCTCCTAACCTCCCGATGATATCCTTTTAGTTTATTTTCTAGCTTTTACGTATGTAGCGATGGCGATGCATTTGTATTGTACATATGTAATTTTCGGGCCTTAAAGCGATGTCGGATCGAAAATCGGGTTTAAGGCCCCGTAATAATGAAACGTGCGATTGTGGGCGTTTGGGGTTATTTAGATGGCTCACATGCCCGTGAATAGCCTCAATGCTATTTTAAATGCTTGATTTTCCTTTTAACGCGAGAAAATGATTTTGGAATAAATGATAAAGCTTTTCATAAAATCAAGCAAATTAGGATATTAGATACACGAGGTTTAAAAAGTAAAGAGTTTTTGCGAAACTTTGATCCTTGTTTGACGAAAAGGCTATATTTGGTTTGAAGTGTCATAAAAGATGTTTTCGAAAAAATAAATAAACGTTTTTTATTAAACTTTGTGCATAGGGTTAAAGAGTTCTAGAAGTTGCCTTCATTTTATTTATATTTACTGTTAGAAGGCAATGTATAGTCTCGATTCCTATTTGACAAAAGTTTAAAAAACTATTGTTTTCTGAAAATGACATCTAATAAAAAACCCTCATCGTTTTCGGAATTAAAATCAATCTTTATTATAAAAAGCGAAGCCTTGTCATTTGGATCAAAAGACGTCTAAAACACTTTCTCGATAAAACACATTTGCCATATAAAATCAAAGCGACTTTTTATGCAAAAGGACACCACAAACATCCATTTAGGCACACACACACGCGCGCGCGCGCGCACACCCACATTTTAGGATTTAAGAGGATAGGAAAACATCAAAGATTGCGGTAACCGTGTTTCACGGAAGTCGGGGGGTGCCTAACACCTTCCCCTTGCTTAAGCAAGCCCCCGAACTCTATGAATCTCGGTTTGCGGACCAATTAACTCGGAGTCACATATGAGCCAGCGATTATAAAAAAACAAAATTCGGATGAGTTGGTACATCCATTTCAAATATACCAACTGGCGACTCTGGTCAATTGGCCCATAAAGAAATCGCTCTTTCAAAACCCGTCGACATTAAGCCGAAAATGATCAAAATCACATTTAATTCAAAAGGCTAAAAATTGGAAAGGGCTTTTAATTATAAAAAACGAAACAACGAAAATCCCGGCGTCGACAGCTGGCGACTCTGCTGGGGACATTAGAGGGCTTAAGCCGCGTTTAAATCCTGATGTTTTCTTATCCTTTAAAAATCTAAAAAATGTGTGTGTGTGTGTGTGCGTCACTTGCGTTAATCTACCTTTTGTGTGTGAATGGATAAATATGTGAATGTTGTAATTGCGTTTTGTTCAAAAGCTTTATTGTAAATCATATGCATACGGTGAGATACGACGAATGTATGATGAATGTATGCTTGAGCAGTTCCTCCTCTTGAGGCAAACCCGTCGGATGTGGATTACTGGACTCAAAGGGGCGCTCCCCAGCGAGGCTCAGGAAAAGCATCCACTCAGATCCAATCCAATTGAAAGACCGGATTTATTCCCGTCTAGTATGTTGCGAAGATCTGGGAACCTTCATGCCGAAAAGCCCGCGAGAGTAACTTAGGGTAGGTCAGCCTCAGATAAACCCAACGCGCGGGAAGTCTCTTCATACCCTATCACGTTTTACGTACATGATATCATACTTTAATTAATCATCTTTTTTCTCTCATCCTGTCAATTAGAATCACTGACCTATGTTTTGCAGGGAAGAGTTGATGAGGCACAATGATTGGCATTACGATTCAAGTACCTCACTGTTAAAATTAAAAATAAATAAATATATGTATATATATATATATATATAAAAGAAAAAACAAAACAAAAAGTAACAAAAAAAAAAACAAAAAAAAAAAACTTCTAACACTGTTTTGCAGGGAAAGATCAAAAACTCATAAAACATGGAAATATCACTTTAGCATGCCTCTGTTTTTCCATGTCCCAAAGCTAAACTTCGATTTTTTTATTTGCAGGTTGCTCCCCAGCCGCGTACGGTTTCATAAAAAAATAATAAAATAAAAATAAATAAATAAATAAATAAAATAAAATAAAAAATAAAAATAATAATAATAATAATAATAATAATAATAAAAATGCTAACACTGTTTTGTAGGGAAATATTAAAATACTTATAAAATAGCGTTTTAGCATGCATCCGTTTTTCCATTTCCCAAAACTAAATTTCAAATTGTTTGGTTTACATATTGTTCCCCAAACCTGCCTACGATCTAAACGAATCTGAACTTCACCGATTAGAATGGCTGAGAATCCCACTCCGGATCCAGTTCCCACCTATCGGGAGGAATTTGAAAATTTTCAAGAGGCAGGTGGCTGAAATGGCCATGTTATTAAAAACAATAGTGCAAGTTGAACCAAGGTCCGCAAACCAATGCTTTGCCTGAGTCATCATCACCAGGGAGAACCAGATCTCTTGCAGAAAATCCAGTTGACCGAAGAAAGTCAAAACAGACTGAAAAGGGAAGAGAAAGCAAAATAGTGAAGTTGCGAGACAATTCCACCAGTCGAGCTTTGAATTCGCTTGGGAAAAAATGTGAACCCCAAAAGGGAGGGTCAAGCAATATCTACGAGAGATCGAAGGTTCACCTCTTTGAACAATCAAAGGCAGAAATACGGTATCTTCTGATCAGTCGAGGAAAGATTAAGGAGTTGCTACCTCCTACGGACCCCAAGTCTAAAGAATACGATCCTGCACAAAGATGCACTCCAACTCACAAGGGCATGACACAAAAGAATGTGGGGGCATTACGACATAAAATCCAAAACTCCATCGAAAGTGGAGAGCTAAAAATGGCAAGCAACATTGAGATCACCACTATGGGTAAAAGCAGCATATAAATGAAGAATCTAACATACCCAACAAAGAGGGAAAGTTCAGATGAAGGGATGGATATGGTCACCAACCGCAAGGAGATACGAAGCAGATCCCTCATAATCCAAAGAGTGGCGAAAGAAGCGAGAGGTGTCCCGACGAGAATAGCAGCATCCGAGCCTAAATGCCCTGCTGTGAACTTGAAAGTTATCCCTTGGAAGTAAGGTAAGGGATCAAAATGTTACTCAGAATGTGGGCCAATCCTGCCAAAGAACCATACTCTTGGTCTGCCAAAGAGAGCGATTAAAATGTTGAAAATGCCTTATGAGAAGAAGAGGTAGTCGAGTTCAGAAAATGGGACGCCTTAAAGAAGAAGTTGCGAGAAAGTTGGAGGAGGACATTCAATCAAAAAAAAATAAAAAAATCAAGTACTTACTCCTTCCATCGACGGGACTAGCATGGACGTCCCAAAGAATTGCGACAAACTGACTGGTGATCAAGTTATGACAATCACTGAAGATATTTCTCAAACATGGGAGTAACCTCTATCGAAGGGAGCATGACCATCAACAAATGGATTGACGAGCTCACAAAAAAAAAACAAAGCAAAAAACAAAAAAAGAAAAAAAAAAGACGACAAAAAGAAAAAAAAAAAAAAACAATCTTTTGTGCTATCAGGTCTGAACTACGTAAGACCTGATCTCCTCTTCCTCTAGGAGTACGTAGGCAGCCACTTTGGCGCGGTCTAATCCTTGCAAAATCTATAGAACCCTTCGATAGTTTTACAATTAACGATCAATGACTCAGACAACCTGTTCTCTTGTCAACCCATCAGAGTGCACTTCCTACCTGATCAAAAGCAAATGATTCTTGGGTTCCCAGCATTTCATCAGCCCACCTGTCAAAGACACCACGAAGCAATAGCCTTGACGACCATCAAGGCTGGGGCAGTTTTGAAATCGATGACGACTCGACACTGGGGCATTCATCAACCATCCATGGAAGGATAGTGCACAACGCGACATCTATGGTGCGATCCCGTCTGCGTATGACAACATCATCAAAGCTGTACGATCAATTGGTCTCTTCCAATCAGAGTCTTTTCAGAATACGATGACCCGCAGGTAAGGTACAACTTTTTCCATCTTTTATTTCTTTCCTGTCTCTATGTATATATATTAAAACTGTTAGATCGTCTAACTCTAACACTACCTGCAAAAAGAGAAAATTTTTATTTGACTTGTTAGGATCGAATTAATTCTGACAAGCATCCGTGGAGCAGACGCATGAGTATGATTAGATGATAAAAATTGATCAACCTATTAAAACTGCACAAAGACCTGATTTTGAAGTGTCGTTCGAAGCAGAATCCACCTCATAGGCAAGTCTGCACTTTGCGTTTACGCCAACTTTCAGATGTGGGGTATAAAGCTATGACGATAAGATGATAGTTGATGCAGAATCGGAGGGTAAATAAAAGTGAATCAGATGTCTCGAATCGTGGCCTGAGTTATTCGAGTAATTAAGCCTGAGGGGTGTCTTTACACCTGGCGCCCTAAAGTCGTCTTATTTGGGAGTCGTCGGCCCAACACTCGTTAAATGGGTAACTCAGAGCTTAAGAAAACGAGCATTACAGCTGCGGAGACCTGAGCAGATTCGAATCGTGGCATGGGTTATTCGAGTAATTAAGCCTAAATGGTGTCTCTACACCTGGTGCCCTAAAGTCGTCTGATTTGGGAGTCACCGGCCCAACGCTCGCTACATGGGTAACTCAAGCCTAAGAAAACAAATCTTGCACAAGGTTATACGAGGAGTAAATGCGGTAAATCACTTAACTTGTATCGAAGCGTGGCCTTTGTTACTCGAGCAAGTAAACCCGAAGGGATGTCTTTACACCTAATGCCCTAAAGCCGCCTGGTTTGGGAGTCATTGATCTAAAGCTCGTTAAATGGGTAACTCTGAATAGCCTAAGAAAACGAGAGAAGTTAAGTGGACACGAAAAGGGAAATATGGAATCGGAAAAAAAATGATGAAAAAGAAAAAAAAATGTTTGACCAGAGGAGAAAAATGTCATCTAAAGTCACGAAAAAGAGGCCCCTAATTGAAGGATGCATCGCACAGTGCACTTGCCATATGACGTAAATCTTGCGAAGAACGATATCAAGAATGAAGACGGAATACCTTTGATAAAGGAAGGTAGTTTTTTTAATTTAATCATACTCACGTATATTGACCATGAATGCTTAAATGTTTTATTACGATTTCATAACTCGTCAAAAAAAAATAAAAAAAAATAAATAAGGTGAAATCGAGAGTGACTTGATACATTCACAATTCATTCAATGTCAAAATAATCCACTCACGATTTACGAAAAAAGAGATCCATCTCAATTTTTTACGATAAGATGAAAACATCACGGACACGAGCTAAATTGCATAATCATTAGCATTCCATTTTATCTGCTCTACTGTTGAGATGTTTAGTAATATCGGAGTTAACCCCGCCGACTCGAACCGTCGAGCATTTAGCGTTTGTTACTTGTGCAGGATATGAATTGGTATGGATAATTCGACATGACCAACGAAACGACTACCCATACGAATCCTCGACAAGAACATGAGTAGAGGCTGGGGCATCTTAAAGATCATGGAAATGAAAAGAGCACAGGTCTATATCAGACTCCTCATCAACGAACCTTCCCCCACGACCATCAATGGATCTTGACAAACTCAGCCTGATGCACGCTGACATTACCTCGATACTCAAGTGAGCATATGCAAGAGCGATATAATTCTTGACGTCAGAGCTGATCGATTAAAAGGCGAGGAAGGGCAATATGGCCGTTGGTCATCGGAAAAAAGATAGGCCAAGTGGACTGCCCCAATTAGATGAAACTCAAGAGCTATCAAAGCATACGACCAACTGACAAGAGGATCACCTAGATATCAACCCAGAATCTAGGCATAATCCTCTAGCATAAGAGGAAGTCCCTGCACCCCAAATTCAAAGACATGACGATCTGTGAGCGGGATGAGGAGCCCTGGATAAGTCGATTGGGCATGCAAAACGACAGATACAATTGCCCAACAGAGAAACGATCAGGGGCATGCGATTCAACGAACCAACCTTGAAGTCCAGAAACTGTACTCCCAAATAAGGCATGGCACAACTGAGTAGTCAAAAAGAACGACATGTGAAAAATTGTATCATTTGACTAAACAGGGGTCATTTCCATTCCAAGCATATCTATTGATCCATGCATAACATCTGCGCATTCATGTATATAAAATGCACAAGAAAAGAAAATCACAGGTACGAGATTGTCGGCGTCACGAGTACCGGTGCCATTTATCGAAAAGACATAACAGCGGGAAACTTCCACGATCCGATGCGCCCAGAATCTATGGAACATCAAGGAATTGCAAAACGACTGTCTGAAGCACCTTCAGCTAATCAACAAGGATGACAGCTCAAAAGCAATGGCTGTCAAGAGCGATCTACGAGGACAAACCCCAAGAATGACAAGTCAAACCAAAAGAAGTGGCTGGCAAAAGCGATTTACGAGGACGAATCCCAGGGAGGCCCCACAAATTAATCAGGTACGCTTTCCTTTTAAATTTCCTCTAGAATTATTGCATTTTTTATGATGTACAATACGATGCGAGTCCATTTGGGACAATACACAGTGATTCCGGAGACGAGACCCAACAATTACAAAAATGACCCGTCAGTGAAAACCCCTGACCGTCCAAAACGACCGGTCAGAAACGATACCTGACCAATTCAAAAACGACCAGTCAGAAACGATACCTGACCATTTCAAAAACGACCAGTCAGAAACGATACCTGACCAACCAGAAAACGACCTGTCAGAGACGATACCTGATAGTCTCAAACGACCAGTCAGAAACGATACCTGACCAACCCGAAAATGACCTGTAAGAGAGGATACCTGACAGTCCCAAAAAGGACCCGTCAGAGACAATACCTGACCCATTCAAACAACCCGTCAGAAACAATACCTGACCCATTCAAACAACCGCCAGAAATAATACCTGACTGATTTAAAAAATGATCAGTCAGAAATAATACCTGACCCATTCAAACAACCCGTCAGAAACAATACCTGACCCATTCAAACAACCGTCAGAAACAATACCTGACCCGTTTAAAAAATGATCCGTCAGAAACAATACCTGACCCATTCAAACAACCAGTCAGAAACAATACCTGACCGATCCGTCAGAAACAATACCTGACCGATTCAAAAAATGACCCATCAGAAACAATACCTGACCGATTCAAAAAATGACCGGTCAGAAACAATACCTGACCCCTTCAAACAATCCGTCAGAAACAATACCTGACCCCTTCAAACAATCCGTCAAAAACAATACCTGACCGATTCAAAAAATGACCCGTCAGAAACAATACCTGACCCCTTCAAAAATAATCCGTCAGAATCAATACCTGACCCATTCAAAAACAATCCGTCAGAAACAACACCTGACCTTCCAAAATGACCCACCGGAGACGAGACCCGGGCAGTGTTCATTTGTAACTTTGAAAATAACCTCTACATGAAACATATTGAATGTGACATCGAATCATCTTAAACGTATGTGTGGTATCGTTAAATATATATATTTCGCATTTTCATGCATCGGGTGCCTACTTCTTTATCATGTCCATTTCATATCTCATTCCATAGACATGATAAAGCGGGGCAGCTGTAGACACCCAAATTTTGCACTTTTCTACTAATCCTGACAGGAGGGCAAAATCGTCATTTGACCCGACATGCGAAAAGGAAGGTGGACCCCAACACAAAGCCACCCCAGCGATTTACGGTCAAAGCCGCCACAACGGACAACGAGCATCCGGTCACTTGAGGCAAGGCAAACATTTGATCCAGAAAAACCTGAGCTGATCACAAACGGCGACTAATGGCCACTACGCTTACGATGTTCGGGGGTCTCGTTTCCCGGTGAGCGAGCGGCTGCCCAGCTCGCCGGTGAGCTGGCGGGGGTGGAAGGGGGCAGCACCCCCTGGAAGCCAAGCACAAAGAAGGATTTATGTATCAAGAAACAGCCTTCCAAAATAATACAGCAGAAATTGGCGATTTAAGATCGCGTGGCACGGAAATCGAGAAAAGAAAACCGGACAGCCGCGGATGCACCTGCGGCCACCGACAAACGGGACAGTGCCCGGCTCGAGGACGGCACACGGCAGCCGAGGCTGCGGCTCAGACGGCCGCAGCAGGCAGCCGCAGAGGCATCTGCGGCCAGCCGCAGATGCACCTGCGGCTGCCTGCAGATCAACTTTACATCGCCATTGTTGCGTCCGAGGGCGAAAGAGGAGAGTTTTTGAAGGTTTTAGAGAGAGAAAAATGGCGGAATAGAGAGAGAAACCTTCGGGTTTTGCCAAAAAATGTGAGGATTTGTCTCATTTTGTTCAACCTTTACTCCCTACATTGTATCCTACATCCGATTTGAGTGCTAGTGTGTGATTTCCATCAATATCAAGGCAAAGATTTCAATCTCTCTTATTGTTGGTGCATATTTTGTAGTTTTATTAGATTTAATCTTTTATCTTGCTTTAGTAGTTTAATCGGTAAATATTCATTTATTTGTGCATTTGTTGGGTGGATCTACTGTGGATCCAAAAATATTTGGTGCATTGCTATTTAAATAGTTTGATTTAGTGTATTTGGAAGTTAGACCGAATGTAGTCGATATTTGTTTTGGGATTTATCGATTAGGGGCAGTTAGAGAGGATTTATTGCGGATGGAATCTCCTCCTAACCTCCCGATGATATCCTTTTAGTTTATTTTCTAGCTTTTACGTATGTAGCGATGGCGATGCATTTGTATTGTACATATGTAATTTTCGGGCCTTAAAGCGATGTCGGATAGAAAATCGAGTTTAAGGCCCCGTAATAATGAAACGTGCGATTGTGGGCGTTTGGGGTTATTTAGATGGCTCACATGCCCGTGAATAGCCTCAACGCTATTTTAAATGCTTGATTTTCCTTTTAACGCGAAAAAATGATTTTGGAATAAATGATAAAGCTTTTTATAAAATCAAGCAAATTAGGATATTAGATACACGAAGTTTAAAAAGTAAAGAGTTTTTGCGAAACTTTGATCCTTGTTTGACGAAAAGGCTATATTTGGTTTGAAGTGTCATAAAAGATGTTTTTGAAAAAATAAATAAACGTTTTTTATTAAACTTTGTGCATAGGGTTAAAGAGTTCTAGAAGTTGCCTTCATTTTATTTATATTTACTGTTAGAAGGCAATGTATAGTCTCGATTCCTATTTGACAAAAGTTTAAAAAACTATTGTTTTCTGAAAATGACATCTAATAAAAAACCCTCATCGTTTTCGGAATTAAAATCAATCTTTATTATAAAAAGCGAAGCCTTGTCATTTGGATCAAAAGACGTCTAAAACACTTTCTCGATAAAACACATTTGTCATATAAAATCAAAGCGACTTTTTATGCAAAAGGACACCACAAACATCCATTTAGGCACACACACACACATACGCGCGCGCACACACACCCGCATTTTAGGATTTAAGAGGATAGGAAAACATCAAAGATTGCGGTAACCGTGTTTCACGGAAGTCGGGGGGTGCCTAACACATTCCCCTCGCTTAAGCAAGCCCCCGAACTCTATGAATCTCGGTTTGCGGACCAATTAACTCGGAGTCACATATGAGCCAGCTATTATAAAAAAACAAAATTTGGATGAGTTGGTACATCCATTTCAAATATACCAACTGGCGACTCTGGTCAATTGGCTCATAAAGAAATCGATCTTTCAAAACCCGTCGACATTAAGCCGACCCTTTTCAAAATCACATTTAATTCAAAAGGCTAAAAATTGGAAAGGGCTTTTAATTATAAAAAACGAAACAACGAAAATCCCGGCGTCGACATATATATATATAAATGTATATGTTTAAGTAATAATTATAAATGTTATTAATTATGAAAATTAAGGGATTAATAATTAAATTAATCCAATTTTAAATGAAAAGTGAATGGGGAAGTTAATAAAATTGTAATTATTGATTTTAGATTTAATTAAGAATTATGGTGGAAATTTAGAAATTTATTGAGGAGAAAAGTAATAATATAAGTTATATAATAATAAATTATATAATTTATATAAGGAAATTAAAGTGATGTATGAAGAAATTAATAATTATATAAATTATATAAGAATAATTATATAATTTATATAAGGTGATTAAATTGAATAAAGATAGAAGGAAATTTTATAAATGGTGTTTTGTGTAAAATGAAAATTAATTAATGATAAAGTAATTATATAAATTACATAATAATAAATTATATAATTTATATAAAGAAAGTTATTGTAAATTGTAAAGAATTGAATAATAAATAAGAAAAAGGAATGTTTTAAGTTATTAAAAATTATAGTTATGTATAATGAAATTATTATGACTTTTATGAAAAATAATATTTCGGAAACGTGAACATGTTAATGTAACATGTTGTCCAAGTAACGGAGTGAAAAATTATGAAAAATAAATTTTATATGTTATACGTATTATTTTATGATTTTTGGGAGGTATAAATTACCTCATATAATCACATGCATGGTATTATGCGTGTACAAAATTTATCAAGTAAAGTACCCAAAAGAGGTATTAAAATTATTTATAAATCAAATTATGATTTTTAGTGAATTTAAATAAATATTTTATATTTATTATATAAAATATTTATCACACGTTGTAATTACGTAACGTATTAAATTAAATAAATTGCATGCAATTTTGGAATATTCGAGAGAAGGGAAGAATGATTGGCTTGCGTGGCTTATCCGAAAGTTGCATGGGCGGTGGAATTGTTTTGTTCCCTAAACTTTAGTTAAGTTTTTGGTTATAAAAGGGAGAGAAATAAAGAAAAAGAAAAGGAAAGAATAAGGCAACAAAAACACATCTCTCTCTACTATCTCACCATCCGAACGCCACCACCTCCAACCACTCGGAAACTCCATAGCCATCATCAAGAAAGGAAAGCTTTGGGTGCTAACTAGAGGAAGAATTGCAAGCAAAAAGAAGGTATAAATAATTTTATTTAAATTAATTTATGTAATTATGGTGATAATTAAATTGTGTGGAAAATTAGAAGTTTATTAAGATAATTATTCTAAATAATTTATGGATGTGTATTTATGAGTTTTATGATTTTTGGTGAAAGTTTATTGTGAAATTTTGGTATAAAAATGGTTTAATTGGGAAAAAGCTGGCTACTGTTTTGGCTGGGAAGAAGAAGAAACACAGGGCTGCCGCGCAATGCGCGGCAGCCAATTTTTTTCTGACGCGCGACTATAAACGACGTCGTATTGGGGGCCGTGCGGAGGCTTCTGGAACGACAAGAAACGACGCCGTTTTGGCGTCGGAAGCGAAGGGCCGCGCGCAATGTGCGGCGGACGACACGCTGGAAATTACCTGCGTGCCCCTGCTTTTTTCGGTTAATACCGACCGTGTCCCTTGGCCCTGAAAATTACAGTCGTGCCCTTCAGCTTTTCTAGAAATACCGTCCGTGTCCTGGAAGCAATGAAAATTACGATTATGCCCTCAATCTTTTCGGGAAATTCCGGATATGCCCCTAGAGTTGCGGAAATTACCATATTGCCCCCAAAAATTAATTTTAATTGAAATAAATGTTTAAAAATTGTTTAAAAATCATAGAAAATTATAGAAAAATACTAAAAATATAGAAATGATGTTTGAGCATTAAAATTTAATATTTTTGTAAAAATATTAAATATTGGGGATTAATATTTACATGTTTAAATATTAATCTAATAAGGTTATAATTTAGAAAATGTTTAAATAAATTTTTTGGGCAACCAAATATGTTAAATTTTATCCAATAAGTCGGGTTGTCCGTAATGAAGGTATTAAATTTTAAGTTATGCTAATATTTTAAGGAACGAGGTTATTATAGTTGGCCATATAAATTAATAATTGGCCCAGATATGATATTAATTAAGTAAATTAATATCATAAAAAGATAAATAAGTATTATTTGATTATTTTATGATCATAGGTTGATCGAGTTAAAGGTTTGAGTTATCAATTTAAATAATTGGACTACAGGCAAGTTCTTCAGTACTTTTATGTTAAATGTTTAACTGTTATGATATGTTAAAACTTGTCAAATGCATAGGAATTATGTGTTATGTGATACGTGGATAATATGACAATTATGTGTACTTTGTGCAATGATATGAAATATATATTGTTATAGTAGAGGCACAACACGTAATGCATGACACACACCAAGCATGATAAGGTATGTGCTACGTGAAGTATAAACTGTTGAACTTGCTGAGTCGTTGTGCTCATTACTTGCTTAATAAACATTTTTGCAGGAAAGAAATAAATTGCAAGAATATCGGATTAATTGTTAGAGATGAATTGTCTAGAAGGCGGGAAACGTTTTGTTATATTTTTCATTCAATGTGGATACATATGTTAAGTTTATAATGATGTTTCATATGTACATATATGTCGAATCTAGACAGGATAAGTAAAGTTAAATTTTGAACTGTGATTGTACTAGATAGATGTTACGATAGAATGTATTATATGTTTAATTATTAATGATGCAATAAGGAATATTTGTATGAAAATAAATAACAGTAAATTTTAAATGATGAGCTTTATAATACGTGTAAAAGAAAGTAAAAGTAAAGGTTGCGATCCAGGGACTAGGATCGAAATGTAAGGATTTTAAATATACAAATATTTTAATACAATGAATGGATTGAATTGAGAAAAAAAAAAATTACCAAAAATTTGATAATTATTGATTTTAAAATCAAGTATTGGATTAAAGAAGGGATTAAAGATTTATTAACGAACCGAAATTTGGACGCAAGGAAGATAATGTTTAATAAATATGAAATTTAAGGTAATAAAGTGGGTCGAATTTCGAGGTCGTTACAATTTTTATTTAAAGAAATAAAGCAAGGTGTTTAATTAATTAAAGCAAATCTAATTAGATTATATTTTAAATCCAAATGAGTTGTTAAACTAGGTGAATTAAATTTACCTAGTAGCCCAAGTAATTAAATTAAACCTTAGTCCATGTAATTAATTAAACAAGTCCAATGCCTATTTAAATTAAAGGTAGCATAGTTATTTAAATGCTAGTCCAATGTGTTAATTAAATTGAGCCCAAACCAATTAAATGGATGAGCCCAATATATTTAATCCTAGAGTCCAAAGTATAGCCCAATAGGAAGTCAAAATTGGTCAAAATTGTTACATATATGAATATACATATATAGATGTATATATGTATAATTAAAGTAGAAAAATTAAAGGAAAAATGACTTGGAAAAAGCCATTTTGCTGAGATTTTAGGGGGGCCACTTGGGGTTGCTTGATTTTCATGTTGTTTCTTCTATACAATTTATCATAGTAGGTGAACCACCCAAGTCAATCAACAAGTCTTTCACCTAGTCAATCAATGCTATAGTAATCCATATTAGCTCTTAATTTGACCAGCATTGGTTAATTAGGAGAGTTGATGATAGATTACCAATGTGTTATAAAAGAAGCACTCCACACTTGTGTTATGTTTGCTAGTTCATTTCCTAGAGAATACAAGAGAGCATTTCCTAGAACGAAAGAGAGAAACATTTGTAAGTTGTGAGAAAAGGCTATAGAATGATCTTGGTGAATGTCCAATAGCCTCATCACATGTAACGACCCCGAAATTCGACCAATTTAATTACCTTAATTTTCATATTTATGAAACATTATTTTCCTTACGTCCAAATTTCGGTTCGTTAATAAATCTTTCGTCACCTAAATTGATCCATTATTTAATTTCAAAATCATCAATTACCAAATTTTCGGTATAAATTTTTCTTTTTCTCAACTTAATCATTGTATTAAAACATTTGGATATTTAGAATCCTTACATTCTGGATCCTAGTCCCTGGATCGCAACCTTAACCTTTATCTTTCTCTTTCTGTAACCCGTATCATAAAGATCCACATTCAACATTTAATGTCATTTATATTCATACAATATTCTTATGTCAGAATTCATAATCAGACATATAATAGTCTCTATCATAATATTCATATTGAACAATTACAGTTCACAATTTAAACTATACTCGTCATATTCGGATCCAACTTATCTGTACATACAGCATAACAATATAACTTTGACAAATTATCCACCTTGAATCATAATACAAACATTTAATAATCACATTCATAACCTTTTAGGAAAATCCGTCTCTACAAAATCTGATATTCTTGAAATTCATTTCTTTCCTGCAAAAATATTATTTAAGCAAGTAATGAGCACAACGGCTTAGCAAGTTCAACAGTTTATGTGTCACATAGCACATACCTTAATATGCTTGGTGTGTGTCAAATATCATGTGCTTGTGCTTCTACTTGAACAATATATCTCATTTATATTCATATCGTTGCACAAAGAACACATTGTAGTCATATTAATCACGTATCACATAGCACATAATTTGTATGCATTTAGAACAAGAATTACATATTATAACAGTCCAACATTTAACATAGAAGGGACTGAAAAACTTGCCTGGCGTCCAGTTATTTAAATTGATATCTCAAACTCTTAACTCGATCAACCTATGATCATAAAATAATCAAATAATAATTATTTAACTCATTGTGATATTAATTTAATTAATTAATATCAACTCTAGGCCAATTATTAATTTATATGGCCAATTAGATTAACCTCGTTCCTTAAAATATTCGCTTAACTTAATATCCAACACCTCTAATACGGACAACTCGGCTCATCGGATAAATTTTAACATAACTGGGTGTCCCAAAAATTTTATTTAACCATTTTCTAAATGGTAACCTTATTATATTTAAACATTTAAATATTAATCCCCAATATTTAATATTTAATCAAAAAAATATTAAATTTAATGCCCAAATATCATTTCTATATTTTTAGTATTTTTCTATAATTTTCTAGAATTTTTAAACAATTTTTAAAAATTTATTTCATTAAAAACTAATTCTGGGGGCATTTTGGTAATTTCCGCGCCCATAGGACATAACCGGAATTTTTTGGAAAGCCCAGGGGCATTTCCGTAATTTCTGCGCTCTTGGGGACACAACTGGCATTTCCCGGAAAGTTCAGGGGCAAAACCGTAATTGGGCGAGGGTCAGGGACACGTTCGGTATTATTAAAGAAGACCAGGGGCACGCTGGTAATTTCCAGCGTTGCCGACCCCCCCGGCTGCCGACGCCAAAACGGCGTCGTTTCCTATCACTGTTCATGACAGCCGCGCATTGCGCGGACAACTGAACTTCCGCGCCCCAAAACGGCGCCGTTTCACCTCTCCGTTTGCAAAAAAAATGGCTGTCGCGCATTGCACGGCAGCCCTGAGTTTATTTTCTTCTTTCTTCGCTAACAGTGTATCAACTTAAGTCAATTAATCCATCTTTTGCTCCAATTTTCCACCACAAAATCATTCAAAAAATCACATAATTCATAGATATATATCTATAAATTATTTAGAATAATTATACTAATTATTTTCTATTTTTTTTCACAAAATTTAATTAATACCATAAATACACAATTAAATCAAATAAATTGATTTATACCTTTCAAAACTCAAAAATCTTTCCTTGAAGCTTGGTATTTCCTCCCCTTGGTGGCTATGGTGGTCTTGGATGGCATGGTGGCAGCGGGTGGTGGTGTTCGGATAGAAGAGCAAAGAGAGAGAGAATGTTTTCTTTTCTTTTCTTTTGTTCCTTCTTGTTTTCCTTTTCTTGCTTTTGCTTTCTTTTATAGCCAAACAAAACTTAACAATTTTTTAAAACAAATTCACTTCCGCCGCCTTTAACCCACGCAATCTAGCTTTCTCTCTCGAATTTTCCATGCATAAATAATTATTTAAATACATTACATAATTATATCGTGTAATAAATATTTTATATATTAAATATAAAATATTTATTTTAATTTATCAAAATTCATAATATGATTTATGAATAATATTTAGACCCTTTTTGGGTACTTTTATTGACAAATTTTGTACACTCATAACGACATGCATGTAATTATTTGAGGTAATTACTACCTCCAAAAATCACAAAATAATTCGTATAGCCTATAAAAATTATTTTTCATAATTTTTCACTTCGTTACTTGGACATCATGTTACATTAACATGTTCACATTTCCGAAAAATTATCTTTCATAAAAGTCATAATAATTCCATTATACATAAATATAATTTTTAATAACTTAAAACATTCCTTTTTCTTATTTATTATTCAATTTCTTTAATATTCATATTAATTTCTTTATATATAAATTATATAATTTAATATTATATAATTTATATAATTACATTCTCCTTTTTAAATAATTTCTTAATTTCCTCCAACTTTATTCCATTTAATCACCTTATATAAATTACATAATTATTCTTATATAATTTATATAATTATTATTTTCTTCATACCTTATTTTAATTTCCTTATATAAATTATATAATTTATTATTATATAATTTATATAATTACTTTTCCTTCTCAATTAATTTCTAAATTTTCACCATAATTCTTAATTAAATCTAAAATCAATAATTACAATTTTATTAACTTCCTCATTCGCCTTTTATTTAAATTTGGATTAATTTAATTATTAATCCCTTTAATTTTCATAATTAATAACATTTATAATTATTAATTAAACATAACACACATATATATACAAATGTATATATATAAATATATACATATTTAATTCATGCATTTACATTATCATATATCCTCCTTTAAAATCATAACTTTTGTACTTCCACAATAATTAAATTGTACAATTTATTGTACATTTACCTGGAATTTCTTTTATTCTTCATAAATTGTATTTACACAATTTATTTATTTTTCAATTATTTTAAATTCACATAATTCATCACCATCTCTGTACAAATTTAATTTACTAATTAAATCCCTTCAAACACTTTAAATTACTTAAAATAATAATTAACTTAAACAACCTTGATATTTTTATATCAATTAATTCTTATTTGATATTATTAAAGAAATCCTGAAATTCGGATCCTCACATTCTTCCCTCCTTAACAGGATTCCGTCCTCGGAATCATAATTGCCGTAATAATTATACGTATATTATTCATAGCACCTTGCTATACCTTCATCTTGATGAATAACAATTTAATCAATAATAATTATATTTTACCTCTTTAATATCCATAACTTACATGGATAACCTCATAATGGTCATTACTGTCAGAATATTTAATTTACAATTTCTTTATAGTAATACATTTCATATTTCTCTAAAAATTTTATGAATAACACTTTATTTCATTTCTCGATATACTTATCAAGATTATTTCTCATTCTCCGAAAACTTTCATTTCTTTAATCATACATACCCTTACACAATCCACTTACGACATTCTTATATCGCACATCATTCATACTCTGCACATTCATCTTTCTCTTCTTAGTTCATATAATTCTTCTTCATATTTCATAATTCATTTCTTAACACCTTCTATCATTCAACACTAGGTTTTAAATGCTAACCTTTACTTAATTTTATCATAATCTTTATTTGGAATTATTTTTAAAATCCTGGGTGTCACATTCACCCTTCTTCATAAAATTTCGTCCTCGAAATTTCTATGTATTGATATTTCATTCATTTGTAACCATTACAATTTCTTTTTACTTATTCCATATATCTTTCTTTTATTCCGTCTCCGTAATCATTACACACTGTTATTTCTAATCCATCACACTTCATAATTTCTTTACTTCACAATTATTACCTTCATTATCCCTCACAATTTAAAATACTACCCCATCCTACCATCCAATCTTCATAGGAATAGAAGAAATCAAAATTTTTATTTTGGAAAACTTTCATGATATGCTGAATGAACATTTATCCCGGTTTACAGTACTTCGCTCCCCGAGTACTTCATACTGCAAACCCTGACAGTGGATCAATCTGTCATTAAAGTGATGGATGTTTCACCATACATTGGCACGCCAGATGATCAATCTGCAATGCCTGTGTCTTGCTATGCCAGGTGACCATTTGATCAACCTGCAATAGTCTTAATCTTTTTGTTCATCCCAGCCTTAAAATTCATTCAAAAGTAATTTGATTAGTTATAACTTTCAAAGAATACGAATTCAATATTTTACAAAATTTGTCTAGCTGAATCAATAGCTCAGACTTATATTTCTTCGACGCTTGTCTAGCCAGATCAATTAGCATAGACTTTCTTTTAACAATATATATTCCGCAGAAAATTTTAAAATATTCATCATTTTAAAACTTTTCAAAATGTCTAGCCGAGTCAAATGGCAAAAACTTATAGCTCTGACATACCTTCACAAATCAAAATCATTTATGACTTCATGTTACCGCATCATCTTGACAGTCCGTTGAGAATTTCATCGTTAATAATTCCTACACCATAAACCATACTTTATGGTGTTGAATCATCTTATGACGAAATAGTACCGCACCGTCTCAACAACACGTTGAGCATTCCGTCATTCGTCACATCTGCACCGGGTTAAAAGGTGCGTGGATGATTCTTTTGAAATACACTTTGATGTAAAAACATTTTTGTTTAGCCGAGACAAGTAGCATAGACACTTTTTAGATCGCTAAAAAAATTCATTTATATTTCTCAAAGCACACACGTGCCAAATCAACTTGAGGCCAAAATTTTCGAAATCTAGCAAAGCTAGAAGAGTGGGAATATCCTAAATTCCCTAACATTTACCTTCAATTTCCTTACTTAAATATTTAATTTATTGCTAGGACTATTTTCATTTATCATATTAAAATTTCTAACTACTCCAACTTTCTATAGCCCCCGTATAGTTCATCAAATTTGCCACACATTATGAGTCCAGGAACTTACCACAAGAATATGAGTTTTAAAGCTTATCCTAGCAATATGTAGTCTAAGAACAAATCAAAGACTATCCATATGCTGAGGGGCTCAAACATACCATACGATTATGAGTCATGGACATACCACATGCATGAGTTTTAAGAACTCGTGCCTAAACTTAATATTATTTACCTATCAGAAACTCTTAGCGCGACTCTAACATTTCAATGATTATCACATAGTAATTAAGTAAACACAAATCCCCCGCCCATACAAAGGATTGTGCATGTAACGACCCCGAAATTCGACCCACTTTATTCCCTTAAATCTTATATTTAATAAACATTATTTTCATTACGTCCAAATTTCGGTCCGTTAATAAATCTTTCATCACCTAAATTGATCCCTTATTTAATTTCAATATCATCGGTTACCAATTTTTTTTTTTTTTTTTTTTTTTTGATATAAATTTTTCTTTTTCTCAACTTGATCATTATATTAAAACATTTGGATATTTAAAATCCTTACATTCTGTATCCTAGTCCCTGGATCGCAACCTTAACCTTTTTCTTTTATCTTACTAGTATCATACAGCTCAACATTCACAATTTAGTATTATTCATACCCATACAATTTATTCTTGATTTCATAATCCATAGTTAAGCCATTTAATAATTTCTATCGTAACATCTATCTAGTACAATCACAGTTCAAAACTTGACTTATCCTGTCTGGATTCAACATATATGTACATACAAAATAACACTATAAACCTAACAATAGTATTCACATTATGTTATTGAAATATAACAATAACGTTCACAACCTTCTGTGATTATCCGTCTTTATATCATCTGATATTTTTGAAATTCATTTCTTTCCTGCAAAAATGTTTATTAAGCAAGTAATGAGCACAACGACTCAGCAAGTTCAACAGTTATACTTCACGTAGCACATACCTTATCATGCTTGGTGTGTGTTATACATCATGTGCTTGTGCTTCTACTATAGCAATATATCTCATATATATTCATATCGTTGCACAAAATACACATTGTGGTCATATTAATCACGTATCACGTAAAACATAATTTGTATGCAGTTAAAACAAGAATTACATATCATAACATTCCAACATTTAACATAAAAGGGACTGAAGAACTTGCTTGGCGTCCAGTTATTTAAATTGTTAGCTCAAACCCTTAACTCGATCAACCTATGATCATAAAATAATTAAATAATAATTATTCATCTCTTTATGATATTAATTTATTTAATTAATATCATTTTCGGACTACTTTTCAACTTATACGGTTAACTATATTAACCTCTTCCCTTAATATATTCATTTAACTTACTATCAAATATCTTCGTTACGGACAACCCGACTCATTGGATAAATTTTAGCATAATCAGTTGTCCGGATTTTCATTTATTCCTTTTCCACCCTTTAAACTCATTAGATTAATATTTAAAATATTTAAATATTAATCCCCAATATTTGATATTTTTACAAAAATATTAACTTTAATGCCCAAATATCATTTTTATATTTTTACTATTTTTCTATAATTTTTTAGAATTTTTAAACAATTTTTAAACATTTATTTCAATTAAAACTAATTTCTGGGGGCAAATGGTAATTTCCGCGGTCAAAGGGACAAAACTGGTATTTTCCGGAAAGCTCAAGGGCATTTCCGTAAATTTCGCAATGTTAGGACATAACCGGAATTAACCGAAAAGTTCAGGGCCATTACCGTTATTTTAACGCGCCAAGGGACATAATTGGAATTTACCGGAAACTCTAGGGGCATTTCTATAAACTGCCGAGGCTAAAGGACACGGCGGTCCTTTCCGGAAAAGACTGGGGGCATTACGGTAATTCCCCGCGTACGTCGGCAAAAACGACGTCGTTTTCTTGCCTGTTCCAGAAACTTCAGTCGCGCAACGCGCGGCCTTCTCCTCAGCCCCAGAAACGACGTCGTTTCTGGTCCCTTCGCGCGGAAATTTGGCTCGCGCAATGCGCGGCCAACAGTTTTCTCTTCCTTCTTTTTTCGCGAACAGTGACCAGCCAAAACCAATTTTTACACCATTTTGCTCACAAATTTCACCACAAAACTATTCCAAAAATTATGAAATTCATAAATATACATCCTAAAATTATTTAGAATCATTATACTAATTATTTATAATTTTTCCATAAACTTTATTTATTACCATAAATATAAAAATAACTAAATAAATTCATTTCTATACCTTCTAATGCTTGAAAATTCTTTCTTGATGGCATCCCATCCTTCCTCTCTTGGTGGCTGGGTGGTTCACGGTGGTGTATAATGGCAGTGATGGTGGTTTCGGTGGGGAGAAAATGAGAGTTTCTTGCTATCTTTTTTCTTTTTTCTTTATTTCTCTTTTCCCTCTCTTACATGCATATATCTACATATATATAATATATATGTGTAAATTGTTTTTAATCATTTAGGCCAAGTCCATCGCCTTAACATGCCCAGCAACTTGTCTCTCGAATTTTCCATGCATAATTAATTATTTAAATACATTACGTAATTATTTCGTGTAATAAATATTTTATATAATATATATAAAATATTTATTTTAATTCACCAAAAATCATATCATGATTTATAAATAATATTAACACCCTTTTTGGGTATTTTACTTGACAAATTTTGTACACGCATAATACCATGCATGTAATTATTTGAGGTAATTTATACCTCCAAAAATCATAAAATAATTCATAGGACATATAAAAATTATTTTTCATAATTTTTCACTTCATTACTTGGACATCATGTTACATTAACATGTTCATGTTTCCGAAATATTATCTTTCATAAAAGTCATAATAATTCCATTATACATAATTATAATTTTTAAATAACTTAAAACATTCCTTTTTCTTATTTATTATTTAATTTCTTTAATATTTACCTTAATTTCTTTATATATAAATTATATAATTTAATATTATATAATTTATATAATTACATTCTCCTTTTAAATAATTTCTTAATTTCCTCCAACTTTATTCCATTTAATCACCTTATATAAATTACATAATTATTCTTATATAATTTATATAATTATTATTTTCTTTATACCTTATTTTAATTTCCTTATATAAATTATATAATTATTATTATATAATTTACATAATTACATTTCCTTCTCAATTAATATCTAAACTTCTTCCAAAATTCTTGATAAACTCTAAAATCAATAATTACAATTTTACTAACTTCCTCATTAGCTTTTCATAAATTCTTGGATTAATTTAATTATTAATCCCTTAATTTCCATAATTAATGAAATTTATATTTATTAGTTAAACATATACACACATATACATAAAAATGTATATATATATAAATATATACATATTTAATTCATGCCTTTCACATTAACACATAACCTTATTTAAAATCATAATTCCTGCATTTCCATAATAATTTAATTGTACAATTTATTGTACAATTACCTAAAATTCTTTTATTTCTCATAAATTGTTTTTAAACAATTTATTTACTTTTCAATTATTTTAATTCAACATACTTTATTATAATCTCTGTACAGATTTAATTTATTAATTAAATCATATCACATACCTTAAATCACATTAATTTAAACAACCTTTATAATTTTATCAATTAAATTCTCATTTAATTTTATTAAATAATTCTGAAAATTCGGATCCTCACAGTGCAACTCAGTCACCACATGAGTCCTCAATTGAAATTTCGTACCCAAGCTTTTTGCCCCCTTAACATAACATTTCTCATCATTCATGTCTTATCATTCCCTGAATTCTTCTTGTACTATTTCATAGTACCATATCTCTTTATAGCATCAAGCTATACCTTGTTGACCATTGACTGGTCTTTCTATTATTTCATATTCTCATTTGATCCCATCCTGATTTTGCTTTACAATCCATTCCTTACTCGTTTTTCTTATTTCGTGATCGTATCGTAGTACGATCCTCTCACTGTTCCTGATCATATTATTATGATCTCTTTCTATACGTTTTGGATTACCTTGTCATCTTTATTGCTTAAATCAGGTGTCCCATGATTATATTTGAGATTCATCTTTGAATCATTTCAATTATTCCTTCAAATAAATTTGTAATTAAACTTATGAATTCTCTCAATTCCTTGCCTTCGTTCAGATCTTTCTTAACATCTTTACCTCTTCCTTATAATCTTATCTATTTCATATTTCCTTTACTTTAATCAATATCTGAAATCTGCATTTCTTAACTTACATCTTTTCCATTCTAATTCCCCCATGTTCATCAAACTTATCACGTATCTGGGCTCAGGAACTTACCATAATCATATGGTTGAGGAGCTTGTCCTAGTCAGGCCTTAGTCGCCCATTCGCTATAGGGGCTCCACCATACAATCATGAGTCACGAGCTTACTATACGCTTGGATTTTCAGAACACGCAACTATCTTTACTCTTCCTTACTTAGGTTATATCCTAAGGTATCATTTACCTAAGGTTTTTAACCTCTAGCTCTGATACCAACTGTAACGACCCCGAAATTCGACCAATTTAATTACCTTAATTTTCATATTTATGAAACATTATTTTCCTTACGTCCAAATTTCGGTTCGTTAATAAATCTTTCGTCACCTAAATTGATCCATTATTTAATTTCAAAATCATCAATTACCAAATTTTCGGTATAAATTTTTCTTTTTCTCAACTTAATCATTGTATTAAAACATTTGGATATTTAGAATCCTTACATTCTGGATCCTAGTCCCTGGATCGCAACCTTAACCTTTATCTTTCTCTTTCTGTAACCCGTATCATAAAGATCCACATTCAACATTTAATGTCATTTATATTCATACAATATTCTTATGTCATAATTCATAATCAGACATATAATAGTCTCTATCATAATATTCATATTGAACAAATACAGTTCAAAATTTAAACTATACTCGTCATATTCGGATCCAACTTATCTGTACATACAACATATCAATATAACTTTGACAAATTATCCACCTTGAATCATAATACAAACATTTAATTATCACATTCATAACCTTTTAGGAAAATCCGTCTCTACAAAATCTGATATTCTTGAAATTCATTTCTTTCCTGCAAAAATATTATTTAAGCAAGTAATGAGCACAACGGCTCAGCAAGTTCAACAGTTTATGTGTCACATAGCACATACCTTAATATGCTTGGTGTGTGTCAAACATCATGTGCTTGTGCTTCTACTTGAACAATATATCTCATTTATATTCATATCGTTGCACAAAGAACACATTGTAGTCATATTAATCACGTATCACATAGCACATAATTTGTATGCATTTAGAACAAGAATTACATATTATAACAGTCCAACATTTAACATAGAAGGGACTGAAAAACTTGCCTGGCGTCCAGTTATTTAAATTGATATCTCAAACTCTTAACTCGATCAACCTATGATCATAAAATAATCAAATAATAATTATTTAACTCATTGTGATATTAATTTAATTAATTAATATCAACTCTAGGCCAATTATTAATTTATATGGCCAATTAGATTAACCTCGTTCCTTAAAATATTCGCTTAACTTAATATCCAACACCTCTAATACGGACAACCCGACTCATCGGATAAATTTTAACATAACTGGGTGTCCCAAAAATTTTATTTAACCATTTTCTAAATGGTAACCTTATTATATTTAAACATTTAACTATTAATCCCCAATATTTAATATTTAATCAAAAAAATATTAAATTTAATGCCCAAATATCATTTCTATATTTTTAGTATTTTTCTATAATTTTCTAGAATTTTTAAACAATTTTTAAACATTTATTTCATTAAAAACTAATTCTGGGGGCATTTTGGTAATTTCCGCGCCTATAGGACATAACCGGAATTTTTCGGAAAGCCCAGGGGCATTTCCGTAATTTCCGCGCTCTTGGGGACACAACCGGCATTTCCCGGAAAGTTCAGGGGCAAAACCGTAATTGGGCGAGGGTCAGGGACACGTTCGGTATTATTAAAGAAGACCAGGGGCACGCTGGTAATTTTCAGCGTTGCCGACCCCCCCGGCTGCCGACGCCAAAACGGCGTCGTTTCCTATCACTGTTCATGACAGCCGCGCATTGCGCGGACAACTGAACTTCCGCGCCCCAAAACGGCGCCGTTTCACCTCTACGTTTGCAAAAAAAAATGGCTGTCGCGCATTGCGCGGCAGCCCTGAGTTTATTTTCTTCTTTCTTCGCTAACAGTGTATCAACTTAAGTCAATTAATCCATTTTTTGCTCCAATTTTCCACCACAAAATCATTCCAAAAATCACATAATTCATAGATATATATCTATAAATTATTTAGAATAATTATACTAATTATTTTCTATTTTTTTCACAAAATTTAATTAATACCATAAATACACAATTAAATCAAATAGATTGATTTATACCTTTTAAAACTCAAAAATCTTTCCTTGAAGCTTGGTATTTCCTCCCCTTGGTGGCTATGGTGGTCTTGGATGGCATGGTGGCAGCGGGTGGTGGTGTTCGGATAGAAGAGCAAAGAGACAGAGAATGTTTTCTTTTCTTTTCTTTTGTTCCTTCTTGTTTTCCTTTTCTTGCTTTTGCTTTCTTTTATAGCCAAACAAAACTTAACAATTTTTTAAAACAAATTCACTTCCGCCGCCTTTAACCCACGCAATCCAGCTTTCTCTCTCGAATTTTCCATGCATAAATAATTATTTAAATACATTACGTAATTATATCGTGTAATAAATATTTTATATATTAAATATAAAATATTTATTTTAATTTATCAAAATTCATAATATGATTTATGAATAATATTTAGACCCTTTTTGGGTACTTTTATTGACAAATTTTGTACACTTATAACGACATGCATGTAATTATTTGAGGTAATTAATACCTCCAAAAATCACAAAATAATTCGTATAGCATATAAAAATTATTTTTCATAATTTTTCACTTCGTTACTTGGACATCATGTTACATTAACATGTTCACATTTCCGAAAAATTATCTTTCATAAAAGTCATAATAATTCCATTATACATAAATATAATTTTTAATAACTTAAAACATTCCTTTTTCTTATTTATTATTCAATTTCTTTAATATTCATATTAATTTCTTTATATATAAATTATATAATTTAATATTATATAATTTATATAATTACATTCTCCTTTTTAAATAATTTCTTAATTTCCTCCAACTTTATTCCATTTAATCACCTTATATAAATTACATAATTATTCTTATATAATTTATATAATTATTATTTTCTTCATACCTTATTTTAATTTCCTTATATAAATTATATAATTTATTATTATATAATTTATATAATTACTTTTCCTTCTCAATTAATTTCTAAATTTTCACCATAATTCTTAATTAAATCTAAAATCAATAATTACAATTTTATTAACTTCCTCATTCGCCTTTTATTTAAATTTGGATTAATTTAATTATTAATCCCTTTAATTTTCATAATTAATAACATTTATAATTATTAATTAAACATAACACACATATATATACAAATGTATATATATAAATATATACATATTTAATTCATGCATTTACATTATCATATATCCTCCTTTAAAATCATAACTTTTGTACTTCCACAATAATTAAATTGTACAATTTATTGTACATTTACCTGGAATTTCTTTTATTCTTCATAAATTGTATTTACACAATTTATTTACTTTTCAATTATTTTAAATTCACATAATTCATCACCATCTCTGTACAAATTTAATTTACTAATTAAATCCCTTCAAACACTTTAAATTACTTAAAATAATAATTAACTTAAACAACCTTGATATTTTTATATCAATTAATTCTTATTTGATATTATTAAAGAAATCCTGAAATTCGGATCCTCACATCACATACTTTGGTAATAGAAGAACAAGAGCATCCAAGACCACACAATTTAAAAGTGCTCAAACCTTCTCAAATTTCAGTTTTGTAGTCTAGATAACTTTTGAACGGTTAAAATCTATTTTTAACCGATCAAAACTTGTTTTAATGGTCTAGAAGTCTTCATCTATGTTATATATGTATATTCATAGTTGGATGTGTTTATATCATGATTTGGTATGTGTGGTATGCTTAAAAATGGTAGAAATGTTCATATCGAACTTTACCGGTAAAACTCTAACGTAGCATGAAATGTTTAATGTTGTAGTTTGAAATGTACAAGTTGGAAAAATAATTTATATGGCTAAAAAGTTACCTCTATGAGTTCTTAAGAAAACCTAACTTGAATCTTTCAAAAATGTGAAAAAACAAAAAAGTGATGGATTTTTCCTCAAAGTATGTTGATTTTAAAACCCTAGGTTACCTTGTGAGCAGTTTTTAGTCTAATTTCGTTTGGAATTTGGATTTGTGATCTAAAGAGAAGTTGTAGAGGGGGAAATTATGATGAGAATGAACTCAAGAATCACCTCAAAATATTTTAAAATAAAGAAGTTATAGTTGTCGGAGCATTGGGAGTCGTGCAGCCAAAAAATTAAGTTTCGGACAGACTGGCCAAGTGCACCTGCGCTCGGTGTGGGCGCAGCTGCGCCCGAACATTCTGCCTAGCAGATTTTGGTCGGTCCAGGTCGGGTCGGGTCGAGTTTTTTTTGATAAATTAAGTTAAAATAAGTGTAAAATGAATGTATTTGGATATTAAATCAATATATGAAGTTTATTAGTAACTAATTGGTAGCTAAATGTATAAAATAAAGGCTAACATTAACACAATTAAACAGTTAACTATTGGTATTGTTTGTAATAAAATATTATTAAGTGGTTAATAATATTAATATGTGATTAAAACGTTGTTAAATGATTATAACATTTGTAAATGATTAAATATTATTACATGGGTAATAATATTAATAAGTCAATGAAATATCATTAAATAGGTAATAATATTGGTAAATGAATAAAATATTATGATTAATAATATTAGATAATGAATAAAGTATTATTAAATGATTAATAATATTAAAAGACGAATAAAATATTATTAAATGATTAATAATATTACAAGGTTAATAAAATATTATTAAATAATTAATAATATTAGATAAGGAATAAAATATTATTAAATGATTAATAATATTAGATAATGATTAAAATATTATTAAATGATTAAAAATATTAATAAGATAATAAAATATTATTAAATGATTAATAATATTAGATATTAAATAAAATATTATTAAATGATTAATAATATTAGATAATGAATAAAATATTATTAAATGATTAATAATATTAATAATGTGATAAAGTATTATTAAATGGTTAATAATATTAAAAGATTAATAAAATATTATTAAGGGATTAATAATATTAGAAGGATAATAGAATATTATTAAATGATTAATAATATTATAAGACTAATAGAATATTATTAATTGTTAATAATGTTAGATAAGAATTTGAACTATATTAAGTAATTAATATAGGTTTTATGTGATATTATCAAGTAATGATAATATTTCCTAAGTGTTTAATATACTCTTAATTATTTAATTATGTAGTTAGATATAACATGTATAGATGTTATAATATGAATACATATATGATACTAATTTGAAGATTAACTTGATTAATTGTTAGGCCTATCTAAATAGAATTAAATTGAATTGGTTAGCAGTAGACCACGCACGAGGCAAGTTTCTTCTTAACCCTAACTTGTATTTATTGTTGCAAGTATTCTTCAACCTTATTTATATTGAGCAATTCAATTATTGTTAAGCAAGTATTTACACTCGTAGTTATTTAACAGACCTTTGAGTGAATTAATTATCGAAAATTACTTCACATCATTATTGTATTGTATTCGCACATAGTGCCTTTGTAAATGTTATAGTTCAGTAATTTACGAACTGTTTAAGAATGTCTAAACTAATTATTTTGGCTAGACAAATGCATGTTTAAATTTATCTAATTGAATATTATAAAAGTTTATCCAAACCATTGTCTGGTGCGGATTCTTATAGTAAGACTGAGAAAGAACAACCCTAGTTAAAGGGGATTTTTATATTGTCGGGTAACCGAATTTGCGCAAGAAATCTAAATGTTATGCATATACATAGGACATAAGAGGACTGATCCCCTCAAGTGTCCCGTTTTTCAAGGTGTCAGATATATGTATGTCTGTTCTATCTTAGTAGCAGTTCATGGTCATTAGAGACCACTCAGCAGTAAAGAGTCAATCCCTTCTTATATTGAAACATTGATTCTTGATTTATTTCGCAACTGTTATTCATTGTTGAAAGCCCTGATGTTATTTTCCTTTTCATCATTATATATCGTATGTTGTTGTTTATAAACTTGCTGAGCCGTTTAGTTGTTCATTCTTGCTATATCATGGCTTAATTTCAGCTAAACTCGAATGGTCTAAACAAAACAAAGACAAGGGAAAAGCAAACGCGTAGATTAATAGATCCATGCTAGATTTAAATTACTATTATGTAATTTCCTTGTAAATCTTTTGTATTCCCTTAAGATATGTAATGTTTATGTTAAGGTTAACCGACATTGGGAAGTGTAGCCTTTTTATAAGGAACCTTTTCTATTATTCTGCGAAGTTTAAATGCAATTTATGTATTTAATTGTTAGTAAGTATTGTATAGTGGAGAACCAAATCCGAGGTTATGGAACCCGGATTTGGGGTCGTCATAAGTAGGTATCAGAGTTGTAGGTTAGAAACGTTAGGATTGTGAAACCTAGGTTATAATCTTAGTATTAAACTCATATCGAGTGCGTTAGGAGATGAATCGGGGAGATTCATTATGTTGGGTATTTTTGGAGGTGAATTGAGAAAATCCATCGAGCTGAGATGTACATGATAAAATATCACTTCATTTCATCAATGAATATATTTTATTGCTATACTAACATATGTTATTTTTATGATTGTAGGATGCCTGAGATTGGACAGTCGAGTCATACTATTGAGGAGGTGATTTACACTGATATCCATATGGATACAGCACAGCCGCTGGTGGCTGCACCTATTGAGGAGCCTGAGTCTGATTCAGAGGAGGGAGATCGTGAAGAGCCCGTCAGGAGTGGAGTAATGAGGCCATATAGTGATGATGAGGTCGAGTCTGAGGACGAGGAGCCGGCAGAGTATGTGAGGACCCAAATTTTCGGGATTATTTAATAAAATTAAATAAGGATTTAATCGATAAAAATTATCAAGGTTGTTCAAATTATTGGTGATATTTTATGTGAATTAAAGTATGTGATGAGATTTAATTAGTAAATTAAATCTATACAGAGATCATGACGAATAATGTGAAATTAAAATAATGAAAAAATAAATAAATTGTTTAAAAACAATTTATTAAGAATAAGAGAAAATTTTATGTAAGAATACAATAAATCATACAATTAAATTATTGTGAAAGTACATAAATTATTATTTAAATGATGATTATGTGAAAATGTGAGAAATATGAATTAGATGTGTATATATATACATTTGTATATATATAAATGTGCATGCTTAATTGATAATTATAAATTCCATTAATTATGAAAATTAAGGGATTAATAATTGAATTAATCCGGAAGTTAAATAAAAGTGAATGAGGAAGTTGATAAAATTTGAAATATTGATTTTAAATTTAATTAATAATTATGGTGAAGGTTTAGAAACTATTTAAGAGGATGAAGGAATTTTATAAATTATATACCAATAAAGTATATAATTTATATAAGGAAAGTAAAGTAAAATATTAATGGAAGAATAATTATATAAATTATATAAGAATAATTATATAATTTATATAAGATGATTAAATTAAATAAGGATGGAAGAAAAATGTTATAAATTGTACTTTGTGTAAAAAGAAAATAAGGTAATTATATAAATTATATAATAATAAATTATATAATTTATATAAGGAAAGTTAGTGAAAATTGTAAAAAATAAAAATAAAAGGAAGGTTTTAATTTATTAAAAATCATATTTATGTATAATGGAATTATTATGATTTTTATGAGGAATAATATTTCGGAAACGTGCACATGTTAGTGTAACATGATGCCCAAGTAACGAAGTGAAAAATTACGAAAAATAATTTTATATGAATTATTTTATGATTTTTGGAGGTATAAATTGAAAGTAGTATGCCCTCAAGCCAATCACATTTGATGTGATAAGCATATACTTTGTAATCTTGTTCATTTATTAATAAAAGTATCAAGGTATTTCTTTATTCATGATTAATTACTTGAATTAATCAAATGGATAAACCCATAGTTTTCGAGCAATGCTTTTAGAACCATGATGAGGATCATGCTAATGAGATTTAAATTCAAGATAGCTCAAAACTAAAATTGTTCCTAACCGTTGGATCACTAAAAAGGGGATTAGTAGATCCGAATAGATTGGTACATACTATGCTTGCTCTTATGAAGAGGATGATTGATCTCATCATCATTTGTGTAGAGACACTAAAGCAAGTATGTAGGTGCTTATTAGAGAATAAGTTCACTGAACGTGACTCGCTCAAGGAACACCTAATGGAGTTTTACTTGCCTGTCAATAGGAGTTCCTTATGTGATAGTTGTACAAGTGATCTTTGGACTTGAGATCATCATAGTATCTTGTGTGTACTAAGTTATACTTTGACATATTCCTTAAGACCTATTGATATATCAAATGATATGCTTGGGTATAATAAGATACACATGGAGATAGGTGAATGATCAACAAATGATCTACCACTTCTAGTAAAGGGAGAGAATGTCCTATGCAATTCAATAAGTGACAACTCAGAAATCCCTAGCCAGGGTTGAATGGAATTAGAAAGGAGTTTCTAATTTACATTAACTAGAGTTGTGTATTTGTGAATTGAAATGCATATAATCAAATAAATAAGACTTGACAGAAATTTCGTGTCTTATATTTGATTGGGACATTGTATGGTAGAAGGATTGAATTGTACGGTAACTAATTGCTAAAAGGTTCTTTTACGATTAAATGTTGAAATCTATATTATCTGGAAAGTCGACTTACCCTTATTGTGGAATAATTATTTATTTTGAATTAAAGAGTTAATTCGTAATAAATGAATTAGAATTGTTCTAATTTATTTATTATACAACCGGTTTAATATGGAGAACCTAAAGGGTCACACCGCAAAAGAGTAATATTTATTTTAGAAGTGGATGGCATAATTGTAATAATAAATTAAGTATATTTAATTTATACTATGATGATAGAATAAATTAAATAGCTTAATATTTATAATTTAGTATTTTAGAAATACTAATTATAAATTAATAAGAGGAGTCTTATTATTATTATTATTACTATTATTTTTATTATTATTATTACTACTAGTATTATTATTTAGTTCCTAAATGGTTTATGAATTAATTAATAAGTAGTAATATTATTATTAAATAATTAAGTTCCTGAATAGTTTAGGAATTATAATTATAATAATTAATTAAGTTACTAAATGGTTTAGTAATTAATTAATAAGAAGTACTCTCATTATTAAATAATTAAGTTCCTAAATGGTTTAGGAATTGTAATTAATTAATTTAGTTCCTAATTAAATTAGGAATCAAATTAAAACCCTAATCATAAATAGTTTTGGAGGGTTGAGTAGATCTATAAATAAGTAGATCTATAAATAAGAGGAGTCTTATTATAGATCAAGGTTACACATTCTTTCATTAGATTAGTGAGAGTATTCCATAATTCTCTAGATCTAAGAGTTAGAGAGAGAGAGAGAGAGAGAGAGAGAGAGAGAATTAGGGCTAGCCACCCATGGTTTGGAGAAACTAAGATCCACTTCTTTAATTCATAGATCTCTTGGTGGATCACCTCTAGAGGCTTCACACTTGGGGAGCTAACATTGATTCGTGGAATCTAATTGGTGAATTATGAAGATTAACGTGAAGGATTAAAGGGAGATGAACTTGTACCCGCGGAAGCTTGGTTCTACAAAGGTATAAATTCTTTTATCCTTCTTCAATTAATAATAGTCGCATAAGAAAGATCCGGGTTATTGGTTTGTACAAAAATTTTAAAATCTGATTTTTATTACTTCCGTTGCGCTTATATAATTTGATTATATATATGCCATATTTTTGCAAACCAACAGTGGCATCCAAAGCCAAACTTATGCGAATTATTAATTATTTTAATTTCATATATGTATGGGTATGTGTTTAAAGCAATTTATTGGGCAAAAATTATTGTATAAAATTATTATATATATTTTTTAAATACTGAAATTCGTTAAATTACCGAATATGAATATGATTCACGTTTTTTGAAAAGCATTAAAACAGCCACGGTTTTCGGTTTTATATATATATATATATATATATATATATATATATATAAAGTGACAAGCAGCTATTTCGGTTTTGGTATATAAAGCAACCATTTTTCGGTCAACTGGCAGCAACATGTTTGGTGTAAATATATATATATAGCTTTCGGTATTGTACCATATATATATATATATATATATATATATATATATATATATATATATATATATATTATTAATATATATTAATTAGCCAAATAGTTTGGTAATTTTATATAGATTTTAAAATTTTAAAATAAAAGAGTTTATTATGGGTAATTTTAAAATAATAAAAATAAATAGTTTATTTTTAAATAATTTTATAATTAAAATAAATGGTTTATTTTAAATATGAAATTGGATTTCATGCAACTTTAAATTGCCCATTAAATGATACTAATACATATATGAAATGATTTATTTAATTCATGAGATGAATATTATTTATTAATATATATGTTGATATATATGATAATAAATGGGATTGATTATGGACTATAGACCAATATGATTGGATTTAATTTTAATTAAATGCATGAATGAATGGGTTTTTATAAATGAGGTCTGCGTACATCGTCTTTCTAATTTTTTCTTATGTATAATTCTATCTCCCTTCTATGTACTTCCCCTTGACTGTTGATCAAGGTTTCTATTTATTATAAATAATTTGTAATAGGATTAGTTAGAATTATTTTGAAGAATTGGAGCAAAGAAGCAAGGAGCGCATGAAGACCTATTTGTAATGGAGCCCGAATTTAAATGTAATAGTTACATTTAATTTAATTTATTCTTGCACCCTAGGTGTCGACACCGGGATTTTTGCTCATTTCGTTTTTTAATTATTAAAATGCCCTTTCCAATTTTAGCCTTTAGATTAAGATGTGACTTTTGAAAAGGGTCGGCTTAGTGTCGACGGGGTTTTCGAAATGTCGAATTTTTATGAGCCAATTGACCAGAGTCGCCAGTTGGTATTGTTGAAATGGATGTACCAACTCATCCGAATTTTGTTTTCGTAATCGTAATGGCTCATATGTGACTCCGATTCAATTGGTCCGCAAACCGAGATTCATAGAGTTCAGGGGCTTGCTTAAGCGAGGGGAAGGTGTTAGGCACCCCTCGACTTCCGTGAAACACGGTTACCGCTATCTTGATGTTTTCCTATCCTTTTAAAATCCTAAGAATGTGTGTGTGTGTGTGTGTGTGCGCGCGCGCGTGTGCCTAAATGAATGTCGTTGGAATGTTTTACTTTGAAAATGCTTCAGAATCTCGTTAACCCTATGCACGAAGGATTTTACTTAATCGAAAAGTTCATTTTTATTGTTTTTTTTTGTTTCGATAATAAAATCGATGATATTTTGTAAAACATATTTTCAAACCCTTCGTCAAATAGGAATAGAGCTCATCCGACACTTACAATTTTATTTAGCCTACGAACGATCTAATATCCTAATTTGATTACTTTTATGAAAATCTTTATAATTTCATTCCAAAATCATTTCCTTGCGTCAAAAGGGAAAACCAAGCATTAAAATGGCGGTGCGGCTATTCACGGGCATGTAAGCCATCCAAATAACCCCAAACGCCCACAATCACATGTTTCACTATTACGGGGCCTTAAACCCGATTTTCGGTATCGATATCGTTTTAAGGCCCATAAATTACATATTTACAATACAAGTGCATCGCCATCGTTACATATGTAAAACTATAAAATAAACTAAAGAGATATCATCGGGAGGTTAGGAGGAGATTCCATCCCCAATAAATCCTCTCTAACCGTCCCTAATCCATAGATCCCAAAACAAATATCGACTACATTGGATCTAACTTCCACATACACTAAATCAAACTATTTAAATAGCAATGCACCAAATATTTTCGGATCCACAGAAGATCCACCCAACAAAAGTACAAATAAACAAATATTTACAGATTAAACTACCAAAACAAGATAAGATATTAAATCTAATAGATCTATAAAACAAGCACCAATACAAAGAGAGATTGAATTTTTTGCCTTGATATTGATAGAAATCACGCACTAGCACTCAAATCCAATGTAGGATACAATGTATAGCATGAAGATTGAACAAAATGAGAAGAAATCTCACACTTTTTACCAAACCCGAAGGTTTCTCTCTCTATTCCGCCATTTTTCTCTCTAAAAAAACCTTCAAAATTTCCCCTCTCCCCCGCTCTCGGGTGGAAATGGCCGCTCTATAGGCATTTCCAGGCAGCCGTCTGCGCCGTTTCCTCGGCTGTCGTGTGCCGTCTCCTCGAGCCGTGCGAAACCCCGAAAGTCGTTGGCCGCAGATGCATCCGCGGCTGTCTGGCTTCCTTTTCTCGATTTCTGTGCCACGCGGTCTTAAATCGTCATTTTTTGCTGTATTATTTCGAGCGAGACCCCCGAACATCGTAAGCGTAGTGGCCATTAGTCGTCTTTGGTGATCCAACCAGGTTCTTCTGGATCAGTCGTTTGCCTTACCTGATGCTCGTCGTTTGCTGTGGCGGCTGTGACCGTAAGTTGTTGGGGTGGCTTCGTGTTGGGGTCCACCTTCCTTTTTGCGTGTCGAGTCAAGTGACGATTTTGCCCTCCTGACAGGGTTAGTAGAGAAGTGCAAAATTTGGGTGTCTACACTAGGTTTGACAATTTGGTTTATTTGGTGGCTCGAATAAACCAAACTAAAATAAAAGTTCATAATCAATCCAAGTAGAATATAGTATTCTATATGTGCATGCTTAATATATATTTATTATATATTATCCAAACATGCTTCACATGTTAATTAATATGACGCGTATTTTATATATATATGTGCATGTGCGCTAAATAAGATGAGACAATTAATATTAACAAACCCCTCATGATATAGAATAAATATTATTTATAAAATGAATTAAAATGTTTAATTCATGAATTAAAGGAGTTTAATTCAATTAAATAAAATTAGAATAGTTCTAATTCATTTATTCTACTACTCATAATATTAAGTTGTAACGTTCAAAGATATTTATTAAAAAATATCAAACGTCGCCTTCTAGCATGATAAAACGATAGAGTATCAAATAGTCAATATACGTTTGTTGTGCACACACAAGGCTTATATCGATTATTTGAGATGTTGTTTTATCACATTTGATGCTTATAAAGGAATTGAACATTACTGTTTGTTGTGCACACACAAGGACAGTCTTTTTCTATTTACTTATATGAAAGTGCTAGGTCGAACTTAACTTAGATAATTTTGATTTGGATGTGCACACACATGATCATAATAATCTAAGAGGCAAAATACAAAGGAGTTACATGTTGATGTAATTGACAAGGAGTTGTCTACCTATTGAATAAACTATAGTTTGTTGTGCACACACAAGGCTGTACTTATGTCGATAGGATCCTTTTCTCATTAGCAAATCTTTAACTAGATTTACCGAACTATATAAGGAGGGTAATATAGTTTGAAGAAAATAATTGGAGACACCATTTTAAATAAAGACCTAATTTATTTTGGTAATTAATAAAACGAATGCATGTTAATGTTGTTATTAATTTACTTAAAGAATATTGCTATGTTTAATTCACTAACACTGCATGGCATAATGTATGCTAACAATTAGTCGAACCGAATTGTTCGGATTAATTAAACAAATTTGAGAATAGTTCTCAATGCTGAAAAGCTAGGAAATGTCCTTAATTTGCCTATTTCTACAAATGTTGTAGACTAAGCCTCTGAGGAAGAGATTGCTATTTTAAATGGCAAGATGATGCAAAGGTGGCTCAATGCATCATGCTCGCATCCATAAGTATCGAGTTACATCGTCAACACGAGAAAATGGATGCACCTATTACACTGCTGCACATTTAATAGTTGTATGATAAGCAAAGTAGGTTAACTAGATATTAGATATCTAAGGAGCTCTTCTGATCTATAATAACCAATGGCACAACAGTAAAAGACACATGTCCTAAAGATGATCAATTGGATTAATCAATTAGGACAACCAGTTTTGTCAAGGATGGAGAGTTGAGTCAAGATTCGATCTCGCAGTCACTTACTGACTCTAATTCACAATATGTTGTGAACTTCAAACATTAATAAGCTAGAAGTTAGTTTAACTGATTTGCTTAAATATGTTGAAGACTGTTGAGAGTCATTTTCCTTCCTAGAAAAACCAAGTCTTACTTGTAGATGAATCTTCTAAGTGGAGGAAGATGGCCAAAGGTATTTCTGAGGAGTCAGAAAGAGTAGAAGGCAAAAGAAAGGCTAAACAAAGGACATAAATAAAAGTGATCCCGAGGGCAAAGGAGTTTGCTTTCATTGCGATAAGCAGGGACACTGGAAGAACAACTGCAAGAGAGTTGCAGTAGTTAAGTAGAAGAAGTTTATTGAAGCTTCAGCTACATATATAGATTTGTTCACAATAAAATAGAACTTTCTATAAGTCACTTAGGTATTAGATACCGGATGGTGGTCTCACATATGCAAGACGTTGCAGAGACTAAGCAGAAGTAGAAAGCTAAATAAATGATAAGTAATCATGTGCTGGGGAATGAAGTAAAGGTTGTTGCATTAGCCATGAGAACTTATAATTTAGCACTGTCTACGGGCAAACCTATTAAGTTAGTAAGTTGTTACTAGGTTCCAGTTCTTAGAAACATTATTTCAGTTCCATGTGATGACAAGGAATGTTTTTTTGACATTATAATACTGAACAATCGTTGTTCTGTTTATAATGATAATGTTTTATTTAGAACTGGTTGATTACTTAATAGATTTTGTATACTTGACTTATATGAAAAATATTCCAATTTGAACAAACTAAAAGCAAATAGATGATATGAATCATACCTTCATGCAATACTGTTAACTCGGTCATGCTAATGAAACAAGACTAAAATAAGTTGTATAAAGATAGGCTTTTAGAGCTTTTGATTATGAATCAAATACAACTTGTGAATCTTGTATCATGGACAATATGACTAAATCTCCATTTAGTGGACATGGAGAGCGAGTTACGGAGTTGTTAGAGATGGTACACACAGTGGTGTGTGGGACCTATGACAACAAATGCAAGAGGAGGGTATTCATTCATTACTTTCACTGATGATTCTAGATTTTGATATATGTATTTAATGAAATACAAATCCAGATCGTTTGAAACGTTCAAAGAATTCAAAAGTGAAGTATAGAAACTAAATGCCAAAAGTATTAAAGTTCTTCGATTAGATCGAGAAGGGAATACTTAAAGCAGTAAGTTTCTAGATCATCTCAAGCGAAATGGTATTCTCACAATGGACATGGTGATGATCCATAATGAGTATTACCGATCTTCCAGTATCCTTCTAGGGTTATGCTCTAGAAACGATCGCATATCTACTAAATAAGATACCTTCAAATTTCGTCCTTAAGACTTCATATGAGTCATGGATAGGGAGGAAACCAAGTCTTAAGCATGTTAAGATTTGAATTGTTCAGCTTATGTTAAAAGGTTTGACAAAGATAAGCTAGGGACATGATCTGATAAGTGTAAACTTGTGGGATATCCTAAAGAAAGTTTAGGGTATCACTTCTATAATCCGACTAACTAAAAGGTGTTTGTTTGAAACACGTTGCCTTATAGGAAAATGAGTTTTTCCTTAAAGGGTTAGTGGGAGTAAAATAGATCTTGAAGAAGTTCAAGAACCACAAAACACTACAGATAAAATGAAGGAATCTGTACAAGTAGATAAACCTATTGTACAACAACCAAGTCGTAAATCTGGTTTAGTACCGAAGATACCTGAATGGTATCGATTCATCATAGATGATGATGATAAGGTACGCATCATAGTGGATGATTGATAGAGTTAAATTATATGCTATTTTTATTCCCTAATACTTAGTTTTTATATTTATTGTATGCTTAAATGTTTATTTATTTAGCTTATTTTGGTTTTAATAGGTTTTATAGGATTTTAATTAATTTATGTTAATTTAGGTAATTTTATAGTAATTTTATATTTCTTTTTATTTATGTATTTTTATTTATTTTTAGTGTTTTATTAATTATTATGTGTTTTTATTATTTTTAGTATTTTTATATTACTTTTATTTATTTTTAATTATTTTATATTTATTTTTTGTAGGAAAAATAAGCTTGGAAGGCAAATCTGTAAATTCTGCAAAGACCGGGGGCAAATCTGTAATTTTGCAAAAAGCCGGTGGCAAAATCGTAATAAAGCAGATTCTTGGGGGTCTTGCTTGTAAATATCCAGGCGGTGGCATTTTCGTAATAACGGCGACAAACATCCGCGCAATGCGCGAAAATCAGTAGCAGGCGAATATTAGAACGACGCCGTTTTACGGTTTAAAGGAAAGCAGCCCGCGCAATGCGCACGGAGACGCTGAACAGTGGCAGGAAAAGGAACAAAACGGCGTCGTTTTGGGCTAAAGGGCGCGCAATGCGCGGGAGGCAGCGACTGGTACTGTAGCGAGTGATGTGTTTGGCTTGCGCATTAATTCCAGAAACGAGATTATTCGCGAATTTTGCTACTTTTTGATTCCAAATTGGATTTTAATTCCAACTAGGGTTAGGATAATAATTATTTTTCTTTTTCTTTTATTTTTATTTGTATTTTAAATCCTATTAAGGTTTTGAAAGTGTACTTCCTACTAGGTTTAGGAGAATTTTGGAGCCTATAAATAGAGGGCTTGAGACACATTGTAAAAGACAACTCTCATTAGAATAAAAATTCTCTTTTCTATTCTTTAGTGTTCTCTATTATTATGAGTAGTTAATATATTTTTCTTGGTTTAAGTGATTGAAGCCATTAAGATTTATACACTGTGAGATCTAATTTATTTTAATTGTTCAATTTATATTTTGATTATTGAATATTCTTCTATGCTTAATTTTATGATTAGTTTGTTTAATTGCTAGGAGGCCTACTAGTTTATTATTCATATTAATCTACTGCTATTTGTGAAACAACTAAGTTTAATAATTGTTTTGCAGATCAAAAGATTATTTTATCTTAGGAAGAATATTCATCTAAATTAAATGCAAACAAGTGGCTTGTGTTGTTTAGTTCAACGATCTCTCTAATTCTTTATGCTGTTATTAAATTAAATCTTTAGCAAGTGCCGGAGGTTGTTTATTAGTAAGGGTATTTAGACCAAGTGGCTCTACTTATCTAAAATTAAGGAGAGAGGAGAAAAATTATTCCACCTGCGAGTAGTTCTTTCTACGGTGAATCTTCAAAATATTAATTGATTTATTTTTGCATCAGTGATCAGTTGTGAATTCTTGATGGTGGATATTAACTTAAACCAAGGCTTTTTCTTCTTATTTATTTATTTCATATTTATTTTAATTAGTTTTTAAATTTTCATAGTTGAATTTAGTTGTGCAGGTTAAGGAAGGAAGTCATGGCAGCCTCTAATTATGTTGAGGAGGTAGAAATTTCTTCTCTTAAGCAACAAATTAATGATCTAACTTCTCTTGTTTATCAAATGGTTGCAGGTAATGCGCAACCAATGGAAGCTTGTAGGATTTGTGCGGTGGTAGGACATCCAACTAATATGTGCCCCATTTTTCGAGAGGAGTCAATACAACAAGTGGTTTCCCTGGTCAATCCCAATGGAGATATGATCCCTATTCAAACGCGTATCATTCAGGATGGAGGGATCATCCTAATTTTGGCTATGAGAATCCACACATAAATCCGCCCGCAAATCAGAATTTTTCAAGCTATCAACAATATATGCAGTCATATCCCCAACAACAACAGAGTCAATCAAATAATTCTGATATGTCTTTAGAGGATATGATTCAACAACTTACCGCTAACACTTTACAATCACAACAGAGCCAATCATTTTATTCTGATATGTCTTTAGAAGATATGCTTAAATTAATTGAAGTTAACACTTTACAATTTCAACATGATAATTTGCAATATCAACAAGACATGCAGGCTCGTATTCAAGAAAATAATGCAATTATTCAGCGTTTAGGTACTCCAATGGGACAAATCACAATCGATCAATTGGAGGAGCAAAGTTCTGAGCAAGTACCTTCTCAAACGGTGGATAATCTCACGGAGAATACAAGTGCACAAGTGTTAAAAAGTGCTAATGATGTAGAAGATCCAGAAAAGACAGCCCCTCCATCGTCAAAGCAAGAGAAAGCAAACAACATCAATGAAGCGGACAGTGTTAATATAGACACTGATATTATTTTTGATGATGACATGCCTACGGTGGCGGAAATTGTTGAGGAGATAAACAAGAAAAAGTTAGAGATTGCAATTACCAACCATTTGGAGTTAAAGGAAGAAGAAATAATTGAGCTAAAATCAAATTTGAAGGAGGATGAAGCTCCATTAAATTCGTTGCCAATGATTATTGATAATAATGCAATAATTTCCATTCCATTGCCTGTTACTTATAATAATTTTTTATCTTTTATTTTGCAGGATCCCATTATGAATATAAAAACTCTCTCCACTCATATTAAATATTTATTCGTTGAAGAGGGAGTAAAACGTTTATGTCACGTGCAAGGAAGACTGAATCTACCAATGAAGAATAACGTGATGGATGGGGTACTCAATATTCATGAAGTTGGAGTGACGTAGTACTTTAGCCTGCTGTCGAGCCAATGACGGTAAACAAAGGCGCTGCTTGGGAGGCAACCCAAGAACTCAGATTTGCATTTCTCTTCCTTTTTTCTTTTTATATTTATTTGTGCCTTTGTCTTTGCATTTTTCTTTACATTGGGGACAATGTAAATTTTAAGTGTGGGGGAAGGGATTTAGGATTTTTGTTATTTTTAGGTTGTATTTTGAAAAAATTTAGGAAATTTTAAAAATTTTGAAATTTTGAATTTTGTGGGTAAATTCACTGCAAACCCTCACGAGACAAAACTCGTCCACTTGGGGTAACCTTGGAGTTTAAAGGCTTGTTGCACATGCTAAGTGTAACCGTGTTTCCTACGAAAATGAGATAGTTTTTTAGTTTTTAATTTTTTATTTTTACGATGTGTCGCTTGAGCAATGAGTTAATTAAATTTAAAATTTTTAGCCAATGATAAAAATTTTGGTTTTTATTTAATAACTCTTGGAAAAATGATAAATTTTTGCTTAGTTTGAATTTTTGACTTATTGTTGATTATTACTTTGTTTGAGATCTTTTAAATTTTTATGCACTTATATCCATTTGTTTGAGCTAGTTTTAATTAAGAGAAAGTTTAAATGGTTAAATGCTTATGAAAGATATTTTTGAGCTCTATATCTTATTTGATCATTATTCGAAGTGAAATATAAGGCAAATTATAATTTGGAGGAGATGATTTAGGTAATTTTTCTAGAATTATTATTGAAGAAGGAAAAAAAAAATCTTGTGGTGGGTTGAGATGGAGCGTAAAACGCACTCACTCATAAACACATGAAAAAGCGAGATGGAGTGTAAAACGCACTCGCTGGTGAGATGGAGCATAAAATGCACTCACCGTGAAAAAAAATAGAGAAAGAAAAAAAATGGGATGGAGCATAAAATGCACCCATTAAAAAAAAAATTCTCCCTTCTAAAAAAAAAAAAAAAAAAAAAAGAAAAGAGGAAAAAATATTTGAAAAAAATGCATATTAATAATCCTAGTGTATATAATTGTTTGAATCCTTTTGATCTTATGATTTATATTTGTCGGTATTAGCAAAGAGTGATGAAAAGAATAGGTATATAGAGTTTTATTATATATCTTTTATAAGGTAATTACTAACTGGAACTTATCTGAGTTTTAATTAATTTGATACATTTGGATTCACACACACACAAAAAGGTCTTGAGTAAAGTAGAATTGATAAATATGTTAAAGTTCTCGATTTTGCATAGTTATGAAATTTTCTTTGAGTTATCATTTAAAAAAATCTTTGAGGCTGAGATTGAAATTTGTATTGCTCTGTTGCTCAAGTAAGTTGTTTAGTTATTATTTTTAATTTTTATTTTTGTTTTGCCCAAGGACGACCAAAAAGCTAAGTGTAGGGGTATTTGATAGAGTTAAATTATATGCTATTTTTATTCCTTAATACTTAGTTTTTATATTTATTGTATACTTAAATATTTATTTATTTAGCTTATTTTGGTTTTAATAGGTTTTATAGGATTTTAGTTAATTTATGTTAATTTAGGTAATTTTATAGTAATTTTATATTTCTTTTTATTTATGTGTTTTTATTTATTTTTAGTGTTTTATTAATTATTATGTGTTTTTATTATTTTTATTATTTTTATATTATTTTTATTTATTTTTAATTATTTTATATTTATTTTTTGTAGGAAAAATAAGCTTGGAAGGCAAATCTGTAAATTCTGCAAAGACCGGGGGCAAATCTGTAATTCTGCAAGAAGCTGGTGGCAAAATCGTAATAAAGCAGATTCTTGGGGGTCTTGCTTGTAAATATCCAGGCGGTGGCATTTTCGTAATAACGGCGACAAACATCCGCGCAATGCGCGAAAATCAGCAGTAGGCAAAGATTAGAACGACGCCGTTTTACGGTTTAAAGGAAAGCAGCCCGCGCAATGCGCACGGAGACGCTGAACAGTGGCAGGAAAAGGAACAAAACGGCGTCGTTTTGGGCTAAAGGGCGCGCAATGCGTATGAGGCAGTGACCGGTACTGTAGCGAGTGATGTGTTTGGCTTGCGCATTAATTCCAGAAACGAGATTATTCGCGAATTTTGCTACTTTTTGATTCCAAATTGGATTTTAATTCCAACTAGGGTTAGGATAATAATTATTTTTTTTTTTTTTTTTTTTTTATTTGTATTTTAAATCCTATTAAGGTTTTGGGAGTGTACTTCTTACTAGGTTTAGGAGAATTTTGGAGCCTATAAATAGAGGGCTTGGGACACATTGTAAAAGACAACTCTCATTAGAATAAAAATTCTCTTTTCTATTCTTTAGTGTTCTCTATTATTATGAGTAGTTAATTTATTTTTCTTGGTTTAAGTGATTGAAACCATCAAGATTTATACACTGTGAGATCTAATTTATTTTAATTGTTCAATTTATATTTTGATTATTGAATATTCTTCTATGCTTAATTTTATGATTAGTTTGTTTAATTGCTAGGAGGCCTACTAGTTTATTATTCATATTAATCTATTGCTATTTGTGAAGCAACTAAGTTTAATAATTATTTTGCAGATCAAAAGATTATTTTATCTTAGGAAGAATATTCATCTAAATTAAATGCAAACAAGTGGCTTGTGTTGTTTAGTTCAACGATCTCTCTAATTCTTTATGCTGTTATTAAATTAAATCTTTAGCAAGTGTCGGAGGTTGTTTATTAGTAAGGGTATTTAGACCAAGTGACTCTATTTATCTAAAATTAAGGTAGAGGAGAAAAATTATTCCACTTGCGAGTAGTTCTTTCTACGGTGAATCTTCAAAATATTAATTGATTTATTTTTGCATCAGTGATCAGTTGTGAATTCTTGATGGTGGATATTAACTTAAACCAAGACTTTTTCTTCTTATTTATTTATTTCATATTTATTTTAATTAGTTTTATTTAAATTATTTCTTTAATTACAAACCCCCCCCCCCCCCCCCAACTTTTGTTTTCGAAAACATAAAATTAAATTAATCATTCTTTGTGGGATCGACTCTTACTTGCACTACTACATATTTTTTTTCCAAAGTAAGATTTTATTTTTGGGTGCTTGCGACATCACACCAATGATGATCCAGATATATACAATGAGGTATGAGTATTAGATACTCAAGAGAAATGGTCGATGACCATAAAATCCGAAATGGGTCTTTGGAGAAAGACTAAAGTAGATGGCTAGGTGGAGACCTATAAGACCTGCCTAGTGGTAAAAAGATTTCAAAAAAGGTCAATGAGTTGACTAAGATAAAAATTTTCACTATTGAAAATGCATATATCCATTCGGATTTTACTTGCAGTTACAACTTACTATACAAAAGGATGTATGTATGATACAACCAAGAGGATTTGTCTCCATATAGATGAAGTGAATCAAGTATGTAAATTACAACGATCCAAATATGGATTGGAGCAAGTTTCTCGAAGATGGAACATCCGTTTTGATGAGACAATCAAAAGAGTTTGATTTTATCAAAGACAAGGATGAATCAAGTATGTACAAAGGTTAGTGGGAGCACTGTGACATTCCTAGTATTATATGTTGATATAATATCAATAAGGAATGACATACCGATGGTACAATCAGTAAAGATGTGGTTGTCTAAAAACTTCTCCATTAAGGACTTGGGAGAAGCGTCCTAACATTCTATTTAGGATAAAGGTCTATAGAGATAGATCATAAAGGATGCTCGGCTTAACCCAAAGGACGTACATTGATTCGTTGAAATGTACTAGACTTGATATTGCTTATGTATAATAAGCAGATATCAGTTCAATTTTGGAGAAGAATATTAGAAAAGAGTTTCTAATGATGGGTCTGATATAAAACTAGAGGGTTTAACAAACTCAAGTTTGTTCAGACTAACCAAGATAACAACATATCCGTTTAAGGTAATATGATTATCGTGAACAGTGCTGCAGTGAGTTGGAAAAGTTCCAAACAGCAAATAGTTGCTGATTTAGTGACAAAGACATAGTAAATAACTATAAGTGAAGCTGCAAAGGTGATTGTTTGGTTAAACAGGTTCATTACAGAACTTATAATGGTTCCTAACATTAAAGGAGTTTAATTCGCCAAGGAACCTAGGTCTCATCTGAAATCCAAACATGTGTTGCAGCACTTTCATATGATTAGATGAATCATTGAAAAGGAGACGACACCATCAAGATGGTAGACTCTTAGAACAACATTACAGATCCACTAACTAAAGCATTTACTAAGCAATTTGTACGCCACTTAGAGAAGAATGATATGAGGATACCAAAGGGCGATTGGCTTTAGTGCAAGTGGGAGATTGAAAGTAGTATGCCCTCAAGCTAATCACATTTGATGTGATAAGCATATACTTTGTAATCTTGTTCATTTATTAATAAAAGTATCAAGGCATTTCTTTATTTATGATTAATTACTTGAATTAATCAAATGGATAAACCCATAGTTTTCGAGCAATGCTTTTAGAACCATGATGAGGATCTTGCTAATGAGATCTAAATTCAAGATAGCTCAAAACTAAAATTGTTCCCAATCGTTGGATCACTAAAAAAGGGATTAGTAGATCCGGATAGATTGGTACATACTATGCTTGCTCTTATGAAGAGGATGATTGATCTCATAATCATTTGTGTAGAGACACTAAAACAAGTATGTAGGTGCTTATTAGAGAATAAGTTCACTGAACGTGACTCGCTCAAGGAACACCTAATGGAGTTTTACTTGTCTGTCAATAGGAGTTCCTTATGTGATAGTCGTACGAGTGATCCTTGGACTTGAGATCATCATATTATCTTGTGTGTACTAAGTTATACATTGACATATTCCTTAAGACCTATTAGTATATCAAAGGATATGCTTGGGATAATAAGGTACACATGGAGATAGGTGAATGATCAACAAAGGATCTACCACTTCCAGTAAAGGGAGAGAATGTCCTATGCAATTCAATAAGTGACAACTCAGAAATCCTTGGCCAGGGTTGAATGGAATTAGAAAGGAGTTTCTAATTTAGATTAACTAGAGTTGTGTATTTGTGAATTGAAATACATATAATCAAATAAATAAGACTTGACAGCAATTCCGTGTCTTATATTTGATTGAGACATTGTATGGTAGAGGGATTGAATTGTACGGTAACTAATTGCTGAAAGGTTCTTTTACGATTAAATGTTGAAATCTGTATTATCTGGAAAGTCAACTAATCGCTAAGGGGGCTTACCCTTATTGTGGAATAATTATTTATTCTGAATTAAAGAGTTAATTCGTAATAAATGAATTAGAATTGTTCTAATTTATTTATTATACAACCGGTTTAATATGGAGAACCTAAAGGGTCACACCGCAAAAGAGTAATATTTATTTTAGAAGTGAATGGCATAATTGTAATAATAAATTAAGTATATTTAATTTATACTATGATGATAGAATAAATTAAATAGATTAATATTTATTGTTGAACATTGAATGATTAAATTTGGTGATAAGAAATAATGTACAAGAGTTGTATTAGATAAGATCAAAACTGTTAAGTTGATCTCTTGTTAATTGTATAAAAGTCTTTTGTGATGTACTAAGACTTAGATAAATCAAAACTATTAGGTTGATCTGTTGGTGTAATAAAATCGCAGAATGAACTCTACGATTTGTGTCAAGGAAACTCTACGATTTAAACATGCTCTATGATCAAGGCAACCAATTGTAGAATGGACTCTACGATTGGTTCAGAAGACTCTACGATCAAGGCAACCAATCGTAGAATGGACTCTAAGGTCCAGAAGACTCTACAACCAGACAAACTATGTTCTTTACGAGAAACCTTAAAGTGAACTCTACGATCAACAGTCTAACAGTTAAGTAAACTTTACAATGATCGTAAGAGATGATCCTTTACAGATCAATTACGTCACCAAGGATATTCGTAGAGTTGATCACATAAGGTCGTTGAGCAAAAAGGCAAGAGACATCACGATTCTCAGATCAGGAGCTATTCTATTCACGCATTCAATCTTCATCAAAGTAACCAAAAAGGAAGCCTCTGCAACTCGATCAAGTCAGAAAAGTCAGGTGTCTGACCCAAGCGCACTATGGAACAGAAAGAAGACTTTCAAGGCAGAAAAGTCAGAGGACTGTGTCCTATCAGTCCTATAGTTTGGAAGGACCAAACGACTCTATAAAAGTTGGTGGGAACCTACGACTGACATATCTGTCCCAAAGGAAAAAGAAAACAACCTTCCATGGACTAACAAGTCAGATCTAATAAAGTCTCATCAGAGCTTTAATGAGCTATATTAATATAATATACAACAGCTCTCCTTTGTGAGGTAACGGAAAGAAATACAAGCTCAAGCAGATGGTCCAACGGGAAGAAAACCGGAGCCCTAACTTCTTAAATACCAAGATCAGCAAAAGAGAAAAAGGAGCACTGCACGAAAAGAAAAACGCAAGAAGTGAAAAAGATTAAACTCATAAGAAAGCTTGCATTGCAACTAAGTCCTTCGAAAAACTCAAGCTAATAAGCAACTTAGTAGCACATCCAAATATACATCAATCCAGAAGAGTTCTTTGTGAACTAGTGTAAGCAAGTCTGTTAGACTTGTAAAGTTCTTTGTGAACTAAAATTCCAAGAGTGCGAGTCTTGAAGGAATCTTAGTGATTCAGATATTGTAAAAGTATCCTTAGTGGATTTGCTGTTGGAAGAGCAGAACAGTGGAGTAGGAGTCTTGTGTGCTCTGAACCACTTAAAACCCAGAGTCTTTCTCATTCTGTCTCTCATTTGCTATATCTGCCATATAATTGCTTGTTGAATTATTACTCTAACATATCAAGAAAAGGATAACTAAATCATATTCCGCTGTGTTAAACTTTCTGTTTAAGAATTAATTAAGTAAGATCTTTTCAAATAAAAGAAATTTTTAAAAGAATCTATTCAACCCCCCCCCCCCCCCCCTTCTAGATTTGTATCGTGTCATTGGGAACTAACAATTAGTATCAGAGCAGGTTCTCACATCTAAAGCCTTACAAGCTTGAGTAGATCAAATGGCACTCAACAAGAATGGATCGGAACTTGGTGGAGGTAGCAGGCCACCTATGTGTAATAAAGAAAAATTTGCTAACTGGAAAGTTCGTATGCAGGCTTACATGGATACTATAGATGATGACCTGTTCAAGACAGTGCTAAATGGGCCATTCATACCAATGAAGCTTGCACTATCAACTGAAGATCCAAGCAAGCTAGTAGCAAAGAAAAAAGACGAATGGACAGACAATGAAAAGAAGGATGTTCACAGAGACAAAAGGGCTAAGAACATCTTATTTCAATCTCTGGATGATGATCTATTTGAGAACGTTGTCAACTGCAAGACAACTCAAGAAGTATGGCAAACTCTGTTGATCATGCATGAAGGAACAGAAGAAGTCAGAGAAAATAAGCAATCACTGCTTGTTCAGCAGTATGAGATGTTCACCCACATCTCTGGTGAAAACATTACAACCACCTACGAGAGATTTAACTTGATACTAAACTTTCTCAGATCTTATGGAAAAATCTATCCAAACAGAGATCTTATCATTAAATTCATGAGATCTTTGCCAAGCAAATGGGATGCCAAAACCACAGCCATCCGAGAGTCAAAGAACTTGCACGAGATGACTGTACAACAGTTATATGGAAATCTTCTCACTTATGAGCTGGAGCTAAATCAAAGAGCAGAAAATCTATTTGGGGAAAGAAAGAAGGAGAAAAACATTGCTCTTAAAGCTTCAACCTCAACTCACAGAAGCAATCACAAGGATATCTCTGACTCTGACAAAGATGAATCAAATGATGATGAAGGAGCTGCCATGCTAGTCAGACATTTTAAAAGATTCATCAACAGAAACATACCTTAGAAGTTCAGAAGCAACAGCAGCAAAGAACAAACAAATGACCTTTGCTACAATTGCAAAAAGCCAGGTCATTTCATTGCTAAACGTCCAAAACCCTTAAGAGAAGAAGTGAAGAGGGACAAAACGAGAGCAAATCCAAAAAGAGAATTCAAAAGCTTCCACAAGCAAAAGAAGAAAGACAAAAGCTTCATAGCTGAAGGCTCCTGGAGTGACTCATAAGAAGAACTAAATTCTGAGTCAAGTGACGATGAAGAGCCACAGAAGGCCAACCTGTGCTTAATGGCAAATGAAGAAGGAAGCAGCAAAAAGGAATTCATCATAGATGAGGTATTTGATTTCTATTCTCCTGATTTAAGCATTGATGATCTTAGAGAAGGCATGCATGACTTAATGACAGAATTGCACAAATATATAAAATTGTTTAGAAGGTTATCTAAAGATTACTCTCATCTAAAAGAGGATAAAGAAAAAATAAGCATGGAATTAGAAGCTTCAGTTCAAACTGCAAAACTTTACTCTAATCTTGAGACTGAGAATAAAAGACTAAAAGAGATAAATGAGTTGAGCACACATAAAGAATCCTCACTAGTCTCCAAGATTCAGGAACTAGAAAATACAATTTTTATGTGGAACAAGTCTAGTTCGTCTATGGACACCCTGATCTCAAGTCAAAGAGATGTGACTGATAGATCAGGATTAGGATTTGAGAATTTATTCTCAGAGCCCAATATGGAGAAGTCAATGGAAATAAATGAAGGCAAATCCTTTAATTTTAATAAAGGAATTGTGTTCATCAAATCCTCAGATTCGATATCTCCCATCCATCCACATTCTGCTAAACCTACAATCAGTTTTAACAAAACTCGCACAGGTCTTGGATTCAGAAAATTGAAAAAATAAGTCGAGCAAAACTCACTCTACGAATCATGAGAATCGTAGAGTAGTATGGAAGCAGAATGTAGATCAACAAAAGACTATGAGAAATCATAATCCATACAAGTCCTGGACGAACAAAAAGTCACAAATACACACATATCATTATCAATATCATATCAAACATAGGCACCCTCATAAAAATGATAAATATTTGTTAAGATATCATAGAATGCAAGGATCTAAAATCAAATAGATTTGGGTCCCAAAAGGTACTAACAAAGCAGGACCCAAACAGATATGGGTACCAAAATGAAGATTGATTTGTTATGCAGGTAAAGAGATCCATCTGGTATCTTGACAGTGGATGCTCACGGCACATGACAGGAGATAAGGCTCTTCTATCAGAGTTTAAAGAAAAAGATGGACCTGCTGTTATTTTTGGAGACAACAACTCAGGGAAAACCAGGGGTTATGGCTCAACTGGGAATGGTGCAATATCTTTCAGTAAAGTGGCATATGTTGAGGGACTAAAGCACAACTTGCTAAGTATAAGTCAGCTCTGTGACAAAGGACATCAAGTCACCTTCCTCAACAACTAATGCCAAGTTAGAGACTTGAAAACTAATTCTCTAAAGCTAGAAGGAGTTCGAGAAGGAAATGTCTATGTGGTCAATCCTGCTAAATTAAGTTCAGAACAAACTGTCTGTTTTCTTGCTAAAGCCTCTGAAGATATGTGCTGGCTCTGGCATAGGAGGTTATCTCATCTTAACTTCAAGAGCATTTCAAAGCTTGCCTCCAAAGATCTAGTAAAAGGATTGCCAAAGTTAAACTTCATTAAAGAAAAGCCCTGCAAAGCTTGTCAGTTTGGAAAGCAAACAAAGACGTCATTCCAAAGCAAATCAGCAAACTCAAATGATAGAGCACTTCAACTACTTCACATGGATTTTTTCGGACCAGTATCTACGACCAGCCTCGGAGGAAAGAGATACTCTCTAGTAGTAGTTGATGACTACACCAGATATACATGGGTATCTTTTCTAAGCTCTAAAGATGAAACCATTTCACATCTCATCAAGCTCTTCAGACTGATCATGAATGAAAAGGGAGAAAAGATCAAGGTCATCAGAAGTGATCATGGACGAGAATTTGATTTCTCAGAAATGGACCTGTTCTGTGAAGAAAATGGAATAAATCACAACTTCTCAGCCCCAAGAACGCCTCAGCAAAATGGAGTAGCAGAAAGGAAGAATAGGACTCTTATTGAAGCAGGAAGAACCCTTTTAGCAGCAGCTTATCTCCCTGAATATTTCTGGGCTGAAGCCATCAGTACTGCATGTTACACTCAAAACAGGTCACTCATACACTCAACATTGAAGAAGACTCCGTACGAATTATGGAAAGGAAGAAAGCCAAATATAAGTTATTTTCATGCGTTTGGTTGCCTGTGCTACGTACTCAACAATGGCAAGAAGCATCTAACCAAATTCCAGCCAAAATCAGATGAAGTAATCTTCCTTCGTTATGCAACAGATAACAGAGCATTTAGAGTGTTCAACAAGGAGTCACTAACTGTTGAAATCTCCATCCACGTCACATTCGATGAATCAGATCCTGAAAAGAAAAGATCACCATTCAACGAGTCAGCAGACACAAGCTCAACGATCGAAGAACTCAAAATCGTAGAATCCGACTCTACGACCATGGAACCAGCCACAGAAATCGTTAAGCTAGGAGAGGAAATCGTAGAGCACACCACATTAGACATTGGAACTCTACGATCAGTACCAGAAGCTGATTTAGAGGAACTCAGACAAGAAGGTACCAGAACAGACGTCCCTAGCAGAATAAAATGGACCAAAGATCACACTCAAGATCTTATTATTGGAGATCCAAACACCGGAATCAAGACTAGAGCTGCAACCTCTAATGAATGCTTTTACCTAAGCTTTCTCTCTCAAGAGGAACCCAAGAAGATCGAAGAAGCCTTAGGAGATTCAAGTTAGATAGAGGTCATGCAAGAGGAGCTAAATCAATTTAAAAGAAGCAAGGTCTGGAGATTAGTGGCCAGGCCTCAGCATAAACCTGTCATTGGCACCAAATGGGTTTTCAGAATTAAGATGGACGAAAATGGTGTGATAACAAGGAACAAAGCAAGACTAGTGGCCAAAGGTTACTCTCAAGAAGAAGGAATTGACTATGATGAAACATATGCTCCAGTTGCCAGGTTGGAAGCCATAAGGATCTTCCTTGCCCATGCTGCTCACATGAAGTTCAAAGTCTTCCAAATGGATGTCAAGAGTGCTTTTCTAAATGGGGAACTCCAAGAAGAAGTTTACGCGGAACAACCTCCAGGTTTTATCAATCCAACTTTTTCAAATTATGTTTATAAATTAGATAAAGCACTATATGGTCTAAAACAAGCACCTAGAGCATGGTATGAAACCTTAACTAACTTTCTCATTGAAAAGGGATTTACTAGAGGAAGAATTAATACTACCTTATTTTTTAGAAAACATGAGGATAAGACACTGGTAGTTCAAATTTATGTAGATGATATCATATTTGGTTCCTCTGATGAAAAATTATGTGAAAGATTTGCCAAGCTTATGCAGAGCAAATTTGAAATGAGCATGATGGGAGAACTCAACTTCTTCCTTGGACTACAAGTGAAGCAGACTGATGAAGGCATATTCATTAATCAAGCCAAATACATCAAAGACTTATTAAAGAAATATGGCATGGAATCTGCATCTATCATGAAGACTCCTATGCCACCTGCCACCAAGCTTGACAAAGATGAAAATGGTAAATCCATTGAAATCACTCAGTACAGAGGTATGATAGGTTCATTATTATATCTTACTGCGAGTCGACCAGATATAATGTTTGCTACATGTATATGTGCTAGATTTCAGGCTAACCCCAAAGAGTCTCATCTATTAGTTGTGAAAAGAATTTTCAAGTATCTTCAAGGAACTCCAAATTTAGGATTATGGTATCCCAAGGAGTCCTCCTTTGATCTTATGGGATACTCAGATGCTAACTATGCAGGATGCAAAATAGACAGAAAAAGCACAAGTGGAACTTGCCAGATGCTTGGCAACAAACTCGTTTCTTGGTTTAGTAAAAAGCAGAACTCAATATCGACATCTACTGCAGAAGCTGAATATATAGCCATAGGCAGTTGCTGTGCACAAATTCTATGGATGAAGACTCAACTTGCAGACTATGGGTTTGAGCTTAATTCTATTCCTATATACTGTGATAATACTAGTGCAATTGCTATAACACATAATCCTGTTATGCACTCAAGAACTAAGCATATAGGTATAAGATATCATTTCATCAGGGATCATGTACAAAATGGAAATATAGCACTTCACTACATCCCAACTGAAGATCAACTAGCAGATGTCTTTACAAAGCCTTTAGATGAATCAAGATTTAATAAACTAATAAGTTAGTTAGGAATGCTAAATCTAGACCCTTAATATATATCATGTTTTTTTTATATACTAACTCTGCAGAAATAAAAGTGAGCGAGGAAAATAAGTAAAAGTCAAAATCGTGAAATACACTCAACGATCATCAGGCAAAAGATCGTAGAGTTTACTCAACGATTGTCAGGCCAAGATCGTAGATTACACTACAAACCGGAGAACTTACTTAACGATTGGCAAGCCAAGGGTCGCAGAGTTTTCCTTATCGTAAAGCTAACTCAACGAACATCAACAAAAGATTTGAAGTGACAAGAGGGATCGTAAATCTCTAGGGGCAAAAAGGTCATCAACCAAATGAGATGCTCCTATCAGAACATGACACGCGTCTCAGCAAACGTAGAGGAAAAACTATCAAATGGCACCTGCACAAGTCATTTCTGGAAACGAGCTCAACTTCGAAGCTTTCACATCGGCAGATAAGAATTTCAAAAGGATAATCCAGTTACTAGAAAAGGCGGGTCTACGAGAAGCTCTGGGACCTAATACGAGGATTCTGTCAAAGCTTATCCGAGAATTCTACATAAATGGATCCTATGCAAATGGAACTCTAACCATTACTGTAAGAGGAATACAACTCAACCTCACTACTGAAGAATTTAATCTTGCCCTAGGATTCAAGCAAGGAGGCCTCACATCTCTAACTATGGTGAATACCGAAGAAGGCCTGAGAAGAATGCACCATCAAAAGAATCCAGGACTGAAAGGTTTAAAGAAGAAAGAATTTCCTCAGAAATATGAGTTCCTGGCAGATGTGGTTAGTAAATGCCTTCTATGCAAAGAATCGGCTCATGACTCAGTTAGTGAGGTGCAGCTGAAATTGATGAAAGCTATAGTCAAGAAGACAAATATCAACTATGGCTCTTTGCTGATGGAATGGATAGGGAACTGGATCCAGAATACGGAAAAAGCAAAGGGGACCAGAAAAATGTTCTATGGGAGATTCATCAGCATTCTTCTTAGATCATCTTTGGGGGATCTGATTGAGCCTGACGAAGGAGAAGCCCTAAACACAAACAAAAGAATCACCCAGAGAATCTTCGACAACTGGAGGAGGAATCAAGTTGAAAACAGGAAACTATCCCGGTCAAGGGATAGTGAAGGAACGCAGAGTGGGGCAGAGCCATCTCTATTAAAGAACACTCCTGCAGAAGAAGAATCTCAGGATGTTAGCAATCAATCTCAGGGTCTCATCAGAAAGAGGAAAGGAAAGAAAGCCCTTGAGATTGAAGAACCTCAGGGCTCATCTAATGAGGCTCCTAATGCTGCTCTTGAAGAAAAGGCTGCATCAGAGGATGAAGATTCTGATATGCGGAGGGAAACTCACAGCAAGTATGAAGCTGAAGAGGCAACCCCAAAAGAGCCAAAAAGAAAGAGAAGAAGGCTAGTTAAATTAGCTGACAAAGACTCAGTAGCTAAGGGGGAGCTACTTGAAAAAGTTGTCATGTCTCCAGTTGAGAAGGAGTCTTCTATGGCAGCTGAGCCTATGGATGCTCGGGCTAAGGGGGAGCTTCACGAAGATACTTCAGTCCCTTCAGCTACAATGAATACTGATGAAGAGGATGACATCAAAATAGTGGTCGTTGGAAGAGATGAGCAAAGGCATCTGAACTACAACTGCTTGCTGAAATTTTTGCCACTCATGCCATTCCACCGACCTCTGGTTCACAATGCATGGGATCAAGTATTCTGGACGTTCAAAGCTTACCCAAATGTGGTGATTATAGCTCAAGGCTATCCTCAGAATCTATTTTATGCCCAGAAGCTTATTTCTTGCAGCCCCTTCTCACATTCTTTAAGGCAAAAGGTACATGTTATTCCTCTCGCCCTCATTCAAATTCATACACCCTCATCTATGTTCAATAAATTTGAGGAGTCCCCAAATACCAACTCTGCATCAAACTCTACGATCAACACATCCCCGATCGTAGAGTCACCACCCTCTACGATTGGTGGTCAAGAAAGCCTAACTAATCAAAACGTAGAGTGCCCTCCAGACTCTCCTGAAATTCTGCCTACTCAGCAAACAATTCCTCCGGCTTCATCTTCAAGACTCCTATTAACCCACAAGGATATTCCCTCCACCTCTGGTCATGAATACTTTCATATTCCAAGCTCTACGGCTGACCAGGGACAATCATCTCAACTTCTCCAGGAAATTTTAGACAAGGTATCTCGACTTCCTACAACTGAGGGCTTAACTGACTTGACAAGCCATATCCATACAGAGATACAAAACGACCTGGCATCGAAATCCCACAACCTTCAACGTAGAATGGATGATATCATTGATGCTGCCAATGGTCTCTCTACCAGTCTGAATAAACAATTCTCCACAAGATTAAGGTAGTTAACGACAGCAGTCTCTGAAAATCTCCAAGAAAGGGATAAAATTTTTCTGGAAGCCTTGAACTCACATCAGCAGGCCGTTGTTATTCTTCAAGAAACCAATGATAAATCTATCACTCTCCTCAGTAATGAGATCATTGCCTTGAAGGACTCTCTCACAGAACAAAAACATCGGTTGAATGACACTTTGTCATTGGTGGAGCAAAAACAAATCATGGCTGACGAAAGACTCCAAGCCCACCAAGATGATGTCGCTGCCACTAAGACCCAACTTCAAGAAATTATTCAGGGCATACAGCAGCTTTCAGAACAGGTAGCAACAATTAATGATGCCAACAAGGGGGAGAAGAAACTGAGCACAGCAGAGCAAACAAGAACGAGCTCAGACTACAGCAGAAGAGGAAAAGCACGTCAAGGGATGAGGATGGTTCAAACTTTAATATATCCTCCTAGATTCGAAGCAGTACCATCTCGTCCCAGACAGGAGGTGACAGCAAGACCTTCTTCCTCAACTATAAGGCCATCTAGCTCACAGGAATGGTTTCAAATTAAAGAAGAAGAAGCTGTGTTGAGGGAAGAAGAACTGAGAAAAGCTGAAGAAGAAAGGAGAGCATTCTTCAGGCAGAGGGAAGAAGAAGGCAGAAGACCTCCTAGCAGAAGGAGATAAGTTTTTTTTTTCTTTTTCTGTTGTTTTCTCAATTGTATCATCTGACTAAAACATCAATAAAATTATTATTTTTTATATAGAAAATACAGCTGCTCACTGTATGATTAGGCATTCAAATACTCTTGCATTTTGCCTATTTTAATGTGTTCAAATCACTATCTGTTAATAATGTTGTCATCATCAAATTGGGGGAGATTGTTGAACATTGAATGATTAAATTTGATGATAAGAAATAATGTACAAGAGCTGTATTAGATAAGATCAAAACTGTTAGGTTGATCTCTTGTTAATTGTATAAAAGTCTTTTGTGATGTACTAAGACTTAGATAGATCAAAACTGTTAGGTTGATCTGTTGGTGTAATAAAATCGCAGAATGAACTCTACGATTTGTGTCAAGGAAACTCTACGATTTAAACAGACTCTACGATCAAGGGAACCAATCGTAGAATGGACACTACGATTGGTTCAGAAGACTCTACGATCAAGGCAACCAATCGTAGAATGGACTCTACGATTGTGGTCCAGAAGACTCTACAACCAGACAGACTATGTTCTTTACGAGAAACCTTAAATTGAACTCTACGATCAACAGTCTAACAGTTAAGTAAACTTTACAATAATCGTAAGAGATGATCCTTTACAGATCAATCACGTCAGCAAGGATATTCGTAGAGTTGATCACATAAGGTCGTTGAGCAAAAAGGCAAGAGACATCACGATTCTCATATCAGGAGCTATTCTATTCACGCATTCAATCTTCATCACAGTAACCAAAAAGGAAGCCTCTGCAACTCGATCAAGTCAGAAAATTCAGGTGTCTGACCCAAGCGTACTATGGAACAGAAAGAAGATTTTCAAGGCAAAAAATTCAGAGGACTGTGTCCTATCAGTCCTATAGTTTGGAAGGACCAAACGACTCTATAAAAGTTGGTGGGAACCTACGACTGACATATCTGTCCCAAAGGAAAAAGAAAACAACCTTCCATGGACTAACAAGTCAGATCTAATAAAGTCTCATCAAAGCTTTAATGAGCTATATTAATATAATATACAACAGCTCTCCTCTGTGAGGTAACAGAAAGAAATACAAGCTCAAGTAGATGGTCCAACGGAAAGAAAACCGAGGCCCTAACTTCTTAAATACCAAGATCAGCAAAAGAGAAAAAGGAGCACTGCACAAAAAGAAAAACGCAAGAAGTGAAATAGATTAAACTCATAAGAAAGCTTGCATTGCTACTAAGTCCTTCGAAAAACTCAAGCTAATAAGCAACTTAGTAGCACATCCAAATGTACATCAATCCAGAAGAGTTCTTTGTGAACTAGTATAAGCAAGTCTGTTAGACTTGTAAAGTTCTTTGTGAACTAAAATTTCAAGAGTGCGAGTCTTGAAGGAATCTTAGTGATTCAGATATTGTAAAAGTATCCTTAGTGGATTTGCTGCTGGAAGAGCAGAACAGTGGAGTAGGAGTCTTGTGTGCTCTGAACCACTTAAAACCCAGAGTCTTTCTCATTCTGTCTTTCATTTGCTATATCTGCCATATAATTGCTTGTTGAATTATTACTCTAACATATCAAGAAAAGGATAACTAAATCATATTCCGCTGTGTTAAACTTTCTGTTTAAGAATTAATTAAGTAAGATCTTTTCAAATAAAAGAAATTTTTAAAAGAATCTATTCAACCCCCCCCCCCCTTCTAGATTTCTATCGTGTCATTGGGAACTAACATTTATAATTTAGTATTTTAGAAATACTAATTATAAATTTATAAGAGGAGTCTTATTATTATTATTATTATTATTACTATTATTTTTATTATTATTATTACTACTAGTATTATTATTTAGTTCCTAAATGGTTTATCAATTAATTAATAAGTAATAATATTATTATTAAATAATTAAGTTCCTAAATAGTTTAGGAATTATAATTATAATAATTAATTAAGTTACTAAATGGTTTAGTAATTAATTAATAAGAAGTACTCTCATTATTAAATAATTAAGTTCCTAAATGGTTTAGGAATTATAATTAATTAATTTAGTTCCTAATTAAATTAGGAATCAAATTAAAACCCTAATCCTAAATAGTTTAGGAGGGTTGACTAGATCTATAAATAAGAGGAGTCTTATCATAGATCAAGGTTACACACTCTTTCATTAGATTAGTGAGAGTACTCCATAATTCTCTAGATGTAAGAGTTAGAGAGAGAGAGAGAGAATTAGGGCTAGCCATCCATGGTTTGGAGAAACTAAGATCCACTTTTTTAATTCATAGATCTCTTAGTAGATCACCTCTAGAGTTTCACACTTGGGGAGCTAACATTGATCCGTGGAATCTAATCGGTGAATTATGAAGATGAACGTGAAGGATTAAAGGGAGATGAACTTGTACCCGTGGAAGCTTGGTTCTACAAAGGTATAAATTATTTTATCCTTCTTCAAATAATAATAGTCGCATAAGAAAGATCCGGATTATTGGTTTGTACAAAAATTTGAAAATCTGATTTTTATTGCTTCCGTTGCGCTTATATAATTTGATTATATGTATGCCATATTTTTGCAAACCAACATAAATTATCTCAGATAATTACATGCATGTCATTATGCGTGTAAAAAATTTGTCAAATAAAGTACCCGAAAAGGATATAAATATTAATGATAAATCATGTTATGAATTTTGGTACATTAAAATAATTATTTTACTTAAATTATGTAAAATAATTATTACACGAGATAATTACGTAATGTATTAAAAATATTAATTATGCATGATTTCATTTGCATGGCTTATCCAGAATTGTTGAAGTTGGTGGAATTGAATGGTTTCAAAAAAAATAGTTAAGTGTCTTTGTCTATAAAAGGAAAAGAAAAACAAAGGAATAAAAGACGAAATAAAAAAGAAAAATAAAGCAACTCTTTCCATTTTCCCCCTCCACCCGACCCCACCACCATGCCACCCAAAGATATCCATATCCACCACACGAGGAGAATTGTTTGGTGCCATTCAAGGGAGAAACAAGCTTCAAGGAAGGTAAAGAAATTAATTTAGTTGAATTAATTTAGCAATTATGGTGATAAAAATATTTTGTGGAAAATTAGAAAATAATTAGAATAATTATTCTAAATAAATTTTGGATGTTTATCTATGGGTTATATGATTTTTGGAACATTTTTATTGGGAAAAATTGGAACAAAAATGAATGATTTTGTGCAAGTTGGCTACTGTTTCTGCGAAAAGAGGAAGAAGAAGAAAAGGGTAGCCCGTGCATTGCGCGGGCTTTTTTTTTTTTTCCGGACGCGGCATGAAACGACGTCGTTTTGGGGAGCAGAAGGAGAAGTCGCGCCTTGCGTGGCGGAAGTTTTTGGAAACAGGGGCCAAACGACGCCGTTTGGCGTCGGCAGTGGGGGGCCGCGCGCAATGCGCGGCCGACGGAAAGCAGCGAAATTACGGTTTTGCCCCCTATCTTTTCCGAAAATGACCAGCATGTCCTAGATGCGCAGAAATTATAAAAATGCCCTTGGACTTTTCAGAAAATTCCGGTTATATCCCTAAAGCTGCGAAAATTACCAAAATACCCCCATAACTTGATTTTAATTAAATAAATGTTTAAAAATTATTTAAAAATTATAAAAAAAATTACTAAAAATATAAAAATGATTTTTGGGCATTAAATGTAATATTTTAAAATAAATATTAAATATTAGAAATTAATATTTAAATATTAATCTAGTAAGGTTATAATATAGAAAAATGAGTAAATGAAAAATTCGGACAACCGAATACGCTAAAATTTATCCGACGAGCCGGGTTGTCCGTATTAAAGGTGTTTGATATTAAGTTAAATTAATATATTGAAGAATGATGTTAATATAATTAACCATTTTAATTAATAATTGACCCAGTACCCTAAAATAAATCGTCGGGTAGGGTTAATTACATTATAGATGATATTAATTAATTAAATTAATATCATAAGAAGATAAATAATTATTATTTAATTATTTTATGATCATAGGTTGTACGAGAAGCTGTATAGAATTGAATAATTATCAATTCCACAATACAGGCAAGTTCTTTAATGTTAAATGTTTCTCTTTTATGATATGTTAATTCTTATTCAGATGCATATAAATTATGTGTTATGTGATACGTGGTTAATATGACAACGATGTGTACTTTGTGCAATGATGTGAATATATATGAGTTATATTGCTCGAATAGAAGCACAACACATGATGTATGACACACACATAACATGTTATGGTATGTGTTACGTGAAGCATAAACTGTTGAATTTGCTGAGCCGTTGTGCTCATTATTTGCATAATATAAACTTTTGCAGGTAAAGAAATAAATTTCAGGAAAATTGGATTATGTTAGAGATGGATCAACCCAGAAGGTTGTAAATGAAATTGTTATATTCAATGTGGTAAATTACAATATTTTTTTTGATGTTTCGTATGTACATATACGTTTGATCCGTATAGGATGAATAGAGTTAAATTGTGAATCGTGAATGTTCAAGAGAGTTGTTACGATAGAAATTATTATATGTTTGATTTTGAATGATGCAACAAGGAATAATTGTATGAAGGTAAATAACATTAGATTTTGAATGTGGAGCATTATGATACTAGCTACAGAAAGAAAAAGTAAAGGTTGCGATCCAGGGACTAGGATCAAAAAATGAAATTTTTAAATTTTTAAATGATAAAATATTTAATACAATGATTGAATTGAGAAAAAGAAAAATTTATACCAAAATATTAGGTAATTGTTGATTTTAAAATTAATTAATGGATTAAATAAGGGGATTTAAGATTTATTAACAGACCGAAATTTGGACGTAAGGAAAATAATGAATAATAAATGTGAAATTTGAAGTAATAAAGTTGGTCGAATTTCGGGGTCGTTACAATTGGTATCAGAGCTTATAAACCTTAGGTAAATGATACCTTAAGCTATAACCTAAGTAAGAGTAAAGTTAGTTGCGTGTTCTGAAAATTTAAGTGTATAGTAAGCTCGTGACTCATGATTGTGTGGTGGAGCCCCTCAGTGAATGGGCGACTAAGGCCTGACTTGGATAAGCTCCGCAAGCCATATGATTATGGTATGTTCCTAAGCCCAAATACGTGATCAGTTTGATGAACATGGGGGATTAGAGAGCCATAAGTTAAAAGATATAGTTCTCAAATATTGGCTAACGTGAGTAAAATATGAAAGATATAAGATTACAAGAAAGAGATAAAGATGTTAAGAAAGATTTAGATGAAGATAAGGAATTTGAGAAAATTTATAGATTCATTTGAGAATACATCTGAAAGAATATTTGAAATGATTCAAAGATGAATCTCAAAGATAATCAGGGGACACCTGATTTAAGCAATAAAGATGACAAAGTAATCTAAAAAGCATAGAAAGAGATCATAATAACATGATCAAAAACAGTAAGAGGATCATACTACGATACGATCACGAGATAAGGGAAGCGAGTAAGGAATAGATTGTAAAGCAAGATCATGATGGGATCCAATTAGACTGTAAAATAACAGAAAGATCTGTTAATGATCTAAAAGGTATAGCTTGATGCTATAAAGAGATATGGTACTATGAAATAGTACAAGAAGAATTCAGAGAATGATAAGACATGAATGACAGAAATGATATGATAAGGGGGCAGAAAGTTTAGGTACGAAATTTCAATCGAGAATTCACGTGGTGACTGAGTTGTACAATACTTTGTATGGGGAGGGGACTTTTGTTGACTTAGTTACTATGTGATAATCATTGAAATGTTAGAGTCGCGTTAGCAGTTTTAATAGATAGATAATATTAAGTTTAGGCACGAGTTCTTAAAACTCATGCATATGGTAAGTCCATGACTCATAATTGTTTGATATGTTTTGAGCCCCTCAGCATATGGATAATCTTTGATATGTTCTCAAACTACGTATTGCTAGGACAAGCTCTGAAACTCATATTCTTATGGTAAGTTTCTGGACTCATAATGTGTGGTAAGTTTGATGAACTATACGGAGGTATAGAGAAGTTGGAGTAGTTAGAAATTTTAATATGATAAATAATAATAGTCCTAGCAATAAATTTAATAATTAAGTGAAGAAGTAGAAGGTGAATGTTAGGGAATTTAGGATATTCCCACTTTTCTAGCTTTGCTAGACTTCGAAATTTTTGGCCTCAAGCTAATTTGGCATGAATGTGCTTTGAAAAATACAAATGAATTCTAAGCGATCTAAAAAGTGCCTATGCTACTTGTTTCGGCTAGACAAAAATATTTTTTACATCAAAATGTATTTCAAAAGAATCATCCATACACCTTTTAGCCCGGTGTAGATGTGATGAATGACGGAATGCTCAACGTGTTGTTGAGACGGTGCGGTACTATTTCGTCATAAGATGATTCAACACCATAGAGTATGGTGTAGGAATTATTAACGACGGAATTCTCAACGTGCTGTCAAGATGATGCGGTAACATGAAGTCATAAATGATTTTGATTTATAAAGGTATGTCAAAGCTATAAGTCAATGCCATTTGACTCGGCTAGACATTTTGAAAAGTTTTGACATGATGGATGTTTTAGAAAAATAAAATAAAATTCTGCGAGTTATAAATTGTTGAAAGTAAGTCTATGTCAATTGATCTGGATAGACAAGCGTTGAAGGAAGATAAGTCTGAGCTATTGATTCAGCTAGACAAATTTTGAAATATATTCATTGAATTCATATTCTTTGAAAGTTATACTTAATTAAATTACTTTTGAATGAATCCTAAAGCTGAGATGAACAACGAGATTAAGAATATTGCAAGTTGATTGAATGGTCACCTGGCATAAGAAACACGGGCATGACAGATTGTTCTACTGGGGTGCCAAATTACGGATTAAATATACATCACTTTAATGGCAGACTGATCCACTGTCAGGGTTTGCAGTATGAAGTACTCGGGGAGCGAAGTACTGTAAACCAGGATAAATGTTCATTCAGCATATCATGAAAGTTTTCCAAAATAAAAATTTTGAATTCCGCCACTCTTATGAAGATTGGATGGTAGGATGTGGTAGTATTTTCTATCAGTGAGCAATAATGAATGTAATAATTGTGAAGCAACGAAATTATGAAATGTGATGGATTAGAAAATTGCAATATGTAATGACCACGAGAAAAGAAGGAAAGAAAGATATGTGGAATGAATGCAAAGGAAATGTGTAAGTTGCAAAAGAATGAGATATTAGTAAATAGAAATTTTGAGGACGAAATTTTTGAAGGAGGGGTGAATGTGATACCCCAGGATTTTCAGAGTAATTCCAAAGAAGGATTATGATAAATTAAGTAAAGGATAACATTTAAAACCTAGTGTGGAATGAAAAAAGTATTAAGGAATGATTTATGGAATGTGAAGAAGATTTATATGAATTAAGAAAAGAAGGATGAATGTGCAGAGTATAAATGAGGTGTGATAGAATGTATGAAATAAGTGGATTGAGTAAGGGTAAGTATGATTAAAAAAAGGAAATTCTCCAGAGAATGAGAAATCAAAGAAATTGTGAAGTGGGTTAAGAATTTAATATTCTAACTGTTACGATTATTATGGTGATATTCATTTAAGATGTGAGATATGGATATTAAAGAGGTAAAATATGATTATTATGGATTTAGTTATGATTCATCAAGATAAAAGTATAGCAAGGTGCTATAAATAAAATACTTATGATTATTACGGTAATTATGATTCCGATGACGGAATCTTGTTAAGGGGGAAGAATGTGAGGACCCGAATTTTTGGGATTATTTAATAAAATTAAATAAGGATTTAATTGATAAAAATTATCAAGGTTGTTCAAATTATTGGTGATATTTTATGTGAATTAAAGTATGTGATGAGATTTAATTAGTAAATTAAATCTGTACAGAGATCATGACGAATAGTGTGGAATTAAAATAATTAAAAAGTAAATAAATTATTTAAAAACAATTTATTAAGAATAAGAGAAAATTTTATGTAAAAATACAATAAATTATACAATTAAATTATTGTGAAAGTACATAAATTATTATTTAAATGATGACTATGTGGAAATGTGAGAAATATGAATTAGATGTGTATATATATATGTGTGCATGCTTAATTGATAATTATAAATTCCATTAATTATGAAAATTAAGGGATTAATAATTGAATTAATCGGGAAGTTAAATAAAAGTGAATGAGGAAGTTGGTAAAAGTTGAAATATTGATTTTAGATTTAATTAATAATTATGGTGAAGGTTTAGAAACTATTTAAGAGGAGGAAGGAATTTTATAAATTATATACCAATAAAGTATATAATTTATATAAGGAAAGTAAAGTAAAATATTAATAGAAGAATAATTATATAAATTATATAAGAATAATTATATAATTTATATAAGAGGATTAAATTAAATAAGGATGGAAGAAAAATGTTATAAATTGTACTTTGTGTAAAAGAAAAATAAGGTAATTATATAAATTATATAATAATAAATTATATAATTTATGTGATGACCCCAAATCCGGGTTCCATAACCTCGAGTTTGGTTCTCACTATTCAACACATTACTAGCAATTAAATACATACCTTGCATTTAAATATCGCGGAATAATACATATTGGTTCCCTTCAAAAGGTTACAATACCAGGGTCTATCAACCTTAACATAATAACAGTTCCTATCACAAGGAATTACAAAAGGTTTAACAACCGTAAATACATAATTAAAGATTTAATTAGCATGCATAAGCTAACTTAAGCTCTGGCTTTTTCTTTTCCCTTATTCTTCTTTGAGCAATCAGGATTATCTGAAAAATGGTTCATGATATAGCAAGAATGAGCAACTAGTTTGCTCAGCAAGTTTAGAACAATCATATAGATTTAATATATCATGAATGAATGGGAAATGTCATCAATGGTTCAACAATAGATATAACAATTGTGAATGAAACAGGATTCAAATTTTAATAAACAGAATATTTGAATCTTAAAATGCTGAGTGGTCACTAAGGACCCTGAATTAACGAGGGTATAATAGAGTTTCCTCTGACCCTTTGAGTTGTTTGGTTTTCAAGGGGATCGACCTATTCAACCCGCTGTATATGCATTACATTTAGTCACTGGCGCCCAAAGTTGGTTTCTCGACACAAAATCCCCTAATTTAGGGTTGTTCAATTCTCAGACTTAATATAAGAAATCCGCACCCAACAATGGTTTGGATAAGCTTTTAAAAGTATTCAAGTATTGAATTTATAAACGTAATGTCTAGCTGAACTATTAGCTTTTGACATTTTTAGTACAGTTCATGAATCAAGAACTAATAAGCTTCAAGTGCACTAAGTGCGATTTTATAAACAATATGGATGTGGAATAATTTTTAATAATTAAACCACTTGAAGCTTTAACAATAAATACAAGTATAGAAACTTGTTCAACAATAAATAAGTAGGGTTAGAGAACTTGCCTGTTTGCTCAGCTACAATAATTGTCTAGCTTTAACTAACTTGCTTTGAAAGACCTAACATTAATAAAGTCGGTCTAATAATTAGTACGACGTATTTGCATAACTATACGCTTAATAACGAACTTATTTACCACATAAGTACTAACACATAAATTACATTAGTCAAAACAATATTATTAACCTTATAGACCCTCAATCATATTAGGTTAATAATTTAATAAGTTAGAAAATATTTTTCTTAAGTGTTGGACACTTATTAAACCTTTAAACAACTTATTATAATTGTTTAATTAAATTCAATTTATTTTATTAGCTCAATCTCTTTTTAATTACTATTTAATATTGATTAAATAGAAATTAATTAATTAACTCTAGTTATTATAAATAATAACTAATTGTACTTACTTATTATTTAATTATAATTAAATAATAAATAATTATTAACTTAGTTTTAACCTTCTTTAATTTAATGTTAATCAACCAATAATTAACCAAGTAATTAACCTTACTTATTATTTAATTAAGAAAATTAAATAATAGTTTACTAATCTTAATCCTCTTTAATTATTATTTAATGTCAATTAAATAATAATTAATTATTTAATTAATTTTAATTATTATTTAAGGTTAAATAATAATCAAATCATTCTTATTTATTATTTTAATTAAATAATAAATTATTACTCTAATAACTTAATTTCCATTAATCGTTATTTAATGTAAATTAAATAATAATTAATTACTTAATTCTCCTTATTTATTATTTAATAATATTTAAATAATAAATAATTAATTTATAAATTTAATCTCTCTTTAAATATTATTTAATAGGCATTAAATAATAATTTCTAATTTATCATCTTTATTTATTATTAACATTTAAAATAATAAATAAATAATAAATTTATTTAATTTAACCATGGTTTAGCTAACTAGATTAATATTTAAAATATTTAAATATTAAACTTAATGAAAAATATCCTCCCCAATATTATTTTTGTATTATTATAATTTTAAATTAATTTTTAAATATTTAAATTAATTAAAATTAACCCGAATGACATTTTCGTAATTAAGTTGAAAAACCGGACCGATGGCAGTTTCGTAAATAATCAGAAAACTGATCCGAGGGCAAAATGGTAATTCTGCCAAGAAAAACACGGAGGGGCATAAATGTAATTTCGCCGAAAAACTAAATACCGCGCATTGCGCGCGTTACAGATTTTCACGACCCAAAACGACGCTGTTTTTGAGAAACCGGAAACGGCTTCCGCGCGTACGCGCGGAGTGAATTTCCCGCAGAAGCCAAACGACGTCGTTTGGCTCCGCGTTTTTTCCCAGCAAAAGCTTCCGCGCATTGCGCGTACTGTTCCTAATTTTTTTTCCTTTTAGCAGACAGTGAACAGTGCTCCGGCATACACATTTTAAATAAAAAAATACCTTCAATAAATCTTTAACTCTTCAATAAAAATCCAAAAAAATTACCAATCACCTTATATTAATTTATAACATGAAAAAATAATTTTTCATGATTTAATATCATTATTTTTTTATAAAAATTTTTACATCACATAAACTACCATAAATCATAACTTTTTGTATATAACTCCATTTTGAGTGATTCAAACTTTGTTTTTCTCATGATTTAATGTTCTATAATATTAGCACATCAAACCTAAGTTTTATAAAAATATTTTTGGACATAATTTCCAAAACTTGTTTACACACTATTAAATACATATTTTAGCATATAAAATATACCAAAATACAAACCAAGCATATTAAACTCAAGCATGGCATAAATATTACCTCTACACATTAATAACTATATTAACATGTTTATACTAACATGATGATTTATTTAATTTAAAAACAAACAACATTTAAAATAACCATTACCTTGATTTAATGGTTATTCTTCTTTTTCTCCCAAAGTATGTTGTGAAAGAAGATGACATGCACTAGCTTAGCACTCCTTCTCCTTCTCTTGCTCTCTCTCAAAATATTTTGCTCTCAAACTCTCTCTTTTGATTTTTTTGGAGCAAAATGAAATAACATCTATCAACTTTTCAAGTATACTTGAAAAATTAGTAGATACACATAATGTATCTAATAATTTTGACCACTACAAGCTAGCTATTGGATACTTACACAAGTTAACAAGCCATGACTTGGTTGGTGAAAAGAAGCATGGTTCATGTACTTAAAAAAAATAAAACAAGCAATCCTTTTTAATTAAATAATTGAAAAATCAAATAATAATAATAATAATAAAAACAATACAATCACTCCTCTCCTTCCTGCCGGCACATCACCATGTCCCCAAAATAAAAGTCACTTTTCACATTTTAATAAATAATAATTTAATTTAAGTATTTTCCAAGTGGGCCAATCATTGGGCTTTAATTTAAAATACCAATTGGGCTTCTATTAAATTGTTTGGGCTACTAAATTGTCAAATTTTATTATTCCCCACTTGGGCTACTAATTGACCCATGTTGGGCTAATTTAATAATTTACACATTAATTATTCAATCCATGGTTAAATAAATAATTAGATTGAATAAATAATTAAATATTCTAACCCATAAGTATTAAATTACTAAATGGACTAATAAATATTATAATAAATATTTCACATTATTTACATTAATTAATAATCATATTAATTAATTTATTATATTTAATTCACTCATTATATTCAATTTAATTGAATATTTAATTAATAGGAAACTTATCAATTATTTTGATATTAAAACTTTAGGGTTTGTTCACTAATTTAATAACATATTAGTGACCCCCTTTAATTAATTTTAGTAATTAATTACATAATTATTTAATCACATAATTAATTAATCACATAAAAAGATTTAAATAATCTCGTAAAACTAACTCGTTGGAAATTAAATTAATAATTTAATTAATAAAGATGTGGAAATTCTAGGACATTACAATTTATATAAGGAAAGTTAGTGAAAATTGTAAAGAAATGAAAATAAAAGGAAGGTTTTAATTTATTAAAAATTATATTTATGTATAATGGAATTATTATGATTTTTATGAGGAATAATATTTCGGAAACGTGCATATGTTAGTGTAACATAATGTCCAAGTAACGAAGTGAAAAATTACGAAAAATAATTTTATATGAATTATTTTATGAGTTTTGGAGGTATAAATTACCTCAGATAATTACATCCATGTCATTATGCGTGTACAAAATTTGTCAAATAAAGTACCCGAAATGGATATAAATATTAATGATAAATCATGTTATGAATTTTGGTACATTAAAATAATTATTTTACATACATTATGTAAAATAATTATTATACGAGATAATTACGTAATGTATTAAAAATATTAATTATGCATGATTTCATTTGCGTGGCTTATCTAGAATTGTTGAAGTCGGTGGAATTGAATGGTTTCAAAAAAAATAGTTAAGTGGCTTTGTCTATAAAAGGAAAAGAAAAACAAAGGAATAAGAGAGGAAATAAAAAAGAAAAATAAAGCAACTCTTTCCATTTTCCTCATCCACCCGACACCACCACCATGCCACCCAAAGATATCCATAGCCACCACAAGAGGAGAATTGTTTGGTGCCATTCAAGGGAGAAACAAGCTTCAAGGAAGGTAAAGAAATTAATTTAGTTGAATTAATTTAGCAATTATGGTGATAAAAATATTTTGTGAAAAATTAGAAAATAATTAGAATCATTATTCTAAATAATTTTTGGATGTTTATCTATGGGTTATATGATTTTTGGAATAAATTTGTTGGGAAAAATTGGAACAAAAATGAATGATTTTGTGCAAATTGGCTACTGTTTCTGCGAAAAGAGGAAGAAGAAGAAAAGGGTAGCCCGTGCATTGCGCGGGCTTTTTTTTTTTCCGGACGCGGCATGAAACGACGTCGTTTTGGGGAGCAGAAGGAGGAGCCACGCCTTGCGCGATAGAAGTTTTTGGAGACAGGGGCCGAATGACGCCGTTTGGCGTCGGCAGTGCGACCGACGACAACGCAACGAAATTACGGTTTTGCCCCCGATCTTTTATGAAAATGACCAGCGTGTCCTAGATGCGCAAAAATTATAAAAATGCCTCTGGACTTTTCGGAAAATTCCGGTTATATCCCTAAAGCCGCGAAAATTACCAAAATACCCCCATAACTTGATTTTAATTAAATAAATGTTTAAAAATTATAAAAAAAATTACTAAAAATATAGAAATGATATTTGGGCATTAAATTTAATATTTTTGAATAAATATTAAATATTAGAGATTAATATTTAAATATTTAAATATTAATCTAGTAAGGTTATAATCTAGAATAATGAGTAAATGAAAAATTCGAACAACCGAATACGCTAAAATTTGTCCGACGAGCCGGGTTGTCCGTATTAAAGGTGTTTGATATTAAGTTAAATTAATATATTGAAGGATGAGGTTAATATAATTAACCATTTTAATTAATAATTGACCAGTACCCTAAAATAAATCGTCGGGTAGGGTTAATTACATTATAGATGATATTAATTAATTAGATTAATATCATAAGAAGATAAATAATTATTATTTGATTATTTTATGATCATAAGTTGTACGAGAAGCTGTATAGAATTGAATATTTATCAATTTCACAATACAGGCAAGTTCTTCAGTACTTTAATGTTAAATGTTTGTCTGTTATGATATGTTAATTCTTATTTAGATGCATATAAATTATGTGTTATGTGATACGTGGTTAATATGACAACGATGTATACTTTGTGCAATGATGTGAATATATATGAGTTATATTGCTCGAATAGAAGCACAACACATGATGTATGACACACACATATGATGTTATGGTATGTGCTACGTGAAGCATAAACTGTTGAACTTGCTGAGCCGTTGTGCTCATTACTTGCATAATATAAACTTTTGCAGGTAAAGAAATAAATTTCAGGAAAATTGGATTATGTTAGAGATGGATCAATCCAGAAGGTTGTAAATGAAATTGTTATATTCAATGTGGTAAATTACAAAGTTTATTTTGATGTTTCGTATGTACATATACGTTGGATCCGTATAGGATAAATAGAGTTAAATTGTGAACCGTGAATGTTCAAGATAGTTGTTACGATAGAAATTATTATATGTTTAATTTTGAATGATGCAACAAGGAATAATTGTATGAAGGTAAATAACATTAGATTTTGAATGTGGAGCATTATGATACTAGCTACAGAAAGAAAAAGTAAAGGTTGCGATCGAGGGACTAGGATCAAGAAATGAAGTTTTTAAATGATAAAATATTTAATACAATGATTGAATTGAGAAAAAGAAAAATTTATACCGAAATATTTGGTAATTGTTGATTTTAAAATCACTTAATGGATTAAATAAGGGGATTAAAGATTTATTTACGGACCGAAATTTAGACATAAGGAAAATAATGAATAATAAATGTGAAATTTGAAGTAATAAAGTTGGTTGAATTTCGGGGTCGTTACAAAGTACGCTAATGGCATGGGCACTACTGCCAATGACATCATCGATACGCTGACCACGATGAACGATGAGCTGGAGGATAGGGTTCAGCACCTGGAGGAGAAGAATTAGATTCACCAGCAAACTGAGGACCAGTATAAGGATGCAACTTACATGTTCTCTGGCGAGAAGATGGAGCGGAAGGAGAAGATGGCCGAGATGGAGGCTAGACTAGCAGCAGCTGAGCTGAAGGTTTAGCAGAGATAGGCAGAGAAGGAGGCCATTAGAGGCCAGTTGCAGCAGACAATAGATGCTAGGGTAGATATGGAGATCCATAGACATGCAACTCATGGGCAGATGCTGGAGCTAGAGGATGAGGTGAGAGAGAAGAGGTGAGGATCGATAGACTTAGCTATGTCTATCATTCTTCTTATGGCAGATTACAGAGTAGGGTGCACTATTACTTAGCTGAGGAGGGCCAGACCATGCATACTATCAGTGGGAGTGTGGTGATGGCTATGGGAGATGAGGAGTACGATGACGCTGTGCGTCAAGGGATGCGCAATCTGTAGTAGTAGTTTTCTTTATTTTTGCATGTATATACATGTAGTAGAAACCCAACTTTTGTTTTGATAGAGGGTTAGTATGTTATAAATCCCAACTCTATGAAGTTGTGTGATATGTTTATGTTAGATCCCGTCTTTTGTTGTATTACCGGGGTTATAGCAGTATGCTTATGATGTAAAAATGCTATGCACTAGGGTTTTAGTATATGAATATAAATGCATTTTCGTTTATGTTTATATGTGTCGAGATGATTTATTATACTTTAGTTTAAATTTCTTAAGCTACAAAACATAAGTGAAAAGATGAAACAACTTTAATAATTAAATTTTCTTTATACAGAAAATGCCGCCACAAAGAAGAAATCAACGACTACCCCCACCACCACCAGAAGAGTCGGTTAATGCAGGAGGGGTACTGCTAAACCCACTACAAGAATTTATGGAAATGCTTATGGGAGCATTCCACGGACGAAGTGCTAATGCCACTGGAGCCACAAACCCTGCCGCTCCACTAGCAAGCTTTAAAGACTTTAAACTGATAGGACCACCCGAATTCCGAGGAACCACGAATCCTATAGAAGCACAGACCTGGATAAAGGAGATGGAAAAGGTCTTCGAGGTCGCATGAGTAGTAGAGGAGCAAATGACCTCATTTCCTACCTTTATGATGAAGGGGGAGGCGAATTATTGGTGGAAGGCCAATAAGAGCAGAGCAGGAGAGGGAACTATCGCCTGGGCGCAATTCAAGGAAGTGTTCTTGGAGAACTACTTCCCAAAAAGTACACAAGCCAGGATGGACGTCAAATTCCTGGAACTCAAGCAGGGTAACATGTCAATATCTGAATACGCCGTCAAATTCAATGAATTAGCGAGATTTGCTCCACACTAGGTGGACACTGAAGTAAGGCGAGCGAGAAGGTTTGAGCAGGGGCTGAAACCGTGGGTTTATACAAAGCCAGCGCACTTTTTGCCGATCAAGATTAAGTTCAGTTTGGATCAGTTGACCAAACTGTACATCAAGGAAATAGTTTTAAGACATGGGGTGCCGGTAACGATTGTGTCAAACAGAGATCCGCGTTTCACGTCAAAGTTTTGGAGGAGTCTTCAGAAAATATTAGGGACACAGTTGAGAATGAGTACAACGTATCATCCGTAGATTGATGGGCAAAGAGAAAGGACCATACAAACATTGGAAGATATGCTCAGTGCCTGCGTGATGGATTTCAAGGGCAGTTGGGAAGACAATTTACCACTAGTTGAGTTTGCATACTGATGAGTGGGTTTTATACCTACGAATTAAATACATTTAAGCTTGATAATTTGTGTATCTTTAAGTGTTTTATGTGATTTTATATGTGTTTTTATGTTATTGTATAATATGGTGAATTATATCATGTTTAGGTATTTTATGTATTCTATGTCGTTTTTGTGTAGTTTATTCGTAATTTATATGTTAAGTGTTGATTTAGTTGTATGTGTTTTTTGTACCATATTGTATAGGATGTGGTTTTGTATTATTTTTATGTGTTTCTATTTCATTTTGTAGGAATTATAATAAGGGCTCGGTGGACCAAGGCTTGGAATTGCCCAGTTCGCATTTTCTGCGCTCCGTTTACGCAGCAGCCAATGCACGCCCAATTTTGGCCTTTATCCTTTCCGAATATTCAATTTTGTAAAACATGAAAGTTGTAGGTCTACGAGTCTCCTTTCCGAAACATCTTGAATCACCTCAATCGGAGTTCGTATGAAGAAGATATGCCCAAAACACTGAAGGAGGCTGCAACAGTCCAAAAAGGGCCATTTCTGGGCAGAATGTATGAGCGCTGCAGCGGTGGTTTCCACCACCGCAGCGGTAGTACAAAACCTGAAATTAGCAAAAAGTTTGATCGCCGCGGCGGTGCACTGTTCATACGCGCAGAATCAGTTTTAAAAAGGAAAAGCTGCAGCCCTAAACATTTTAATCTCATTTCTTCTTCTTTGGGAGGCGGCTAGAGGCGATCTTGGAGGCCAAAGGATGAAGAGATTCACCTTCCATGGAGGTTAGGAATGAAATGCAACATCTAAGGAAGCTATGGATTGAATGCTTAGAGCTTGGAGATGGGTGACAACTATCTTCTTCTTCTTTCCTTTAATTTGTATTTTCGTTATTGTTGATTACTTTTTGGAACAAATATGGATTAATATCTATCCATTGATCTTGTATCTATGTTGGGTATTGAATCTATAACATGTTTAGCCACTGTGATTTGTGTTTGCTTTCATTTAGCTATGTGTATGTTGTATGTATGTTGGATGTGGTATTACTCATTTGCTATGGCTTGAGCATGGAATTTATGATTGTGTTGGTTATCTAGTACGTAGTTTAATTGAATCTCTCTTTCTTATTTGGTTGTTGATGCATTTGTGAGTTCTTTGAAAGAAGGATTTCATTGTGCATGCCAAGTGTTCGATAAAATGTCTAAACGAAGTTTGTCTTGTATTTTGCATATCTTTGTGCTTCGTTGGCTATGGTTTGTTGTCTCTTGGATGGCACCATATGAATTGGGTTATCACATTTAGTTTTTCATGTTTAATTGCTTGGACAAGTGGTTAATTTGGTAACCTATATGAAATTGGAAAACGGATTATAGTGTTTTAACCCGAATGTGATAACATGTGTTATGCTATGTGTTCTTAGGAGCGTATGCATAATTTGTGCATAGGATAGACATATACCTATGTGCCACATGTAACCAATATTGAAGAGAGTGGGTGAAGTGGCATACGAGGTAGCTTTGCCTCCTGAGCTGGAACATATTAACAATATGTTTCATGTGTCAGTCTTGCGACCATACAAACCAGATTACAAGCACGTCATATCCTATGAGCCAATTCAAGTTGAGAAAGACTTATCTTACGAGGAAATTCCTATCCAGATATTAGGTAGGAAAGAGAAGAAATTACGCAATAAGATTATACATTCTGTCAAAGTCCTTTGGAGGAACCACAACGCTGAGGAAGCTACGTGGGAACTTGAAAAAAAGACGAGGAATGAATATCCGTATCTTTTTGAGTAGTTTAATTTGTAATTCCGAGGACGGAATTCTTATAAGGGGGGGGGGGGGGGGAATGTAATGACCATGAATTTCATTAGTCATTATAATTATAATTACTATATAATTAGCAATGAATTAAATTTTTTGTATTAATTAACTGTGCATTAGATAATTAAATAAATGTAATTGTATATGTGTATTTTTATTTAAAGAAATAAAGTAAGGTGTATAATTAATTAAAGCAAATCTAATTGGATTATATTTTAAATCCAAATGAGTTGTTAAACTAGGTCAATTAAATTTATCTAGTAGCCCAAGTAATTAAATTAAACCTTAGTCCATGTAATTAATTAAACAAGCCCAATGCTTATTTTAATTAAAGGTAGCATAGTTATTTAAATGTTAGCCCAATATGTTAATTAAATTGAGCCCAACCCAATTAAATGGATGAGCCCAATATATTTAATCCTAGAGTCTAAAGTGGAGCCCAATAGGAAGTCAAAATTGGTCAAAATTGTTACATATATAAATATACATATATAGATGTATATATGTATAATTAAAGTAGAAAAATTAAAGAAAAAATGGCTTGAAAAAAGCCATTTTTGCTGAGATTTTAGGGGGCCAACTTGGGGTTGCTTGATTTCCATGTTGCTTCTTATATACAATTTGTCATATTAGGTGAACCACCCAAGTCAATCAACAATTCTTTCACCTAGTCAATTCATGCTATAGTAATCCATATTAGCTTTTAATTTGACCAACATTGGTTGATTAGGCGAGTTGATGATAGATTACCAATGTGCTATAAAAGAAACACTCCACACTTGTGTTATGTTTGCTAGTTCATTTCCTAGAGAGAAGTTATGGATTTTTCAGAATACAAGAGCGTTTATATGGCTAAAAAGTTACGTCTATGAGTTTTTTAGAAAACCTAACTTGAATATTTCAAAAATGTGGAAAAACAAAGAAGTTATGGATTTTTCCTCAAAAGTATGTTGATTTTAAAACCCTAGGTTACCTTGTGAGCAGTTTTGAGTCTAGTTCCGTATGGAATTTGGATTGGAATATAAAGAGAAGTTGTAGAGGGGGAAATTCTGATGAAAATGGACTCAAGAATCACCTCAAAATATTTTAAAATGAAGAAGTTATTACTGTTGGAGCGACGGAGAGTCGTGCAACCAAAAAATTAAGTTTCGGACAGACTGGCCGAGCGCACCTGCGCTCGGTGTGGGCACAGCTGCGCCCGAACATTCTGCCTAACAGATTTTGGTCGGTCCGGGTGGGGTCAGTCCCGGTCGAGTTTTTTTTTTATAAATTAAGTTAAAATAAGTGTAAAATGAATGTATTTGGATATTAAATCAATATATGGAGTTTATTAGTAACTAATTGGTAGCTAAATGTATAAAATAAAGGCTAACATTAACACAATTAAAAGGTTAACTATTGTTATTGTTTGTAATAAAATATTATTAAGTGGTTAATAATATTAATATGTGATTAAAATGTTATTAAATGATTATAACATTTGTAAATGATTAAATATTACTACATGGGTAATAATATTAATAAGTCAATGAAATATCATTAAATAGGTAATAATATTGATAGATGAATAAAATATTATGATTAATAATATTAGATAATGAATAAAGTATTATTTAATGATTAATAATATTACAAGGTTAATAAAATATTATTAAATAATTAATAATATTAGATAAGGAATAAAATCTTATTAAATGATTAATAATATTAGATAATGATTAAAATATTATTAAATGATTAATAATATTAATAAGATAATAAAATATTATTAAATGGTTAATAATATTAGATATTAAATGAAATATTATTAAATGATCAATAATATTAATAATGTGATAAAGTATTATTCAATGATTAATAATATTAAAAGATTAATAAAATATTACTAAGGGATTAATAATATTAGAAGGATAATAGAATATTATTAAATGATTAATAATATTATAAGACTAATAGAATATTATTAATTGTTTATAATGTTATATAAGAATGTGGACTATATTAAGTAATTAATATAGGTTTTATGTGATATTATCAAATAATGATAATATTTCCTAAGTGTTTAATATACCCTTAATTATTTAATTATGTGGTTAGATATAACATGTATAAATGTCATCATATGAATACATATATGATACTAATTTGAATATTAACTTGATTAATTGTTAGGTCTATCTAAAGATAATTAAATTGAATTGGTTAGTAGTAGACCACGCACGAGACAAGTTTCTTCTTAAACCTAACTTGTATTTATTGTTGCAAATATTCTTCAACCTTATTTACATTGAGCAATTCAATTACTGTTGAGCAAGTATCTACACTCGTAGTTATTTGACAGACCTTTGAGTGAATTAATTATCGAAAATTACTTCACATCATTATTGCATTGTATTCGCACATAGTGCCTTTGTAAATGTTATAGTTCAATAATTTATGAATTGTTTAAGAATGTTTAAGCTAATTGTTTCGGCTAGACAAATGCATGTTTAAATTCCTCTAATTGAATATTATAAAAGCTTATCCAAATCATTGTCTGGGGCGGATTCTTATAGTAAGACTGAGAAAGAACAACCCTAGTTAAAGGGGATTTTTATATTGTTGGGTAACCGAATTTGCGCAAGAAATCTAAATGTTATGCATAGACATAGGACTGATCCCCTCAAGTGTCCCGTTTTTTTAGGTGTAAGATATATGTATGTCTGTTCTACCTTAGTAGCAGTTCATGGTCATTAAAGACCACTCAGCAGTAAAGAGTCAATCTCTTCTTATATTGAAACATTGATTCTTGATTTATTTCGCAACTGTTATTCATTGTTGAAAGCCCTGATGTTATTTCCCTTTTCATCATGATATATCGTATGCTCTTGTTTATAAACTTGTTGAGCCATTTAGTTGCTCATTCTTGCTATATCATGACTTAATTTCAGCTAAATCTGAATGTTCTAAAAAAGACAAAGGCAAGAGAAAAGCAAACGTGTAGATTAGTAAATGCATGCTAGATTTAAATTACTGTTATGTAATTTCCTTGTAAATTTTTTGTATTCCCTTAAGATATGTAATTTTTATGTTAAGGTTAATCGACCTTGGGAAGTGTAGCATTTTTATAAGGAACCTTTTGTATTATTCCGCGAAGTTTAAATGCAATTTATGTATTTAATTATTAGTAAGTATTGTACAGTGGAAAACCAAACCCGAGGTTATGGAACCCGGATTTGGGGTCATCACAAATGATCTTTACTGATTTAAAAGTCAGATATTACAGAGTTTTGTTTCAAATAAACACTATTATGTGAAGTGACATGTCCAAAAGACGTTGCACGTTTTTTGGTGAATAGTATTTTCGACTACCATTTCTCAGAAAATGGTTAGACTATCAAAAAGGCGAAAAAAATATTTTTCGACTTTGTTGTATTCTCGACACATTTTTTGAGAAAAACTTTTATCGACTATAACGTGTTTTCAAAGTACGAAAATATGAATCCTGAAACAGAATGTCATTTTGAAGTAAACGTCTCGTTCGAAGGTCTAGGTTAATTTTCCTAGAGTTTAGGGTTTAAGTTTTATCTTCTTTGCAATTTTTGAAAAAAAAATTTATTCTCGTTTTTCATGCTAAGGTTTGATACTTAAACCAAAACACAAAAATAAACAATAACGAAGATTCCATAACATATATAAGATATAATTCAATCTTTATTTATTTATATAAAGTCATATTATAACTCTCGAAAGTTAAGAATATTACATTCACCCCTCCTTAAAAGAATTTCGTCCCCGAAATTAACTTATACAATTAAGAAAACGAATGTGGATATTCTATCTTCATTTTATCTTTTAATTCTCACGTTACTTCTTCCATGGATTGATTTCTCCATATGACCTTGACTAAAGGTATGACCTTGTTTCACAAGACTTGTTCCTTCCTATTAATAATTTTAACAGGAATCTCCTTGTAACTTAGAACCTTCTCAATTTGAATGGGTTCATAGCTGATGATGTGTGTGTAATTGGGTTTATAAGGATGTAATACTGAAACATGAAATACATTATGTATATGTTCCAGCTCTGGAGGTAAGACTACTTCATAAGCTACCTCACCTATTCTTTGTAATATCTCAAATAGTCCTATAAACCTTGGACTCAGTTTTTCTTTCTTTCCAAAACAAATATTTCATTTCTAAGGAGATACTTTTAGGAAAACATGACTACCGACCTCAAAGTCTCTCTTTTGTCAATGTAGATCGGCTTATCTCTTTTGTCTTTCTTGAGCAGCTCGTAACCTCAGTTGAATTGTTCGAACTACTTCCGCTATTTATTGAACCAATTCTGGCCCAAACATCTTCTGTTCACCGGCTTCATCCCAACACATCGGTGTTCTACACTTTCTTCCATATAGAGCTTCATATGGTGGCATTCCTATACTAGCGTGACAACTATTGTTGTAAGTGAATTTACCAAAGGTAAGCGATCTTCCCAAATTCTCTCAAAGTCCATCATACAAGCTCTTAACATATCCTCCAATGTTTGGATAGTCCTTTCACTTTGACCATCTATTTACGGGTGATAAGCAGTACTCATTCTCAATTATGTACCTAGATGTTCTTGAAGACTTTTCTAGAAGTTCGATGTGATCCTTGGGTCCCGATCAGACATAATTGAAACTGGTACGCCGTGTCTAGAGATAACCTCCTTAATGTATAGCTTTGCCAATCGATCCAAAGTGAACTTAACCTTGATTGGTAAAAAGTGAGCTGACTTGGTTAGTCTATCCACTATTACCAATATGGCATCATGACCTTTCTGTGTGGTTGGTAGGCCCACTACAAAATCCATTATAATATGCTTCCATTTTCACTTTGAAATCTCCAATGGTTGCAAACAATCCACTGGGTCTTTGATGCTTGGCTTTAACTTGATGACATGTCAAACACCTACTAACGAATTCAACCACCTCATTTTTCATGTTTAGCCATCAGAAATGTTGACTTATGTTTTTGCACATTTTGGTATTGCCTGGGTGTACTGAAAACTTAGTACTATGTGCTCCTAACATGATATCTTCCTTGGGTTCTTGAACTGAAGGAATCCAAATTCTAGATTTAAATCTAATGATTTCCTCATTGTCCATCTTGTATTTGCCGTCTACAATCTCTATTGATTTCTTCAACTTCTTATAGTTTCCATCTTTCTCTTGGATTTTCTTAATGTTATCCAACAAGGTTGAGTGATCCTCCATTACGAACAATTTCCTTATCGAGATTGAAGGAACTCTTACCTCTATGTCGAGTTTGGAGAACTCTTTAATCAACTCATCGTGAGTTGTTAACACATTTAACTTCTCTTGGTTCTTCCTACTCAAAGCATCAGCAACTACGTTGGCTTTTCCTGGATGATATAAGATTTCACAATCATAATCCTTAATCAATTTCAACCATCGTCTTTGCCTCATATTCAACTCTCGTTGTGTAAAAATATACTTTAAACTCTTATAATCTATATTAATTTCACACTTCTCCCCATACAAGTAATGCCTCCATATCTTTAAAGAAAATACTACCACCGCTAATTCTAGATCGTGAGTAAGATACCTTAACTCATAATCCTTTAGCTGTCGCAAAGCATAAGCTATTACTTTGCCATGTTGCATTAAAACACAACCTAATCCTTTATGTAAGGCATCACTGTAGACTACAAGACCTCTACTATTATCCGATAAAGATAATATTAGCGTCTCACTTAGTCTCTTCTTTAGCTCTTGAAAGCTCTTTTCACATTTGCCAGTCCAAGCATACTTTACGGTCTTCCTGGTTAAGTTGGTTAATGGGGTTGCTATTTTTGAATTTTTTTAATGAAACATCTATAGTATCCCGCTAAACCTAAGAAACTTCTCACTTCGGTTGGGGGCTTTGGTTGATCCCAGTTCATAACTGCTTTTACCTTTGATGGATCCACTGAAACTGCATGTTTTTCAAGCATATGACCTAAGAACTAAACTTTCTCTAGCCAGAACTCACATTTTAAAATTTTGACATAGAGTTGTTCCTTTCATAAGGTTTCTAGTACACTTCTCAAGTGTATAACATGTTCTTCCAGTGTTTTTGAGTATATGAGAATATCATCGACAAACACTATAACATACTTGTCTAAGCAAGACCTAAAAACCCGATTCATCAAGTCCATGAATGCTGCCGGTCCATTCGTTAATCCAAATGACATCACTAGAAACTCGTAATGTCCATAATGTGTTCTAAACGTTTTCTTTGGTACATCTTCACCTTCAGTTGATGGTAACCTCATCGTAGATCAATCTTAGAGAATTACTCTGCTCCTTTGAGTTAATCAAACAAGTCATCAATCCTAGGTAATGGATACTTATTCTTTAGGGTTAATTTATTGAGTTCACAATAATCAACATATAAACTTAAAGTTCTATCCTTTTTCTTGACAAATAACACTGGTGCTCCCCATGGAGAAACACTTGGTTGAACATATTTCTTATTCATCAGTTCTTGTAACTATACCATCAACTCCTTCAATTCCACATGCACCATTCTATATAGAGCCTTCGAAACAGGTGCAATTCTAGGAGCTAAATCAATAACGTACTCAATCTCCCTATCAGGTGGAACACTGGGTAGATCATCGGGAAAGACATCCTAAAACTCTCTAACCACTGGTATTTGATTTCTATCTAACCCTTTCTATTGGGTGTCTATGATATATGCCAAATAACCCTGACATCCCTTCTTAAAGTAATCCATTTGCTTGATTTGCAATTAGACATCGTGGTTTTCTTGGTGACTAACTTCCTTTGAAGGCTACCATTGACTTGGACGTTGTAAGAAGTTTAACGCACTTTTTTTGATAATCGATCATCGCCTGGTGATTGGTTAACCAATCTATGCATAGAATTACATCAAATTGCCCTAATTGGATTGGAATAAGATCGACTCTCAACTCCTGACCCTTGATCACTTTGCAACAATCTTTTATTATTTTATTAAAAGGAATTAGTTCTTTATTAACAATCTATCATTAAAGGACTTTATAATAATTCACTAGGCACGTGTAGTTTCTTAGCAAATTCATGGGAAATAAAAGAGCAAGTAGCACCCGAATCAAATAACACATAAGCACTTATAGTGTTGATCAGAATTATACCTAACACTACATCTTGCGATGCTACAACATCTCCAACGGTCATGTTGAATGTCCTTGTTGTAGGACAATCCTAGTTAGTTGTCGGGGTAGATTTGTTGATATTGTCCCCTCCGGTATTTCCTCCCTTCTTGGGGCACATCTTAACTTAATGCACTGTGGCACCACAGTTAAAGCAATAATTTTTCTTAGGGTTAGGGCATGCGTTTGCTAAATGTCCCTCTTGTTTGCAATTGTAGCAAACATTTTTCCCCTTCAAACATATTCTTAAGTGATGTTTCCCACATGTTTTACATTGTTCCATGGTTTTCTTTTTATTCTCTCCTCCTTGTTGGGAGTTTCTGCCATTGAACCTTATTTTATTATTATTTTCTCCCCCATTCCCTCCTTTATTATTATTTCCATCATTCCCCTTTTTATTATTCTTATCTTTGTTAAATTTGACTACGGTTTCGTTGTCGCCTTTGGTAATGATAGCCTTTTCTAAAAGTAGGGAGTAACTCTCTATTTGTAAGATAGCTACTTTACCATATAACCAGGGTTTTAAACCCTCCTCAAACCTTCTTGTTTTCCGTTCTTCCATATCTACTTAATTTAGAGCGAAACGAGCAAATTTATTAAATTTAGAGGCATACTTGGGAACAGTCATATCCCTATGTTTTAAATTTAAACACTGCACCTCCATTCAATTCTTCATGCTTCGTGAAAAGTATTTCTCAACGAATAACTCTTTGAATGCTTCCTACGCAACCACACCTTCCCTGGCACGGGCTTGGTTGACTTCTCACTATAAGTTAGCCTTGCCCTTCATAAGGTAAGTGGAAAACATAGTCTTTTTATCCTCAGCAACCTCTGTTAAGTCAAAGGTTTTCTCTATTTCTTTTATCCAGCACTGAGCCTCTATAGGCTTAATGGTTCCCTTAAAATCGAGAAGACCTACATTTTTAAAGTCTTTAAATGAGACTTTATGTGGTTGGGGTTTTGGCTGATGTGGTGGCGATGGTATTTGTGGTTGTCTTTATGGGGGCGGTGGCAACACATTATTTGCTGCACAATTATTTAAGACTCTTATTAATTTATCAAGGAATTGTTGCATAGAATTAGGAGTTTGAACATTACTCTCACTACTAACACTTGTTGTTGCTGTTGCCCTTGTTCAAGGTCTTGTGGTGCCATTTTCTAAATAAATAATAAATAAAAAAATACGTGTAAATATGAAAGCATTAAAAATTTCGAGACATATTTCTTAAACAAACTTCTTAAATTATCAAAATTTGTGCATTACATTATCAGAGTGACTTAGATCACTAAACAACTATTAGCATCCCTTATAAAAATGGGAATGCTAATTTAAAATATTTACAACATACTAATACATTACACATTTTTCGATTATAGCTAGATCTTTCTAGCCTTCTTATAGATCTCGTGGATCATACTAATCACCACAGACCTATTAATGTCAAATCCCAAATCTCCGACTGGTGAAGGTAATTTAATTATTTTTCCATCTAGTTTTAAAGTAAGTACCACCATAAGCTCTTTTGATTCGACCACAATCTGCTTATAGGCGAGATACTTCCTCTTGGGAAGCCTCCAACTGAATCTATAGTTGGTAGCTTCTTTCAGCTTCATCCAAACATCGCCTTTCTAGCACTTCCATTATATTGTTGGCCTGGTTCTCTATTTGGAGTTGTTCGATACGCTCTTCTTGAGCTTCTACGTACGCCAACATTTCTGCTGCATCTTCTTCCAACTCAGCGATGATTTCATCATAAGTCGGCAAGTCAATGACATCTTCATCATCATAGTGTAGTTCCACGTTGTGGTTAGGCTCTTCGATTTACGAATCATCACTGAAGTGCTAGCTAGTATTACTTTCGTTACCCAAAGCTTGAGCGTTAACTCCCATAATGTCTAGTTCATTTATATTCACCATTTCTACAAAACAAGGTTAACTGTAATTAGTATATTTCTTTCACATAATATCTTTCATGTAATTAAGATTTTTTAAATTTCTTGACATCTTTTAATTATCTATTAGACTCTTCACAAGTCCATTTAACTTAATCCATCAGATTATATCCTAAAGTACTTGTTACTTTAGAGCTATAATCTACAGCTTTGATACCAACCTGTTGTTGGTTTACAAAAATATGGCATACATATAATCAAATTATCTAAGCGCAACGGAAGCAATAAAAATCAGATTTTAAAATTTTTGTACAAACCAATAACCCGGATCTTTCTTATGCGACTATTATTAATTGAAGAAGGATAAAAGAATTTATACCTTTGTAGAACCAAGCTTCCACGGGTACAAGTTCATCTCCTTTTAATCCTTCACGTTCATCTTCATAATTCACCGATTAGATTTCACGGATCAATGTTAGCTCCCCAAGTGTGAAGCCTCTAGAGGTGATCCACCAAGAGATCTATGAATTAAAGAAGTGGATCTTAGTTTCTCCAAACCATGGGTGGCTAGCCCTAATTCTCTCTCTCTCTCTAACTCTTAGATCTAGAGAATTATGGAGTACTCTCACTAATCTAATGAAACAGTGTGTAACCTTGATCTATGATAAGACTTCTCTTATTTATAGATCTAGTCAACCCTCCTAAACTATTTAGGATTAGGGTTTTAATTTGATTCCTAATTTAATTAGGAACTAAATTAATTAATTACAATTCCTAAACCATTTAGGAACTTAATTATTTAATAATGAGAGTACTTCTTATTAATTAATTACTAAACCATTTAGTAACTTAATTAATTATTATAATTATAATTCCTAAACTATTTAGGAACTTAATTATTTAATAATAATATTACTACTTATTAATTAATTCATAAACCATTTAGGAACTAAATAATAATACTAGTAGTAATAATAATAATAAAAATAATAGTAATAATAATAATAATAAGACTCCTCTTATTAATTTATAATTAGTATTTCTAAAATACTAAATTATAAATATTAAGCTATTTAATTTATTCTATCATCATAGTATAAATTAAATATACTTAATTTATTATTACAATTATGCCATCCACTTCTAAAATAAATATTACTCTTTTGCGGTGTGACCCTTTAGGTTCTCCATATTAAATCGGTTGTATAATAAATAAATTAGAACAATTCTAATTCATTTATTACGAATTAACTCTTTAATTCAGAATAAATAATTATTCCACAATAAGGGTAAGCCCCCTTAGCGATTAGTCGATTTTCCAGATAATATAGATTTCAACATTTAATCGTAAAAGAACCTTTCAGCAAATAGTTACCGTACAATTCAATCCTTCTACCATACAATGTCCCAATCAAATATAAGACACGGAATTTCTGTCAAGTCTTATTTATTTGATTATATGCATTTCAAGTCACAAATACACAACTCTAGTTAATGTAAATTAGAAACTCCTTTCTAATTCCATTCAACCCTGGCCAGGGATTTCTGAGTTGTCACTTATTGAATCGCATAGGACATTCTCTCCCTTTACTGGAAGTGGTAGATCCTTTGTTGATCATTCACCTATCTCCATGTGTACCTTATTATACCTAAGCATATCCTTTGATATACTAATAGGTCTTAAGGAATATGTCAAGGTATAACTTAGTACACACAAGATACTATGATGATCTCAAGTCCAAGGATCACTTGTACGACTATCACATAAGGAACTCCTATTGACAGACAAGTAAAACTCCATTAGGTGTTCCTTGAGCGAGTCACGTTCAGTGAACTTATTCTCTAATAAGCACCTACATACTTGTTTTAGTGTCTCTACACAAATGATTATAAGATCAATCATCCTCTTCATAAGAGCAAGCATAGTATGTATCAATCTATCCGGATCTACTAATCCCCTTTTTAGTGATCCAACAATTAGGAATAATTTTAGTTTTGAGCTATCTTGAATTTAGATCTCATTAGCATGATCCTTATCATGGTTCTAAAAGCATTGCACAAAAACTATGGGTTTATCCATTTGATTAATTCAAGTAATTAATCATGAATAAAGAAATGTCTTGATACTTTTATTAATAAATGAACAAGATTACAAAGTATATGCTTATCATATCAAATGTGATTGGCTTGAGGGCATACTACTTTCAATCTCCCACTTTCACTAAAGCCAATCGCCCTTTGGTATCCTCATATCATTCTTCTCTAAGTGGTGTACAAATTGCTTCGTAAATGCTTTAGTTAGTGGATCTGTAATGCTGTTCTAAGAGTCTACCATCTTGATGGTGTCGTCTCATTTTCAATGATTCATCTAATCATATGAAAGTGTCGCAACACATGTTTTGATTTCAGATGAGAACTAGGTTCCTTGGCGAATTAAACTCCTTTAATGTTATGAACCATTATAAGTTCTGTAATGAACTTGTTTAACCAAACAATCACCTTTGCAGCTTCACTTATAGTTATTTACTATGTCTTTGTCACTAAATCAACAACTATTTGCTGTTTGGAACTTTTCCAACTCACTGCAGCACTGTTCACGGTAATCATATTACCTGAAACGGATATGTTGTTATCTTGGTTAGTCTGAACAGACTTGAGTTTGTTAAACCCTCTAGTTTTATACCAGACTCATCATTAGAAACTCTTTTCTAATATTCTTCTCCAAAATTGAACTGATATCTACTTATTATACATAAGCAATATCAAGTTTAGTACATTTCAATGAATCAATGTACGTCCCTTGGGTTAAGCTGAGCATCCTTTAAGATCTATCTCTATAGACCTTTATCCTAAATAGAATGTTAGGACGCTTCTCCCAAGTCCTTAATGTAGAAGTTTTTAGACAACCACATCTTTACTGATTGTAGCATCGGTATGTCATTCCTTATTGATATTATATCAACATATAATACTAGGAATGTCACAGTACTCCCACTAACCTTTGTACATACTTGGTTCATCCTTGTCTTTGATAAAATCAAACTCTTCTGATTGTCTCATCAAAACGGATGTTCCATCTTTGAGAAACTTGCTCCAATCCATAATTGGATCGTTGTAACTTACATACTTGATTCGCTCCATCTATATGGAGAAAAATCCTCTTGGTTGTAACATACATACATCCTTTTGTATAGTAATCTGTAACTGCAAGTAAAATCCGAATGGATATATGCATTTTCACTAGTGAAAAATTTCATCTTAGTCAACTCATTGACCTTTTTTGAAATCTTTTTACCACTAGTCAAGTCTTATAGGTCTCCACCTAGCCATCTGCTTTAGTCTTTCTCCAAAGACTCATTTCGGATTTTATGGCCATCGACCATTTCTCTTGAGTATCTAATACTCATACCTCATTGTATATATATGGATCATCATCCACTATGATGCGTACCTTATCATCATCATCTATGATGAAACCATACCATTCAGGTATCTTCGGTACTAAACCAGATTTACGACTTGGTTGTGGTACAATAGGTTTATCTACTTGTACAGGTTCCTTCATTTTATCTGTAGTGTTTTGTGGTTCTTGAACTTCTTCAAGATCTATTTTACTCCCACTAACCCTTTAAGGAAAAACTCATTTTCCTATAAGGCAACGTGTTTCAAACAAACACCTTTTAGTTAGTCGGATTATAGAAGTGATACCCTAAACTTTCTTTAGGATATCCCACAAGTTTACACTTATCAGATCATGTCCCTAGCTTATCTTTGTCAAACCTTTTAACATAAGCTGAACAATTCAAATCTTAACATGCTTAAGACTTGGTTTCCTCCCTATCCATGACTCATATGAAGTCTTAGGGACGGAATTTGAAGGTATCTTATTTAGTAGATATGCGATCGTTTCTAGAGCATAACCCTAGAAGGATACTGGAAGATCGGTAATACTCATTATGGATCATCACCATGTCCATTGTGAGAATACCATTTCGCTTGAGATGATCTAGAAACTTACTGGTTTAAGTATTCCCTTCTCGATCTAATTGAAGAACTTTAATACTTTTGGCATTTAGTTTCTATACTTCACTTTTGAATTCTTTGAACGTTTCAAACGATCTGGATTTGTATTTCATTAAATACATATATCAAAATCTAGAATCATCAGTGAAAGTAATGAATGAATACCATCCTCTTGCATTTGTTGTCATAGGTCCCACACACCACTGTGTGTACCATCTCTAACAACTCCGTAACTCTCTCTCCATGTCCACTAAATGGAGATTTAGTCATATTGTCCATGATACAAGATTCACAAGTTGTATTTGATTCATAATCAAAAGCTCTAAAAGCCTATCTTTATACAACTTGTTTTAGTATTGTTTCATTAGCATGATCGAGTTAACAGTATTGCATGAAGGTATGATTCATATCATCTATTTGTTTTTAGTTTGTTCAAATTGGAATATTTTTCAAATAAGTCAAGTATACAAAATCTATTAAGTAATCAACCAGTTCTAAATAAAACACTATCATTATAAACAGAACAACGATTGTTCATTATTATAATGTCAAAAAAACATTCCTTGTCATCACATGGAACTGAAATAATGTTTCTAAGAACTGGAACCTAGTAACAACTTACTAATTTAATAAGTTTGCCCGTAGGTAGTGCGAAATTATAAGTTCCCATGGCTAATGCAGCAACCTTTACTTCATTCCCCAGCACATGATTACTTATCATTTATTTAGCTTTCTACTTCTGCTTAGTCTCTGCAACGTCTTGCATATGTGAGACCACCATCCGGTATCTAATACCTAAGTAGAAACTTGACTTATAGAAAGTTCTATTTTATTGTGAACAAATCTATATCTGTAGCTGAAGCTTCAATAAACTTCTTCTACTTAACTACTGCAACTCTCTTGCAGTTGTTCTTCCAGTGTCCCAGCTTATCGCAATGAAAGCAAACTCCTTTGCCCTCGGGATCACTTTTATTTATGTCCTTTGTTTAGCCTTTCTTTTGCCTTCTACTCTTTTTGACTCCTCAGAAATACCTTTGGCCATCTTCCTCCACTTAGAAGATTCATCTACAAGTAAGACTTGGTTTTTCTAGGAAGGAAAATGACTCTCAACAGTCTTTAACATATTTAAGAAAATTAGTTAAACTGACTTCTAGCTTATTAATGTTTGAAGTTCACAACATATTGTGAATTAGAGTCAGTGAGTGACTGCGAGATCGAATCTTGACTCAACTCTCCATCCTTGACAAAACTGGTTGTCCTAATTGATCAATCCAATTGATCATCTTTAGGACATGTGTCTTTTACTGTTGTGCCATTGGTTATTATAGATCAGAAGAGCTCCTTAGATATCTAATATCTAGTTGACCTACTTTGCTCATCATACAACTATTGAATGTGCAGCAATATAATAGGTGCATCCATTTTTCTCGTGTTGACGATGTAACTCGATACTTATGGATGCGAGCATGATGCATTGAGCCACCTTTGCATCATCTTGCCATTTAAAATAGCAATCTCTTCCTCAGAGGCTTAGTCTACAACGTTTGTAGAAATAGACAAATGAAGGACATTTGCTAGCTTTTCAGCATTGAGAACTATTCTCAAATTTGTTTAATTAATCCGAACAATTCGGTTCGACTAATTGTTAGCATACATTATGCCATGCAGTGTTAGTGAATTAAACATAGCAATATTCTTTAAGTAAATTAATAACAACATTAACATGCATTCGTTTTATTAATTACCAAAATAAATTATGTCTTTATTTAAAATGGTGTCTCCCACTATTTTCTTCAAACTATATTACCCTCCTTATATAGTTTGCCAAATCTAGTTAAAGATTTGCTAATGAGAAAAGGATCCTATCGGCATAAGTACAGACTTGTGTGTGCACAACAAACTATAATTTATTCAATAGGTAGACAACTCCTTGTCAATTACATTAACATGTAACTCCTTTGTATTTTGCCTCTTAGATTATTATGATCATGTGTATGCACATCCAAATCAAAATTATCTAAGTTAAGTTCGACCTAGCACTTTCATATAAGTAAAGAGAAAAAGACTGTCCTTGTGTGTGCACAACAAAACAGTAATGTTCAATTCATTTATAAGCATCACATGTGATAAAACAACATCTCAAATACCTTGTGTGTGCACAACAAACGTATATTGACTATTTGATACTCTATCGTTTTATCATGCTAGAAGGCGACGTTCGATATCTTTTAATAAATATCTTTGAACGTTACAACTTAATATTATGAGTAGTAGAATAAATAAATTAGAAC